>NIWZ02000003.1:600000-1070840 GCA_002242745.2 Lecanicillium sp. LEC01
TATCAAAGAAATAAAAGAGAACGCGGGTCTTTTGATTGCAGCGGGCAGTGAGACGACTGCAACTCTTCTGGCTGGTGCTTTGTACTTGCTGTGCAAGAATCCTACGGTGTTGGAGAACCTTGCAGCTGAGATTACGGGAGAGTTTGAAAGCGAAGACCAAATTACACTCACAAGTGTGAACGGTCTTTTATATATGCTCGCAGTGCTCAAGGAATCGCTGAGGTATTACCCACCGGTAGCTGGGGTAGCGCCTCGCAAAGTTCCTCGAGGGGGAGCCGTCATTGCTGGCAAAGCTGTGCCGCAAGGAACAACTGTTGGAGTGTGGCAATGGGCGATGTACCGCGACTCAAAGTACTTCAAGGATCCTTATAAATTTGACCCCGATCGTTTCGTGGGTGGCAGCAAAGGTGCCAAATATCCCGAAGACAGGCCAGACGTTCTCAACCCGTTCTTGCTGGGACCACGAAACTGTATCGGCCAAAACTTGGCATATGCTGAAATGCGCCTCATACTAGCGCGGTTAGTGTGGAACTTTGACATGAAGCTCTGTGACGAGAGTAAAATGTGGATGGAAGGCCAGAAAAATTATTTGTTATGGTATAAGCCGGATCTGATGATGGAGTTGGTCGCTAGGTGACTCATGCGGCGACGCGGAGCGTAACATGAGAGATGGATGCGTTGAGCCTCATATAATACAAAAAATTTCAGTAGTATTAACATGAAGTATTTCAAGTCTAAATAGATGGTCATAGTTGCTGACTTCAAAGTGTCAGCAAAAGAAAGTGGCGTAGCTCTTAAGGCGCCATGGTGCGCAAGGTTTACAAGCAGTCAGTCTCTTAAAAGTGCAATTAGTTTGAAAAAGATTCAAAAGACCTACAAGCAGAAGATTGCTCAGAGCCTACTCTCAGCTACTGCGACAAACTGAAAGCACACCAACAAGGATAGCTGCGCATCTCGAAATCTCGGTAAAGAGCTCCACGGGCAAACATGTCTCATAACATGACAGGGAAGCAGAGTAAAGCTTCCGCAACCAACCCGCTTTCGGAAAACGATGTCATATTCTTTTTTGCCAAAAGACCCCTATGGCGAGTTTTGCAGTGGTATCCGTCCAAGTTTGCGGTGCCCAAGGAGGATATTCGCAATGCAGTAGAAAACCACGACGGAGTTCTGCTCCCGGAATGGCTTGACTACATACAGTTTAATTGCGCAGAACAATTCATGATGTACTGGAAGGCAGCAAGATTCGGGGATGTTGAAGGTCAGCGACGAGTACTCGCCACAGACAACGCAAAGGAGCAGAAACGACTGGGTAAACTGACGGCAGGGTTCGACGAAGCGAGCTGGGACAAGGTGAAGAGCGCAGTGGTAGAGCTCGGCAACATGGCCAAGTTTGGGCAGAATACACAGCTACGACTGGAACTGCTTGGAACGGGAAACAAGATGCTATGTGAGGCAGCGTACCCAGGATAGGGTTTGGGGTATTGGATACACAGCTCATCAGGCTACAGCCATGCAGGCCCATTGGGGGGATAATCGCCTAGGCAAGGCATTGATGGCGGCGAGGGAGCGTTTAAGAAGAGGCGACAAGGAAACCGCAGCGTCTTCAGATGAGGGACAAAAGACGGATAATGTCGAAAGCCAAAAGACGAGAGTCTAGATCTGTTGCGGACGACGATGTTGTTGGAGTGCCTGGTGAAGGTGGCGTATAAGCTCAATACTAGCCACTGCACCACGTTGAACAGTAGCCTCAGAAGTAGCTTCACATGCCACCTCCCCGGTTGTCCAGATGAACAAGTCAATATGTCAATGTGAATCATCAACGCCCAATAGATCCACCACGGGTCTCGGTCGCTCGCTCGCTGCCGCTGCCGGAGCTAGACTGAAGCGGGCAGTGGGAGTGGGAGTGGGCGGGATGTGACAAGCGACCAAGGCTGAGAAGTGAAGTGGCGGGGCCGGCAAAACAAGGCGATTTACAGTGAACGCGTAGGCCTGGAACTGAGCAAGGTGGCACCAGGCACGGGCGAGAACAAGAGCCGAAGGCCTGCATACCAGCTGCAAGTGCCAGCTGCAAGTGCCTCAGGTCAACCACGTCACCGTTTGGCCCATACAAACGTCTTTTCCACGATCCAGAAGCTGCAACGCTTCGACACCGTTTCTCCTCTCTCCATTCATCTCCAGCTGCGTCATGGTCAACAACTAAGCCTGCAGTGAGCCTCATCACTGCCTTCCACCGACGACAGGTACGATGCTCCCGCGAAAACGACAGCGCCCCAACCCGCAAAAGGCCGGAGCTGCGTCGGCGCCGTCGCAATCACAAGAACGCACAGCGGCCCACGCCTCACCGTCAACCTCGGGAGCTGCCAACGCCCAAGCCCAAGCTCCAGCCGCCGCCCACAACGACGGACCGATGTCCCGACCGAACCCGGCTAACGGTAACGGATCTATAAACGGCAGCAAATCATCATCCAATAGACAAAATCACAAGCAGGTACGTCATTGCGACTGTGTAGGCAACGGCTGCTGTTTATCCTACTCTTGACCAGGGTCAGAAGCTAACACAACCCTCGCTGCCACTAGGTTCGAAAAGCCCAAAGCTGGTACGGATCCTGGCCCAGGCCCCCAAAAGCTTCCGCCTCAACGTCGGTTGCGAAAGAAAATATATTAGGCGATAAGTTTCGAACACAAAGGCCTTCCGAGTTTAGCCGCCCTGAATCGCGAAGCGCAGACGACTCGGTCAGTGTACATAGCACTGCGGGGTCTGTCTCTCTGTCTACGCATAGCAAGCAAGGTGCCCAGGAACAGCCTCCGCCCGCTGAAGACCAAGCGTTGCAGAAACAAAGGGACTCAAGCAAATTGGGCTCCTCGTCGGACGCAAACCAGACTTCAACGGAGCCGGCCGCTGCACCAAATGATCAAGCGGCAGCCGCTTCGAAGGCTCAACCAGACGACAATACGCAGCCAACATCCACTGAAGACAGTCAAGTTCAGCCGCAGACACCAGCACGAACACCAGCACGAACACCAGCACCAGCGCCACCACAACCTACCTGGTTTGAATGGCTTACAAGCACGCCGGCCCCTACAGCACCTAATCCTACCGAAACACCACCTCCCGTGCCAGATATTCAACTGAGGCCTTCAACACCACCTTCTCAGGCGGCTCCAGCAGAGCCAACGTCTCCGAAATCTGAACCTCGCCCAACACCCCTGTCTTCTTGGTTTTCATTCTGGACGGCGCCCATATCTACCAACATGAAGCCCGATTCAGAAAAAGATGCCCCCAAGGGTGACCAACAAGCAAAGCCAGACGACGATGTTGTTATGCAAGATGCACCGCCAGCTCCTAATACGCAGCAGGGACCTCCGCCAAAAGCTGGCTCTACGTGGGCCTTTTGGTCAAGAGACTCGCCGACCAGCAAAGGGAAAAAGGCAACTCATGAGCCTGGTGAGATTGCAGTGATTGGCGAGGGTTCGGAGACGCATCCTCTACCAATGGCAGAAGATAATGTCTCTACCGAGGCAAAAAATGCAAAGACTCCAAGCAAAGCCAAAGATCAAAAGTCTACATGGCGGAAGAATAAACGAGTTCGACCAGCATCCATGGATGACTTGCCGTCTCCCTCACCAGCGACCAGTACAACTTCACTGCCTGACCAAGCAACTGCGCCAGAAAAAGAGCCACCGCCAGAGGCAGCAAAGGCCGGCAAAAAGGTAGAACCCTCCACAAAATCATTAGCAGAAAGCGAATTGCCTGCAAAACCAACAACAAACCTCCTACTTCCTTCGTTTGCCAGCACCTACCAAATGAAACAAAACCCATCGATTATACAACAGATTAGCAATCTTCTTCTTCGAACGTCACAAGCCCCTGTGAACCACGTTTTCAAAGTCCAAGAACCACCGAAGATTCGAAAGGCTTTGGCTATTGGTGTACATGGCCTATTTCCGGCAACATACTTGCGTCCCATGATCGGGCAACCTACTGGCACGTCGCTCCGGTTCGCAAGTCTCTGTGCCGATGCCATCCGACGCTGGACCGACAGCCACGGGTGTCAAAATTGTGAGATAGAAAAAGTTGCCCTTGAAGGCGAGGGACGCATAAGCGACCGTGTAGAGAACTTGTGGAAACTGCTACTGAATTGGATCGACGTTATTAGAAAGGCTGATCTGATAGTTATGGCCTCGCATTCACAAGGAGTGCCAGTCAGCATCATGCTCCTGGAGAAGCTGATAGACTTGGGAATAATAACCAACGCCAAAATTGGCGTCTGCGCAATGGCTGGCGTGGCTCTGGGGCCATTTCCGGATTACAAGTCTAGTTTCCTGATGGGATCGGCAGCCGAGCTTTGGGATTTTGGGATTCCACAGAGTCAAAATTCGCAACGATTTGAGGCCGCACTGAAACGGGTACTGGATTATGGCGCGCGAGTGACGTTTATTGGAAGCATCGACGACCAAGTCGTTCCAATGGAGGTAAGAATGCTCTGCTTCAAACCCACAAATCCAAATGCTAACGGACTATCAAGTCGGCTGTGTACTCACCAGCATCCCATCCGTATATATACCGCGCCGTCTTCATTGACGGGCGCATCCACGCACCAGACTTTATAGCTCACCTAGTTGGCTTCGCTCTGAAGCTGCGAAACCTTGGCGTAAGCGACCACGGTCTTGTCCGCGAATTATCTCTCGCCCTAGCAGGCTCCTTGTACTCGGGTGAGGGCCATTCTCGCCTATACTTTGACTCGGCCGTCTACGACCTCGCTGTTTCGCACGCGCTGGAAACAACATCCATCTCACAGTCGACTCCATGCCAAATCCAGCATCGTTCAGCACCTTCACCTTCTGCAGCCGGCTCCTCCACGACCACGGCGTCGGCTGCTCTCGCTTCACCGAACCCGTATGTCCTACCGTGGATCATGCGCGGTCTCCTAGAGGAAGACTTTGTCAAGACTGAGCTCAGCAAAGAGACAGAGGTGCTGTTGCAGCAATTCGATGACTGGAAACCGTCGAATAAGGCGCTCAAGGATGTCAAGTACCGTCTTGAGGCAGTACGGTCAAAGTTGTGAGCGATAGTTTTGGCGTGACGAGCGGGCATACATTATACACAAGATTTGCTTGTTGCAGATATAGATACATACTGCATGAATTCTCTGGCATTAGGAGGTAACCTCTTGTTTTTCCTTTGGCGTTTGTTTTTTCCTCTTTTTTTTAGGATTAGACGGATATGATTACCCATAGATGACCAATCAGAAGCATACTTTATAACCTATTACAAACACACACACCTACACACATACCTTCACTGGCATTTACGGAGCACCATAGTCGGATACAAAGAATTTCATATTACATGTTATATTTTATCGTAGTGAGAAGATCTATCTCTCTATGCAAGCCTATTCCATTCCATTCCATTTACACTATAAGTACATCAAGGTTATCATTCACTCTTCACAACCTTGTCCTCAAAACTAATCTAATTTGAAGCCTTCTTTCCCAGCTGCCACCCATCAATACGATCCTGAATCTGGTCCCAAGACATAGTATGGCTCGTAAGTCCATACGCCTGCGCCTCCTGCAACACCACAGTCGGCGCACCACTTCCACCACCGGGATTCTTCACCGCGCCACCAACAATCATGTTTGCCACCCTGCGCAAGTCTTTGACCGTCAGCTCCTCGATGCGGCGGCACATTTCGCGCACGGGCACCTTGCGGCCGTGAACCTGTACCGAGCGGCCCAGGTCCTCGAGCTCAACCATGCGGCTTTCGAGGTTCATTAGCAGGCTAGAGCGGAGCTGGTTCTTTGCGCGCGCCACTTCGCCCTCTTGTAGCCGTGAGAAGCCTGTTTCGAGCGTTAGGGCGCGCAGTTGCTGGCACATGACGTCTAACATGGCCGAGGTGTGGCCTGGCAGACAGGAGGCGGAGATGCCAAAGAGGCCGGAGTCGGTGTAGGAGTGGTTGAAGGCCACGCAGGACTCAACCCAGCCGTGCTGGTTGAGCACGTTTGTGTATAGGCGGGAATACATGCCCTTTCCTGGACCGCCGGCGGAGAAGGAGCCGCCGCCGCCGAGCAGGGTTTGTAGAGTGGCGAGGGCGTAGATGTCGTCTGAGGCGACGGGCAGACCTTCAAAGGCGAGGTGGATGTGGGTAAAGTTGGTCTGGTTGAGTGCCGGTGGCTGCGGAGGCAGCGAGAGGAAGCCGCCGGTGTAGTGCGCGGCTTGCTTCATGTCGATTTCGGAGGGGGGAGTGGTGAGGACGGCGGCGTTGTGGCTGGCGGAGGTGGAGATGTTTTTGAAGAAGGGTACTTTGGAGAGCAGGCCGGAAGATGTCTTGGATGTGCCAGCCGAGGAGGATGAGCTTGTGGATGCGTCGCTAAGTTGGCTCGTCTCGGACGAAGACGTTTCTGAGCCGCGGCGGCTGTTGGCGAGGGTGCTGCTGGTGCTGGCCATGTCGCCAAAAAACTGCTGCGCCAGCTGGACGGCAATGTTGTGCTCGATGCCGGCAAATGCAAGGACCATGCGGTCCGGCCGGTAGAAGAGGTCTCTATACGTCAGCACGGTGTTGCGGTTAATGCTCCCTAGGCGGGCTTCCGGGCACAGTAGCGGGTTCCCGAGGGTATTATCTTTAAAGGCAGCCGTGTGCACGAGTTCAGGCAGGATGAG
Source organism: Lecanicillium sp. LEC01 (assembly GCA_002242745.2). Classification (NCBI taxonomy): domain Eukaryota; kingdom Fungi; phylum Ascomycota; class Sordariomycetes; order Hypocreales; family Cordycipitaceae; genus Lecanicillium; species Lecanicillium sp. LEC01. Next base: position 606,665 of record NIWZ02000003.1, read on the forward strand.
CTCCGGCTTGCTCCAAATTTCCGCAATCTCGTATCTCGCCGTCTCAATCTGCTCGGAAACCTCTGTTTCTGTGATTCTGGGGTCGCGGATCGTCTCGGCAAGCAGCTCGACGGTCTGCGGCACGGCATTGTTGAAAGTCGCGGCCTGGTACATCATGGCTTCACGCGAGCTGGCGCACTGAATGTTGCCACCCAGAGCCTCGACTTGCTCCAGCATGTCGTCCGCAGAGCGCTTCGATGTCGACTTGAATGCTAGGCGGTCCATAATGTGCGAGACACCGCGAATTGCCTCATTTTCGAATCGCGAGCCGCCCTCGACGTACACGCCGACGCCGGCGAAGGAGCCGGGAAGAGCCTCAGAGGCTACTCGCAGACCGTTGGGAAGCGTTGTAATTTGGTCCAGATCGGTAGGTTCCTTCAAAAGCCATAGATTGTCAGCAGATAAGTTTCATGAGAAGTAGCAGAAACCGGTGATAACGGCCAGGACGAAACAAACATTTGGGATGCCTTCCACGGCGACTGAAGCCAGCGACCGTCGCGGGACAGAAATGCCTGCAGCACGGCGTAGCAGCTTTGCGCTACTCGCCTTAGCACTGGGTTGCAACCGTGAGGTAAACTGTCGCAGCATTTTGGCGGGCTTTTTTTATTTGGCTGCTCAGGCCCGAGGATATGTGATGCTGATTCGAAAAAGACGGACGTTTAGTACGAATTCGGTCCGGAAATTTGCTGGCACAATGTTCTCGGTGATACGTCGGATCAACGACCCTGTGGCCCCGATAGCCGCCACTGGCCGTGACTCGCAACACCCACGTCGTCACTGGCCAGGACTGTGCTAGGCATCTTTAACTGGACCAGTAAAATTTACATCGAAGGAAACATATAGGAGAAAAAATCACTTGATAATGGAATGGTAATATTATATCTAGTTATGCTTGTGCGCCATGTAAAGATACTATATTATCGAGCGGGTTTAGTATAGACATAGAAAATCGACGCCACGGTATAAACTGTATCGCACTACGTGCGTCCCATGCATGCATCCTTGGCTTCCATCCAAGTTATCCAATGGCTCACGGGAGAGAAAGAGAGCACAGGATGAACAAATGAGACAGCGTCATCCCTATGCAGATGCCGAAACGCCATGGCCCGCGAAAACGTTTGTATTCAGGAATAATAAATTGTGAGTCTGCAAATCTATATGCATTGTCCGCTCGTGCCCTGTAAATTCTCAAGGGTGGCTCCCTTGAAGCTCGTGTCAGATTCATCGTTGGATAATTAGAACAATGCTCCTCTCCAAGGTTATAATTCTATCATTCATTCATTCGTTCATCGGCTCGAGTCATCGCTCGGCATGTGAATTGTCAGATCCATGTCGGTAGCAGCCGCATCCAGGCTTGCAATCTCCGGAATGGTGTCAATTTGTCGGCCTGCGTTTCCATCGAATACCCATGGACCCGCATCGTTGCTCGGGGTAATAGGGCCTTCTGCACCCGGGCGCGGCGGGGATGGTGTGCCTCTCCTTGCTGAACCCGAGGCAGGATTGCGAATGGGCAACGGTGCAGAAATTGTGTGCGGGAGTTGAGCGCTTGGCGAAGGAGTTTGGTTAGCCGAGACATTTATAGTAACATCCATTGCATCGCTTTCGCTGGCTGATGGACCGGCAGCTGGTGAATTGTCGGTGGCGGCTGTCTCTGACTGTTTTTGCATCTGTACTTGTTGCTCCTCTTCATCGTCCTGTAGCATATCCCACTCTGCCGTCGGCTCGTCCACATCAGCTTCTAGGTCGGCACCAGCACGACAGTTTGGGCAGATGAAGACGGGGTATTGCGGAGATGTAAGAAGAGCCTTGATGCATTTAAAATGCCATGTGTGAGAGCATGGGGCGACAAATAATGATTGGCAAGGCTGCAAAGAGGTCAGTGAAGACTTTCATACCATTTGCAAAGGGTTACATACAGCAATGGAGTTGAGGCAAATGGAGCAGTCCTGCGACGAGTTGGAAGCGGTAGAGTTTTTAGACGCCATTGTCCGTAGTCGCTTGTGGGCAGCAACACTGAAGAAGATTTTGTTAGTCGACCAACTTTGGCACAGCTTATTTGTACACTTACTTGAAACTATTTGGCTTGTTTTGCCATCCGCGGTTCAACTCCAGCCTCATCTTGACGCAGCGGAAAATCATTTCTTCGCCACCCTTGAAATCGATTCCGAGCTGTACAATATCCCCGTCGTTAACGGGGAAAGCTTTGCTCTCTTGCGACGGCGGGCTAAGGCGGATGTGATTGAGGAACGTGCCAGACGAGCTCTTTACGTCCCGAATAAACCATTTCCCGTCCTCACACCAGAACTCACAATGGCGACGACTAACAACCTTGCTCTTGAAGCCGACGGGGGCGGCAGAAGGCTGGTTGCCCATGACGTTGGCCATGGGCTGGTTGTCCCTTTCTGAGTATCTACCGACGCGAATGACTTCTGACCCGTCAGGCAGTGTTCGAGTAACAGGAGAAAATGTGAGGGACGGTCTCGTAGATCGCGGGTCAAAGTAGGCGGAGAGGCGGATCGAAGGCTGATAATCGGCAGGGGCAGGTGAAGGAGAGGCCTCGGCGTGGGAAGATGACGCTGCCACGTTCCTCATGGCGGTAGAATGGCCGTCGGCGGCATCGGTTGAATTTTCGGGTGCTGAAGTTTCTTGAATCTGTTCGCCAGCTTCGGGGATACTCTCTCCGGCGTTTGAAGGGGCAGCCGAGCGCGCAGGTCTCGAATCTGGTGTCGAGTTGACGAGGCTCAGTCTGTTACCGCCCGACGGCTGTTGGCTCTGGGGCTGGCCACTGGAAGTCGGGGTATAGCTGGCAGATCGTGTAAGACCGTTGGAATGCCTGGGCGAAGGCGTTGTGTTTCCCGACGAAGAGTGCTGTGTGTCGCGAGACAAGAGGTGGTTCTGGGTGTAGTTTCGAAGATAGCTCAAGCCTCGCAGGCGGCTCGGACGATTGGAGGCCGTATTTGCCGACGACGTCGTTGGGCCAGGAGGCGGCGACGAAACGGGCTGTGTGAACATTTTCGGAGCACCGAGGGCTGTAAATGACGGAGGGTGAGGAGAAGATGACGGGGCGGGAAAAGAAAATCGACAAGGACCAATACGTTGGTCGTCGCAAAATTGATTTGCTCAGGCTTCGGGCTAAAACCACACACAAGCCTTCTCAGCCCGACAGGTTGGTTACCCAGACCTTTTGCCGTACGGAGGGGCGCAAGCGGCTTGTTGCTGGAGCGGCGTCACAGTGAGGCGACACACAGGCCCAGCTGAGGAATGCTAAGGGCGATTCCCGGGAAAGGGTCGTCGTCGAGGGAGGGAATATATGCTGCGGCGGAAGAAACGAAAAAGAAAAACAGGAGCGAAAACAAAAGAGAATTGGCTCGCAGCACGGTTGCAACAGAGAGGAAAAAACTCAAAAAGAGGATGAACGATGAAAGGATGAAAAGGGACTACAGTCCTCGCGTAATTAAGAGTTGGCTGGGAGGGAAGAAAGAAAGTCGCTGCGTGACTGGGGCTGTCCGGGGTTGGCGGTGCTTAAGTGGAAGCGGACTCGACGGTACGTGGGAACAATGGGCCAGTGGACGGTGGCCGTTTTTAGGCGGGCAGGTGGTCGGCTAGGCTGGCATTAGGGGGGGATAGTGCCCAGTAGTAGATGGTCTGGGCAGGTTGGGGGCGTGAGTTGGTGCCCGCGTGCGGCTGGTTCACCTGTTTTTAGGAGCGAGTACTGGGGTACCTACCTTGGGGGGGCAAGCGAGTGGGGTTTGGTGGCGAGATAGCAAGATGATCCCTGGAAGGTAGGCGAGACAGAACGGTAACGGGCAGTAAACCACTCTCGAGTAGCACCAAAGGTATCTGTTTCAACTGGAAGTTCCCAGAGGGTTAATCAGGCTTTCACTGCAGTTGTACTGGTCATTGCCGGGCAACGTCGGCTGTTGGCGGTTGACAGCTAGATGAGTAGGTAATCATGCATTGAGTTTACGCAGAGGCTTAATTTTTTTTTATTGGTTTCCCCAGCGCCCAATACATGTCGTGTACTAACTCATGCTTGCTGATGAAAGGTTAAATTCATGGCGGTACCTTGTGCCATTACTCGCCTGTCAGCTGCACGCACCAGTACAGCAGCCCTATCCGGCGGGGGTGGTGGCCCCCGCTAATAAGTCTCAGGCCCTGTGAACTACCTGCCTACTGCAGTACTCTGGTCAGACAGACAAGTATTTGTTGGTGGGATCTTGGTGCACGCAAGCCCATTGCTGCACCTCGTGGTCATGGGCTAGTAATAAAGTACGGCGCCGAGTATGAGACTGTCTTTGAAAATAATGGTCGGTTGAAGGTTCTGATACAATAGTTTGTATTCAATTATTCAGTCCTTTCTTTTTTTTTTTTTTTTTTTTTTTTTTTTCCCAAAAAAAAAAAAAAAAAAAAAAAAGCAATGACTCTAGTCGGTGCTCTTGAATCCCCGCCGGCGCGTACCTTGATATGGCTACGCAAAGCTCTCCTGAATCCCTTTGTCTCGGGCTGTCTTCTTTTGGCTCTCATCAAGGCGCCCGAGTCAAGGCGACAAGCAGTGCTCAGCCGACTCCGGATTTCGCACACAGTGGACCTCAGCATTGTCAAGTATATCCTGCAGGCACTCTTAGGCATTGGCACAGTACGATTGCTAAACAAGAGCCTCAACACCGTAGCATCCAACAGCGGACGCATCACCAGATCCAGCGGCTGGGACTGGCCAAAGGAGATTGCCGTTGTAACCGGAGGCAGCAGTGGCATCGGCGCCGACATTGTCGAGCGCCTGGTTCAGCGCGGCATCACGGTTGCCGTCCTTGATATTCAGGTTCTTCCCAAGACATTGGAGGGCAGCAAGCAAATTCACTACTTCAAATGTGATGTCTCCTCGCCTCAGTCGGTCGGCATGACAGCCGATACGGTGCGACGTGAACTGGGCCACCCAACCATCCTGGTCAACAACGCCGGCATCACAAGCCCACACACCATCCTCGACATGTCCCAAGACACCCTCAACAAGGTCTTTCAAGTCAACACGATTTCACACTGGTACTTGGTCCAGCAATTTCTGCCAGATATGATCAAAAACAACAAGGGCCACATAGTCACCGTTGCCAGCATGGCTTCCTTTGTGGCCTTGGCCAAGGCCGCCGACTACTCTGCCACAAAAGCCTCTGCCCTTGCGTTTCACGAAGCTCTCAATACCGAACTGAGATGCGTTTATAAAGCCGATAATGTCCTGACCACAATTGTCCACCCCAATTTTGTGCGCACGCCACTAGTCGCTTCACTCGTGGACACGCTAGAAACAGCCGGCGTTAAGCTGCTCACGAGCGAGCAGGTGGCAGCTACAATTACAAAACAGATTTTCAGTCAGCGTGGCGCTCAAATAGTTATTCCCGAGCACATGTCTGCCATTACGACATTCCGCTCATGGCCGGCATGGATGCAAAGCGGTGTTAGACGCTTGATTGGCGCCGGGGCCAAAGATGTCTGATTACCGCGCAAAATGGAGCCTTGATTTGCAAACATACTATTCAGACTGCACTATCATTTGTCGGCAGACACTTGCAGATTGGTTCCTAAAATGCTGAGACGTTACAAACGGCTTGCTCCATATTTTGTGCTTTTTATTGAGACTAAAGCTATAGCCACAAGCCTAGGTCGGCCGTAGAAAAGGATGTGCTTCTGTATTTAGCACGTAGCGGTCGAGACTAATAAGGTCAGGGGACGCAAACACCAAATAATAGTACTTGAGTGTTTCAGCAAACCAAAAGCTCTGCAGATTGTTAGCCGGTAGATGCGTTGTGGTTTTGTGTGTACTCGTACCTCCATGTAATCCTCCAAGTTGCTTTCTCGGTTCTCTTCGTCGGTTGCTTTTGTCACATCCCGTATGGAAGCGTGACCATGATGTGTCCTGGAAGCAGACTCAACCGCCTTGAACATTTTCCAAGCAAGCTCTTGGTATTCCGTATCGCCCGTCATGCGATAGAGTAAAAAGACGCTCTCAATCGCCTCGGGGCGAAGCAGATAACGTGGGTCTTTGGCGGTTGTGAATCCTTTGGGCAAATGTGTCTTGTACTGCGGCCTCGATTTAATCCCCTCCTCCCATCTCTTCTCGTCCCATGGACACTGATCGGTAATTTTTGGCTCGCAGGGAACCATGTTGTAGCGTTCGGGCATGACGCCGCTGGAGAAAGCGGTGTATGCAAAGGCACAGCCCTTAGCAAGCTTTGCGCCAGATTCTACGTACTCGGGCTTTTCGAGTAGCTTGCCTGAAAGTGCCACCGTTCCACCGATAAAACAGGCTAGGTGCTCGCTCTCTGGATCGAGAGGAGTTTCTCCATTCCGCCCAACCTGGACATTGCCAGTCACCAAAATGTCTTCTCCGCCTGGGAGCATTGGTCGGAAAAACAGGTACTCGGTCGCAGTGGTGATGAAGTATTCGGTCATGGCCTTGTACATTGGCTCAAGACCGCCAAGAAGGGCGTACATTTTCGGTAGATACTCGTACAGCGAATCAGCGCTTCCTCCCAGTGTAAACTCCTTGCGACTGTCAAGATTCTCGTCTTTCATGGAAACCCAAATTGGCCAGAGCCCGGGGAGGTGGGTGCTGTTCTGATGTTGCTCAAAGAGTCGCATTACCCTGTTGACAGCGTCGTAGTACTTTGAGTCGCCTGTAAGCTGTGAGAGTCGCGTCATCTCCATAGAGAGGGTTCCTGGAGAAGCAGAGACGACCCAGCCCTCAATGGATAAGCCTTGTCCGTCTTTTGCGGAACGGAAATTCATAAAGTCGACAGGGAGTCGATTTGGAGTGTTGAACGCACCATACAGCATGTCACCCAGCTCAACGGCCTTGGCCAGCAGAATCTCGCGCTTGCTGAGATCATAGGCACTCAAAAGGCCGCCGAGGTAGCGAATGGTGGTCTCGAATACGTTGACGCGCGGGCTCGAAGATTTGCCAAAGTCTAATTCAGCGACAGAAGCCACGGCCTCGTCAAACTCGTCCCTGAGCCCCATGATCCAGAGCGAGTCAAGGGCGTCCACCAATGTCGCCGCCCAGCCGGAGAACTGCTCACGCGACCCAGCAGAGATGGGTAGCAGCGCGTCTTTTCCCCAGGCATACTTGCGGTAGTTTTGCCAGTCTTGCTGAAAGACTTGGCGTACTTCATTCAAGCGACCCTGACGCACGCTCGCAGCTTCTTGGCTCTCCTGACCAAAGGCGAATTGTACTCGCGGGAGAGGCCGAGGTTGGCCAGACGGCAACTTGGCCATGTCATCCGGAGGGAGATATTTGTGCTTTATCTTGCCCCAATCAATACTGCTCTTCTTCATGGCAACGCTTGATGTCTGGCCGTTGTCCATGAACCGCGAAAGCGTAACATCGGCGGCTTCGTCTCGCAAGGGTGAGGTCCAGAACAGCACAACGAGGCCACACATGACCAGCACCGCAAAGAGCGTGCGGACGTATCTGCGAGGCGCGAAAAGCATGGTGACGAAACTGCAAAGGGGGTTTATCTCAGTAATGCCGGTATATCATTGCTGTGGATAGTTGGGCTAGTTTCCGGCGGAATCCGGCAGCAAAGGACAGTGTTGGATCGAGGTTTGAATGAATGAAATCAAGATGGTCGCGTGCTTCATCTCGTCACCCAGGAGGACTTGGCTTTCGGGACGCTGTGGGGTCCGCTGCAGGGAGGTGGACACAGGAGATCGGCGACCCCTGAGACGGTTGTTGCGGCGGCCGAGCTGCGCCATTACAGGGGTTCAGGGGCCGCCAAACTGACGCGTCTAATGGATCAAAGTAGGGCGCATATTGGGGCGAGTATATGGAAACGCAGTTCGCTCCCTGCGTAGCAATCCTTTCTTCGACACGTTTTGTACGGAAAAAAAGGTTTCAATGAGTCGTCATCTCTTTATTCTATTGCATCAGACCTGCTCTCGAGTCTTGGTCGGACCACAATCATCTGCAAGTGGCATCCCCAAGGACACACTGACAAGCCACAACGTCTGGATAGTATGTGAAATGCAACTTTTCTTTGCATTTTTAGAGAAAGGGGAAGCCTGGAATTGAAACGATTTAACCTGGCAGTTCCAGACTTCCTCTTTCTACTATATTACTGCTTGTCTACGTTTAAGCACACTCCGTCGCATTGTGCTGTGTGCAATACACTGTGAAGTGAATCTTTTCTTTGCATTTTTGGAGAAAGAGGAAGCGTGAAATTGAAACGATTTAACCTGGCAATTCCAGACTTCCTCTTTCTACTATATTTACTGCTTGTCCACATTCAAGCACACTCCGTCGCATCGTGCTGCGTGCAATACACCATCTGGACCGGACCCAGGTTAATCCCACGTAGCGCCATGCGCTCCCTCATTTCCGCCAGGCGAGGAGCTGCATCAAGCTGACTGCGATTCGTTCCAGTAGCATCTTGCCTTCCAGACCACATGACTTCACCGGCAGCGCTTGCTCTGGGCCACAGCATATCGTCAACGCTGACACCGTCGGCCTGCTCCGACCACAGATGAACCTCGCCGCCAACAACCAGATGCTTCAAGTCGTCGGACACGCCAGCAAAAGGATCGTACGAGTAAGCGAGACGCCAGTTCTTGACAGGTGAGCAATAGTCGTTGAAGGGGAATCCAGAGGCAAAGTTGTTGTTGCCATAGTTGATCCAGCCACCTCTTCCGCAGTCCAAGTACTAGAGAAAATCAATTGTGAGTGCAAGTCAGCCGGCCGTGGATTTGATTCCAACTACTTACCCAGTACGATGAGCTGCCTGCCAGGACCTTGTGTCCACGCTCCACCACTTTGGCAACCGTCTCAAGCCCTCCCCAGGCTTGAACAAGTACATCATCCCCCATGGTCACGTTCCACTCCAAGAGCATTTCCTCCCACACAATAGGCATGAGGCCAGCTGCGCGGACATGCGAGTGCGTCCGGTCAACAAGCTTCTGGATATACTTGGCAATCATCTGCCTGTCGCTCGTCTTCAACGTCGGATCCAGCGTGTACGAGTTGGCATTGACTTCGTCGCCGCCGGTGTGAAAGTAGGCGGTATAAGGCTTGAGTCTGGGCATGACATCTTCAAAAAGCATGTCGATAAACTTGTCAACTTCCGGGTTGTTCAACTGCAACGTGCCACACGGAGGCTCGGCGCAGTACCTCCACCACGGCTTGGCGTACGCAGCCGCAATGAGATTAGGATACGCGCTGGCAATCGACGTCGTGTGGCCAGGCATGTCAAACTCGATATTGACCGTCACACCTCGCTGGAGAGCGTACGTTTGGATGTGTTCAATGTCTGCTGGCGAGTACGTAAGTCCCTTGTAGTAGGACCCCTTTTCTGCAAGAGCAGGAAGAGAAGGGACTTCCATTGGCCAGGACTGCGAATCGCTCATGTGGAGATGGAGCACGTTGAACTTGTTCCAAGACAGAGCATCGACTGTCCTCAAAATGTCTTTGATGGGGTACCAGTTTCTCGCCACGTCCAAGTTGAGACCGCGGTATTGGAGTACTGGAGAATCCCGAATCGAGACGGGAGCCATGTTGGTATAGCTGCCACTGTTGCTTGAGTGGCGGTAAAAGAGCTGAACAAACGACTGCAGCGCGTGCAAAACTCCATTGACAGAATTTGCCGTAATAGTAGCGGTGCCATCCGTCTTGAGATCGAGCGTATACGTCTCGTTTCCGCCAACAATCAGGGTATCGTTGGACACGTCGGTTTGGGTAATGACCAGCTTCGTGAGATAGTTTTGATTGCCCAGGCCGAATGGCTCAAACTCGTCAAGTTCGTGGCGGGTGACCAATTCCACGGCACTAGCCCTTCCGACAAGATGTTGTTGAGAGCGCGGCCAATGGCCCCCTTGACTACATCGCGAGCAGACAGACTGGCTCCTTTGTTACTTGTGGCATTTTTCTGGCTGTAGATGTAGCAGTTCTGCAAAACAGAGGTCAAACTTGGCAATCTAAAAATAGTTGGATGTGGCTTACATTGCCGTGCATGTACTCGACGTGGATATCAGGAGAAAGCCACAGAGCTTCATTCCCCGTCTCCATGGAACGGGGAGCCGGCCATAGGGCCGCCGCCTGGGACGCGAACAAGGTCCAAGCATATACGGCTGACAACATTGTGCAAAATAGTTGCGATTAAAAGAACCTGGACAGAGGAACAGCGATATTAACAACGCGGGAAAAGCGTCTTTTTAAGCTGGCACATTCCCGATATGAGCCGACGGCGGAACTGTAGTACTTTGCCGATCTAGTCTGTGAAGCGCACCTACACCAATCCGGAATGACCCCAGAAGGAGAGGTGGATTCGGTAACCGGGAGTATTTAGCTGTAATTACCAGCGGTCCATAATGCTACGTAAAGGATTGTAGATTCACTTGCCCGAAATAGGAATGTTGCAGAAGTTTAGGCCAGTGGAGATTTGGTGCTAATATCCAAGCCGGCCTTGCGATGCGAAGGATATGTCATGCTTGCTTTTCTATGTTCCTTTTTTTCTCGGTCGAAGATATTATCTTGAGTAGTTGCTGCGTATATATATATTTTTTTTATAATAAATAGGATTGTTTAAGCCTGCTTTCCTTGCAAATCCCGTGCACCGCTCACCACCTCATGTTTCTTGAAACAACTAGCTGCGATGGGCTACTTGCACGGGAACAAGGTCCTCGAAAGTGGATTTCGGGACAGGCCTCAACGTTACGGCCGCTAATGGAGGGTGGAACTCGCCTTGTAGCCGACCTGTTGTACCAATTTGCAGCAGTACTACAACGCTACTGCAGAGGCATTTCCACCTAGGCAAACCACGTGCGGTCGGGTTTACTCCCAACTCGCGACGGGAATTAATATTACTACATCAATGAAAATATAGTCTCCATTTTCCGCCGGCTAGTTGTGGCTCAGCAGCTTTACATGGATTATATTTCTATATCTCTGCACTTCACCGAGTGTGCAGCATGCACAGATATCCCAAGACGGCCAGCAGTTTGCCAACGCAAGAGCTAAACAACAAATGCCAACCATCCGCCTCATGAAGAGAACTGGTAGTTTTTAGGGAATCGCAAATCTATCGAGCAAGCACGAGGTAGGCAAAGCTCAGTTGTCCACGATAGACTCCAATATAACTGTTCTCTCTCTGGACGAGCTCCTCAGTAATAGCCTTGGCATCTGCGTGTCCTTTATTGCCCAATATCCATTCTCTCGCAGCAGACCGATGTTGCGATTCAAATTCGTCCCAATCACGTTGATTTGCTGTTGAAACGTGCATGATATGCCACCCAGTCTCCTGGCAAAGCGATACAATGTCTGAAAGGTAGAGAACTTCGTCTCCAAAAAGCGAAAGAGCGGCACCAGTGGGTGGTTTCTCCCAGCACATGTCTCCTATGAGCACCCGGCCGGTCGGAACTATTTCTGCCAGGCTTTCAAGCATTTTCCTTGTCCCTCCGTAAGCATGGGACGAACCAATGCATATAGCACGGTCCTGTGTAACTTTCCAATCCACACCGGGTCCCTCGATGAACGAGACATCCAATCCCCGTTGCTCCGCGGCCGTGCGAGCCCTTCTGAGTAGTTGCACATCGGTATCAATGCCAGTTGCTTTGGCTCCATAGCGTTTTCCTGCACGCAAAAGCAACTCGCCCCAGCCACATCCAATGTCGACAATCGAGGTAGATGGTGACAGGTTCAGCAAGCCCAGCAGCTTGGCAGCTTGCTCTTCGGATAGAGGACAGTTCCACACCAAGTCGCCGTAGCGCACGTCAGCTGAAAGACTTTGCATGGCTGCTTTTGGCAAAATTGTAGTCCCGAAGTGAGAATATCAAACATGCAACCGTTTAAAGGGCTGGCTTGCGCATTTATGCTCATTTATGGCAAAACCACTTCCCCCACTCAGGTAAGTGGCAGCTCTGAGGCTGAAAGGTCTCCACGCAGTGACTCACAGAATTGGCTGATGGAAAATATGCTGAATCTTAACTGCCCCAATTATTTGCAGAGTGCTGGTAACCATTCATCTCGTATGAGTCAAGGGACTGCAAAAGTTTCCTGCAGTGAAAATGTGCTGTGCAAATACGACGGTGAAATCAGCGAATGTGAGATGAGCCATGCGTTTAACCCAACCCAATAAATGCCAACGTCACGGCCAGTTGCGAGAAGTCACATTGGAAGGGAAACCCCCATCGTCCGTTAAAACCAAATTTGGACACCTATATGAGATACGCCTGAAAAGAAAGAGAAGCAATGTGATGCTTGACGACCCGAGTGACTTTACAATTCTCCCTTCAGTGTCCGCCTCGTTCGAAACGTCCCAATTTTCCGAAGAAAACAAAATTAAAACATTAAGATAATTTAAAAACAAATTACAATGACTCAACCTTTTCGGCACATACTCCCACACAACATGTATACTGCTCTTTCGGACAGCGTTGGTTCAAGTTGTTAGCTCTGCTGCCGGCATCAAACGTGACGCACCGCTAGGGAAGAAGCAGGGACTGAAGAATTGAGTAAGAGATATCAGTATGTAAACTAACTTAAGTTAGGAGTATATTGATTAACCAGATCAATCAATCTATCTATCCTAATAATACATACATACATACTGCCATTTTACACAGCCTCATAGCACGTCAACCTATCCTTCCATAGAAATAGTAGATTTAGGATACAGTACATGGAGTGGTCCCTTTCCCAGCGTCGAGTAGCTAAATACAAATAATTGTACCTTATACTAACCCTTGCTGTTATCCTTTTTAACGTACTTGCCGTATGTCTTTTGCAAATAGTCGTCCCACTCTTCATCAGTATATAAGAAATCTGCTTTTTTCCTAAACATATTTTTGAATGATGTGTTAAACTCGTCGGCTGAGACCAAGATATTGCAGATTAATGTGAAGGAGTATGCGCTTGCGTTAATGCTAATAATCGAGAATACCTCGTCGTGAACTTGTTTCGCAACCCATAGGTAAAGCTTTTCTAATCGCACTGGTATGGACTTGGTGATCGAAACAACATCAATGTCTGCATTGACATTGAAGAGGCGGAATTCGATGCTTGGAGGTCCGTCTTGCAAGCCTTGCCGGCCAGCCTCCCGAATCTCTCCGGTGACTGGATCCTGTACTTTCCCATCGACGACGGGGCGGCCGAGTTGAACATCCCAGTTTACAATATGGGCAAATTTGGCCGAGGCTTCCATTGTTGATCTGTGAGATATAATAATCGATGTGTGAATTATTGAAGGAAAACAAACGCTACTACAACGCTGTACGCAGTATAGAGGCGGCTAAGTGCTCTGAATTTCGGTGCAGCCCTGATTATCGGTGGCTTTACACATTCTGCAGCTCGAAAATAGTTCAGAGCGGCTTGCATGGACTTAATATACCCCCCAAAAGCATGATAAATCAGGCTACAGATAGAACTCTAAGCTTTTGGACTCCAGACGTTATCTGTCGAATGTAGGCGTCATACTGCTAGCTGCAGACACCAACCATGTGACTAGTTGCAGGCGCACCATACTACTTGTTGGTCAGCCGGGGCTCTATGGCGGGCTCCAATGTGCAGTGGTGGTGGGGGCGTGGCACGAGGAATTGTGAGGTTTTTCACTCCGTTCCGAGCGCCGAGCGCCGGCCCCGCGCCAGTTGTGATACCAACACGGTAATGGCATCCGACTTTCTGAGTCCACCCTCATTTACACTATACAGACTCTTAGTATCTTGCGAAAACCTCATGATTTCGTGAGAAATAATGTCATTACCTAGAGTATCACCAACTACTAGCACCGCTCCTCGCCGGCGCAACGGCCGTCAACAAGCCTGCGAACCTTGTCGCAAACGTAAGGTCGCTTGTGACCACCGAATGCCCATTTGCTCACGATGCAAGTCTGCCGAAATAGCCAGTAGCTGTGTCTACTCTGCGCAAAATCCAATTCAGTCGCAAAGGCGGAAGATTGCATCTATTACCTCGCCTCAACCTATTGGCCGGCCACAGCGACCACACCCAAATTCTACGCTACAACCGCTGATGCCACTAAATAATGAAGAGAGTTTCTTGGGCATCACTAGCTATAAGTATGCTATGCGCGAGGCACAATCGAGGTTGGCTCCGTTACTGCTTCCAGACGAGACTTCAGACGAGCCAAATGCATCTGGTCCTCAGTCGTCTTTGATGGCCAATGACAGGTTATACGATGCTGCTATGAGGGCTCTACGCGGCGTACCGGAGAGAACTCTAGCCCATGACCTCTTCGCAGCTTATGTCAATCCAAATGACGGTTGGTGCAGACTTGCCACTCACCGACTACACTGCTCCTTTTGGGAAACCTTTGGCAAATATCTCGACGGCGAACGCTCGACAAAATCACTACTTCAGCTTGCAACGCAACTCTGCGAGAATAGCTTGAAGCCCCTATACGAGGATTACTCTGACCCAAAAGACTGGCTTGAGAGCTTCTCTGGACGCAACATGAGATGGGAAGGGCTTGGTATCCTCTTTACATATTGGGCTCATGGTGCGAGTGCAATCCGCCAAAGCCCGGACCATTTCTCTGGCAACTGTTCCATGTATATTCTTCGGTATAAAGATTGTGCATGGGACATAATCGATATCACAAGAAACACTGCTAGCGCCAACTCAATTCTTCTTTACCTGCTATACAGACAGGCAAATCTGGAGTCTATCATTTCAGGTGACGACTGTGCGTTCGAAACAGAAACGGACATTTGCCATAGTTATGAAACAGAGAACTAACCGCTCCAATGTAGGCCTCCAAAATCTAAGACTAAGTGGTGAAACCATGAGTCTTACGCATTACCTTGGTTTACATGCAATGGGTGGCACGCTCCACGACAGAGGTATCTGCACGCAAATCAAGAGACGACTGTTTGCCAAAATATTTCACGGCGATAAAAGCATATCAACTTTTACAGGATGGCCACCCATAATATCCCAGCGATTCGTCACCATTCTGCTACCTCTTGATATATCAGACGAGGTGCTTCTTGGCGCTGTACCGTGGCGAGACGACCTAGTTGATGAAGAAGGATGGAATACTTTCGGAGAAATATACGCTTGTACGCTGTTGCGTGCTAGAGCCTTTTTGGGTTTTACCAGAGAGTCCATTCTAAATATTAGCTTACAAGTGACAGGGAATTTGAACAAACAGGAGCTGCTGTAAGTGGCTCGTCGGGTTGTTGCAGAAGAGACCCCAAAGAACAAGCTAATAGTCCGCCTTTAGTAACCTTCGCTTCGAACAAGAAAATACAGTGGGAAGCTTTCCGGAACAGTTGATCTTCAATCGCGGCGACATCACCAATCGAAACATTTCGGGGCCCATGCTATACGCAAAGCTTTTAATTCAGCTAGAACATCTGTTAAACCTGTTCTTCATTGAGCGTCTTCTTAACAAGGTGGAAAATGTGACTCTAAGCACGAGCCTTGTCCAACTTAGCCTAGAAATAGTGTCTTTGACTCTCATATTTTGGACGCACAAGGACAAGATGACTGGTCTCCATGATGACTACGAATGGCTGGTCTTTGGATTTGCGTCTCCCGCAGCAGGAATTCTCTGTCTAGAGCTGTTGCGGCCGTATGCGGGCAACATTGATAGTGGACCAGCGCTACCAGGTGTCTCCAAGTCCGATTTGATTCAAAATCTGAGTTTACTCAATGGTTTCCTCGGCTGGATCGAGCCATTGATGCCAGGTAGGAGACTCACTGGATCCTTTGTGCAGAGGGTTATTCAGCGCGTACTTGATCAGACCCTTAATCATCCGATAGAGTCTGCTGCACGTTCGATAAGTACTATGGACTGGGGAGCTGAAATGGGACTTGACATGAATGAGTTGTCGTTCGATCTGTTGGATACATTTGACTGGATGCGACCTGAGTGAGAACGACAACCTCAGCGGCAATAGAGGCTTTTTTCTTTTTTTCTTGAGCTATAATTATGACAGTTTAGCGGTACCTTGAGGGGAAACACTGCTATTTAAGCGACTTTAAGGATTTCTACCTTTAATTAGCTTAATAATAAGAAAGCAGGGGTGTGGTCTACCTGTCTGTTCGCGTTACGTCTCGAAAACGACAAACGGCTCAATAAAGCCCGTATTAAGGGAGATACTCATAGACTACGTCAGCATATATCTACCACAATAGCAAGCGATAGTAAGTGGCTGGTCATAACCATGTGTGGCGCCCCAATGTTTAGATTGCTCTGTTTTCTGCGATGAATATAGCTCCTGCTGCAAATCAGCTCAGTAACAGTAGATATATGAACTGCTTTGTAAACCGCGACTAGACGGAGCGATCGTCCCGCAAGGCCTTAAAAGGGTGGGGTAATGAGACGGGCCGCAGGACGACACCCAAAACTGCCAAAAAAACTGAGGTTGCCGGGAAGATTTAATATAGAGCGCACCAACACACTATCACCACACCCTGTCACTCTAATAATTAATCATTACCGGAAAACTTCACTGAGCATGATTCGTACTCGTAGGCAACGCGCATGGCTAATCTGCGAGCAGCGGCTGATCAGAATCTATCACACCTCCGCGCTTTATATACTCCGTATCATCAAAATGTACAGCTGGGTGTCGCAGGCCACGGATGTAATGAACTAGCGCACACAGCATGGCGGGAGTAAGAGATCGTCGCTCGCTCCAGGTCAGCAATAGTGGCAGTCGACACTTCCACTTGCGGTTCCCTGCTAAGGAACTTTTGAAGTAAACCAAAAGTTCCTTGCTGCTACCTCCACTCACACTAGTTCCTCACTCTCTCTCTGGGGGTCTGCGGTGTCTAACAAATTACAAACCTCCTCAGTTCTGCACGGAACGCACCCATCCTTCGTCGCTTGGTCATCCTTCTCATGGGTAGGAGAAAGTTTATTGACAAGGCAGACGCCTTGGGTCAAAAAGGGCTGCACCGTATCCCGGCAGCCCGACACCTTCCCTACTTTTAGCATAATTACGTGAGACAGCACATCAAAAGAGGCAATCGCCCGAGGCCGTTCGCGCGCGTTCATTACACTGGTCGGCCGAAGTGGCGAGAACATCGACCTCAATGAGAAGCCTTACTCATAAGAAAGCGGAAAACCATTGGTGGGCTTGTTCGTGGCGCTTCCTGGAGGCATCAGCTTGGTTGGTGCCTTACGAGTAGACGAGTTGAGCACACTGATGTCAAAGGATCAATTATCAGGTCTATGAAGAATAGTACAGTAACAGATAGCGTTGAGAGCCGGTTGCGTTCCTCCTCACAACAGCCACCCATGTCCGACAACCACTCAGTGTCATGGCCATATCATGGCTGCACCGAGCACCTGGTGGACAGCTTAACATGCATCCCAAAACTTTACAGCAAAAGATAAGCACCAGCCATGGCCAGAGCGGCAGCGTAGGCAGAGGCGCCAAGCTTGCTGGACGCGCTGTCCTGGTCAGTCGGGGTTGGGCTGCCGGCAGTAGCAGAGGTCGTGTCGGAGCCGGAGCCGGAGCCGGCTTCAGAGCCAGAGCCGGGGCGCGAACCAGAGCCTCCGGTAGCCGTGGGGTTGGGGGCCATGCCGGTGCCAGATGCAGACTCAGATCCGGATCCAGAGGGCGAGCTGGTTCCAGAGGGCGCGGCAGAAGACTCGGAGTCGGACTCGGAGTCAGAGTCGGACTCGGACTTGTCAGGGGTGTCAAAGGTGGTAGGGCAGGACAAGTCGAAAAGGGGCGTGGTGCTGAGATCCTTGGTAACGGCAAACTTCATCTCGTTGTCGGGGTTGGAGTCGCGAAGGTTGTACCAGAAGGTGGGAGTCTTGCCAAACAGCTTGCGGCAGCCAACCTCGTCCCAGTAGTATTTGGCATTCTCGATGCTAGCCTCAGCCTCATCCCAGTCTGGGCCGACGTATGGCCAGCCAGTCTCAGTGACCCAGACAGGCTTTCCGTTGACGGCACCAATGGTGGCCTCGTATGCGCGATCGAAGAGAGTGCCGGCGTTCTTGATGTCGTTGCCCTTGTCATTTTCGTAGTAGGGGTACTCGTCGACGCCAACCCAGTCGACGGCCTCAATCACCGAGTTGATGGTGCTGTTTGTCCAGACATCCCAGGTATCAACATGACCAACGGGGACGCTAGAGAGAGGACCGGAGGCAAAGGCGTCCTTGAAGTCATTGATGAAGCCAATAATGGCGTCGGGGGAGTTGCCGACACCAGCCTCGTTCTTTCTGCCGGTGACGGAATCACGGTAAAGATCCTCGCTACCAATGGACATGCCAATGACGAGGTCTGTGAACTTGCTGCCGTACTTGTCAACAGCCTTCTTCAAGGCGCTGAGCTCCTTGTCAATGTTGTCGGTGCCAGAGGCCCAAATTCCGAGGAGCATATAGGTCTCAGTATCGATGGCGGCCTCAAAAGCCTCAATGGGGTCGTCCTGCGAGTAGGCCTGGATGCAAGTGTAGAGTCGGACGGCGTTGAAGGTGCCGGGGGCACCCTCGAGGCCCTGGGCGGTCTTAAACTCGGCCTCAAAGTCCTTCTTGAACTTGGCAGAGCGGTCAGCGAGAGTAGCGCCAGAGTTGAAGCCGAGGTAGTTCTTGTCAGCGGCGGCGGCGGTGCTGGCGAGCACGCCGGCAAGAAGAGTAGAGAAACGCATGTTGATCGTTTTGCGTGTCGAGAAAGGCGGAGGGAAGGAAAAGGAATTTCAGGTGTTTGTATCAGGAGAATGAGCGGTTGGTGGCTAGTAGAAAAGCCGTCTATCAGGTGTAAAGGAGCGGATCGAATTCAGAGAACGACAGAAATGAAAGAATTAGAGCAAGTAAATTACGAAAATGAAAGAACTCTAGAAAGGAAAAAAAAGTTTTGCTTGTCAGGAGAAGGAGAAGACATGTTGTGCTTGGTCATCGCGGCATCAAGACAAAATATGGAATCACGTGTTTGGCCCCTGGGTCTGAAACAGGGGTCGGCAATGACCATCGCCAGGCACTCGCGTCGATGCACTGCCCCCAAGCCTTGACTGCTTTTGGAATGGGGACGTATGGGAAAACAGGGCAGCCAAGGGATTTGCCATGCCTATTCTTGGTGGAGGAGAATGGGGCTGGGTGCGGCTGGCCCCTTGCGCTAATTCCAACAATTGGAGACGCTGCGAGATTGAGGCCCCGGTGCTTGTTTTTATTGTGTGGGTAATACGCGCCATCACAGCCTGCGCTCCGATATCATACGACTCCTCCGGCCAACGCGCTCCGCGAAGCTAGCTCGGTAATTACGAGTATGGATGGAAAGGGAAATCCGCGTATCGAGGATGGAGATTCGTCTTTATGACGGCTTTGGTAACAAATGTTTGTAGCGGAAACGCGCTTCTTGAGGTATTATAAGACGCGCACACCAGTTATGAACAAAGCGACGCGTGAATGAAGTGTTGGATAGTAACAGCACTGTGATTCAAGCCACTATATATGTCGATAATCAACGTCGATGCAGATGATTTTCCGTTTCTCGCCCGGCTGAATTTTCTCTGTTATATTGCAACGAGTGTGAGAGTCTGTATTCGTATTCCGACCTATTTGTTGATACCGCTAAACGTCCTGTCTCACATCGCCCTCCGGGTGATTTCTAAAAGAAACTTATTTAAAGACGGGACCTTATAGATTTAATCAGATTTAATCGGACCAACAGCATCTCGTGTCAGGTAGCTCTACGATTCAGCTCCCCAATTTAGCATTCTGTTGTAGGGTAGAGGCCACGCTCTTCCGCCCGTCAGATGAAATACCTATATTTAGCAATAGCAACCATTTTTATCGCGAGGCTCGTGTCATATACTCAGATGCGCTTTTTATTCAGCTCAGTCCTGATGCCAAGGGAACAGAACGTGAATTGCTGGTCTATCAAATTGAAGCCCGTCTGTTATTCGAAGCATTCTTCTACTCACCATCGGTGTTACAGACACAACAACACGTTCGACATTGTTAATCAGCACAAGTAGACTACATACAATCTTCTTCAGGCATGAAAGCGAGGCAATTGCGGCGCCAAGTTTCAGCTTTTAGCGCCATTTCTTAAACTCACAGCGTTACATGCACCGTATTAGCCTCAAAACCACATAGTGCCCTCTTTCTTGCAGAGGTATGTACATTTGCTAACACTGGCCTCTTGTCTTTAATATCATCTCTGGCATATTTCCCCTGTGCGGCATTAGTATCTGCACGTTTGGGAAATAATAGCGGCAAAGAGGCATTACGTATTAGCAGCAACAGGCCACGCCAATTGGTCAGGGCCTTTGGCGTAAGCTGCACCTTGTTAACCGGCTCTGCCCCCGCAACGGATGCAACTGTGGCTGTTCTAGCGCCAACAAGATGGTAACCTAGTGTCTGCGGGAAACAGTGCAGTCCCCCTCTTCTGTTGATGTCATATCAAGAGAATCACATCCAGCAGAGTGCTTGACTTGCTCCCAAATTCATCATAAATAAGCTATTACGACGTACTTTGGCAACTTAAGGGTTGCAGCATTTCGTCTTCAACAAATTTGCCTTTGCCTGCGACAGTATTAGTGTGCCGCTCACGATGAAGTGGGCTGCGGGCACCCAAGCCGACTTGGCCTTGGGCCCTCAGTTCGCCCGCAAGTTCGATCTGACTCTGCGCTTTGAGCAGATATTTTTAACCACTCTCCCCGCGGTACTGTTAATCTTGGTGTCTATATTATATCTACGTTATTATTATAGGCAACCTGTCCGTATCGTCTCTGGTCGCATATTATGGCTCAAATTTGTGAGTATGGAATTGGCCGCTGGCCCGGCCAACAAGTGGTCACACTACGTGTCTCACATGCTGATCAACGAGACCGCAGACAGCTATCGGTGCTCTTGTCGTCGTTGAAGGCATTGCTCTCGGTTTCTGGTGTTCTTCATCCATTCTGCGTAACAGCACCTCGATCGCCGCCGCATTAATGACATTCTTGGCCGCGGCCTGTACTGCCGTCGTTTTGAATGCCGAGCATCGCCGCGCTCTTCAGTCGTCTGCTCTGACAGGCGTCTACTTACTAGTTGCGGTTCTCTTTGACATTGCCAAGATACGGAGCTACCTCTGCCGCACCAACATGCAAGCCTTTGCCGCACTCACCATCGCGAGCGCAGCCTTGAAATGTATTCTCCTTGCGCTGCTAGAAATCCCCAAGAAGAAATATATAGCCGACGCGGAATTGAAAAAGACAATCGGCCCCGAGACGCTAAGTGGATTCTGGAATCGATCCTTCTTTGTGTGGTTGAACCGCACACTCCTGTTTGGCTTTCGCAACATTATTACCGTCGCGGACTTGGAGCCCCTTGGGCCCGAGTTTTCATCAAAGAAACTGTCTGAGAAGCTCGAGTCTCAGTGGGCCAAAAGTAAGCAATGAGCGTTTCCTTCCATTTCAGACTTTCAACTTTTTCGTTGCGTCAATTAAATCCTAACATTCGCCATAGTGAAAACCACACGGTACTGTCTTGCCAAGGCATGTTTTATCACATTCTATACAGATTTCGTATCGGTTGTGCCACCTAGACTCTGCTTCACCGGATTTGTGTTCACACAGCCCTTATTTTTGAGGCGTGCAGTCGAGTACGTCGGCGACTCAGACGAATCTGCATCGATAAGAGCTGGCCTGATTGCCGCATCTGCTCTCATCTTTATTGGGGTTGCAGTAAGTCATAATGGACGCAAATCTTCATGTATCTGACTGTCAGTTTAGACTTCTAGAGCAATCTACAGCCATATGAACTATCGCATGGCCGCGCTGCTCCGTGGTGCCATCATACCACTCATCTTCAAGAAGACTATGCTGCTGCCACACGTTACAGCGTCGGAATCTGCAGCCACGACACTGATGAGTACAGACGTTGAAGGAATCGTTAATGGAGTTCCCAAAATTCATGAAATTTGGGCTGCCATTGTGGAAATTGGTCTCGGCTTGTACCTTTTGACTACAGTCATCGACCAGGCAGCCTTTCTTGTAGTCGTTCCCGTCACGGGTAAGTGTTCCGCTCACGCCAAGCAAGTCCAAAACGCTGACAGATTCTACAGCGTCAGCAGCGGCAGCTTTTGGTCTTGCAAAATTAATGGGCCCGGCATGGGCAGCCTGGAACAAGGTGATTGAGGAACGAGTATCCCAAACCTCCCGCGCTCTTTCGCTGGCAAAAAGCATCAAAATGGTAGGACTACAGGCATCGGTCTCGGGTCGTCTTCAAAAGTTACGACTGAAGGAAATTGCGAGCTTCAAAACTGTTCGCAGATTGGCAATCCTGACAACTGTTACAGGTATTTCTCCCCTCCTTTTTCTCACTCCTGACAAGGCACATACTAATACAACGAATACTAGCTGTGACTGCTTATACCTTCACGCCGATTATTGCCATTGCTGGTGGACTCTTTTGGACCTCTTTTGACGGAACACTGACAGCAGTGAATGCATTCACGACCGTGACTGTAGTTTTGATGGTCACAAAACCTCTGTTGGATATCATTTACGCCTATGGTTACTTCAAGACCACGCTCTCCTGTTTTGGGCGCATCGAAGCTTACCTGCAGCTGGAGGAACTCGCTCACCATCTTACAACTGCTGGCAGCTCCATGTCGACCTCGGAAGAAAAAGCTGCTAAATTGCCCGACGGCGCGGAAACTGGCGCAGTCATTGAGTTTATAGGTGCTTACATAGCGCCTGCTGGCAAGACTCAAGCAAAGTTGAAGAATGTTAGCTTCATCCTCGAGCGCTCTCAGGTCACGGTGGTAACGGGCTCTGTTGGGGCGGGCAAGACCTTGCTACTGCAAGCTATGTTGCGACAAGCTGCCGTTGTCGAGGGCCACCTTCGCCACGAGAATTGTACTGTTGCTTATTGCGGGCAAAAGCCTTGGCTTCGCAACCAGTCTGTTCGACAATGTGTTATCGGGAATAGTCTTTTTGAGGAAACCTTCTACCAAGCTGTGATTGAAGCGTGCAAACTCAGCGAAGACATCAAGCAGTTGCCGGGTGGCAGAGGTGACGACACACTTGTCGGCAGCAGTGGCGCGAGTTTAAGCGGAGGACAGAAACATCGTTTGGTAAGAATTTCCCAAACAAAAGGAATACTACAAGTGTTGACAGCATTACCTAGGCACTGGCGAGGGCCATATACTCGCGCAGCCAGCTTCTGTTGCTAGACAATCCTCTCAGTGGACTCGATGCTTCAATGGCTCACGCTATCTACTCTAGCTTACTAGGTGCTGGTGGGATCCTTCGAAAATCCGCAACTACTGTCGTACTCGCGACGCATTCTGGTGTGTATCTTCCTACCAAACTACTGACGACGTTAATCATGTGTGATTTAGCCAAACTTCTGAAAGAGGCCGACCGAGCTTTAATTATAGATGATGGTGGCAACATTTCTGTACATCTAGCACCGGAAAAACTTTCTGTTGCTACAGCAGAGGAAGATAGCACTACCAAAAGTGACCCATGCACTCAAAAGGAAGTACGACCGTCCCCAGCTGGTTCGGCTGCCTCATCGTTAGGACGAGCAGAAGATTTGGAAGCCGACGACGTACGCAGTAGGGGAGACTTTAGACTGCACATATTTTTCCTCAAGTCGACTCGAACTTGGATGCTTGTGGTATGGGCCGTGGCGTTGGTCTTGCAAGTCGCCACCGAACGATTTCCAGGTATGAGCATTCCTGCAATTTCTTCTTTTGAGAATCGAGTTCTTACTGATCGGTCGAAAACAGAGGTTTTTCTTCGAATCTGGTTAGAGACTGATGCTGGAAACAATCGCTATTTCATAGGCTATGCACTCATTGGCACATCAAGTTTCTTTGTGAGCGGTTTCGCATTCGGGTATGTTTTTCGCTCAACACCTATCACTTTGATGGGACATCGAAGACATTGAATGTTTGCTAAAATTGTAAAGGTTCTTTTATCTGAAGCTGGTTCCAGACAGCGCAGCGCAGCTACATAAACTTCTTTTGGACAGTGTCATGAGGTGAGTCGCAAGACATGAAACGGCTCAACGCGTTGATGACTGACTAGATTCAGCGCGACACTTACTTTTCTTACATCTACAGATACGGGATCCATCATCAACCGGTAGGTATCATGCATGACTTTGAAACCGTGAATTTAACAATTTTCACAGATTTAGTCAAGACATGACGATTTTGACACAAAACTTGCCAAAAGCATTGCTAGAAACTGTGTATCGTGAGTGGCAGACAGCTACAAAAGCCTGGTCTACGCTAATCGTTTGGCAGTCGCAACCTATGCAGTCTTTGATCTGGCCATCATATTTTCTGCGGCCAAGTACTCAGCAATATTGCTGCCGTTTTTAGCTGTGGCGTTGTACTTTATCCAAAAATACTACCTCCGCACTTCGAGACAAATGCGACACCTCGACATAGAAGCCAAAACCCCGCTATATTCTCTTTTTGGTGACATCTCCAGCGGTTTGGAGCACATTCGCGCCTATGGATGGCAGTCGAAACTTTACGACGAAAGCCTCAGAGCCTTGGACTATTCACAAAAGCCATTTTACTACATGTTCACCATTCAGCGCTGGCTAGAGCTTGCCATGGATTGCACAACTTTGGTGCTGGCGGTAACGCTCGTGGCCACTACGACGTTCTACAAAGAAACAACAACGCAGGCCGCCCTCGGTCTCTCGATGCTAAACTTGGTCACTTTTAGCACTCTTCTCAACATGGTTATTGGGGCATGGATAACCATGGAAACAGCATTAGGCGCAATCGCTCGATTACGATCATTTATTTCAACAACGCCAGTGGAGGAGTGCAGAAGCATCGTATCATTGCCTCAGAACTGGCCAAATGCTGGGAATGTTGAGTTTGTCAACGTCACGGCCAAATACAAGTGAGTTGATACAACAACTGACGTGTTTTCCATAGAGACGCAGAAAGTAACAAATTGATAGCGAAACCGACTCCTTGCAAGCCCTATCTGAGGCGACGTTCTCCATTAACCCCGGGCAAAAAGTAGGCATCACTGGAAGAAGCGGAAGGTAAGCTCAGCGCAGCATCATGTTTCTCTGTAATCTCGGCTAATATAACACATATAGCGGGAAAACTAGTTTGCTCCTGACACTTCTGAACTTTGTCGACTACACGGGAACAATCAAAGTCGACGGAATAGACATTTCAACCATTTCAAGGCTTGAACTGCGTTCACGTGTCACATCGCTTTCCCAAGACGCCATAGTCCTTGACGGCACCGTTAGAGAGAACTTGCTCCCATATACAAGCCAACTCGACGATGCGCAGATAGATGACGACTTGATCCTCAAAACCTTGGCCGGTGTGGGCCTAGCCGAGGTTGTGAAGAACAAGGGCGGACTCTATGTACAGCTGGCCGATCTCAGTCTTTCTGAAGGGCAAAAGCAACTGCTATGCCTCTCGAGGGCTATGCTGCATAATCACTGGTCACGAAGTAAACTGGTACTCTTGGATGAACCAACGAGCAGTCTTGACCACGAAACAGATGAGCGCATTCAAGCTTTCATGAGAGAGACGTTCAAAGATTGTACAGTTTTGGTCGTTACGCACCGCGTAAATACTCTTTGGGATGCCGATGTGAGACTTGAAGTGGAAAACGGCACGGTATCGAAACATGCTACGGAACCTTAGGTGATGGCAATCCATTACGCAGACTGTTTGTCTGTCAATTTTTTACCTTTTCCTTACGCCTCTGGGCCAAGAATTTGTTATACTTGATTCAATTAACCCATCCAACAAACTCAAAAATGTGGTTACGTCTTATTTGTTTAGTTTTCGTAAATGATCCGCACTCCATGGAAAGCAATGCCCCAGAAACTCTCTGGGCGACTTCTTATACTAAAGGCGTACGTACTATTATTGCCTTTGCTGTACTATGCCAGTATATACAACCCTATGGTGCAACAGGGGAAGTAAAATCCTCTGAAGTACGTAAAACCACTCCAAAGTCACTCAACACCGACAGTCTTCAATGACTGTAGCGACAACAGCTCTGACCACACAGACATCGCTTGTCTAACCCTGACCAATAGCTCTCTGAATAATCAACAGTAATCTCTGCACCTGCGTCAATGCCTTTGCTTATGAGGATAATATGCTGCGTGCCCATCCATGAAAAGTGCTCAAATTGCGAATTAGGATTACAACTGTGGTTGATGAAGCGCGTATAATTGCCCTGATGCCCTTGCCAGATTTGGTACTGCCGCACGCTGGTGCTGCTGTTCATGACGTCTACACCGTCAATCCCTCGCGTCACGAGGCCGACAACTTCCCCAATAGCCGTGCCGCGCTCCGCAGAAACAAGCGCCACGAGCCCATTGCGGCGGCCGTCACCCGTTCGAAAGACTTGCACGGGCAGAGTGCGCCTCGGTCCACCAAATAGCGACGGGAAACACCAACACTGGTTTTCCATGGGGACTTCTGACTGTGGAAGATGGCACACCGAGCAGTTTGACGCTGATGCCACTGCAGTTGTTGGTGGGATAAGTCGCGGATCGTCAGCGCCCCAAGCAATGGAGTCAATGACAGAGCACTCCAGGTGTTGAAAGGAGAAGTCAGGATCCCAGCTCTCGTAAGTTGATGCCAGCGATACCGGGGTAGATCCGTCCAGTGAAACAGCCCAATCGTGAGGATGGCCTGTATAACGGGGCTGAGTTGACTCGCCGACAATAGCTAAAAGCTGCCTCCATTGCGGCTGCAGAGTGTCTGCTGCGACTTCAATACGCGGCCGAAGCTCTCGCAGGTACTCCATTGCCTTCTTATCCATACCGCTCCGATACTTGCAAAAGCGGTAGAGGCCCATCCCTGCAAAAACGAGAGCAGCCCAACCAGCAGCGTCTTTAATTTCTTTGTAGCCCCTCCAGATAGCCATTTTATTGCGTAGTTCTTTTTCGGACCAGCCAAAATCTCGGCAGGCTTCTATCAACGTAGCTTTGCGGCACTTTGCATCCGAAAGACCTGAGTTCGTGCGAGCCAGGAACTCGGCATAGTTGTCAAAGTGCTCAACCCAGTTGGCTTGGACGATGACCTCGACGGCACGAAAAGTACGACTGGCGTGCGAAACGTTGCGGCAGACAGTATTGCTCTGCTTGAAAACGCTGCAAGCATCCTCGCAAGAGATTAACTGAGTTATAACACCACCAGTGTCAGCAACGTGAAGATTGGGGAGGCTTCCAGCTGCAGGGAGTTCCTTGAGTTGTCCAAAGACGCCTCGCTCCGCCGGGTCGACGAGCTCCTGAGCGTGGATGTGCTCCCATAACCCTCTGACAAATTTACCAAGGGATGCTTCTTGTGGAGAGAAGGAGACATCGCTCTGGACCTTTGCGCGTTTGGGATAGTTACACTCGGCGATTTCCATTTGCCGGCATGTATCGACTGTGCCACGGATTGGTGCGGGTCGCAGCGCACCTAATTCGTTTCGAGGCTCTGGGCTTCCGGTATCAGATGGCTCTTCTGCGCGAAACTCGTGAAAATGCGTTCGCTTTTTGGCAGCAGGCCTGATAGGAGCCTGAGCTGGTTTTGAGGGCAAAGGTGTCCCGACATGTACCGACTGTTTGGAGACGATGGCTGAGAGATCTAGAAGAGCCTGAGGTAATTTAGTATTGACAACTATTTCATTCTACAGCGAAAAAATTTACACACCGATGTAACAAGCCGGTGCTGTATTGATCCCTCACTAGGCGTCTCTCCATCCTGCAGGAATGCATCAAAGCGTAGTACAGGATTTGAGATGTCTTTGAGCGACGTACAGCCGATGACAGCATCAGTCAGCTGGTCCAGGATGGACTGCGCGAGACTCTGGCGTAGCGAGTCTGTATATTCTGGGGATATCATACTTTGTTTTTATACTACGCTCTTGTTGTTGCATGAGGAGAGAGAGACAAGCTCGCGGTCGGAAAGCATAGAAGGGGCCGGGCGTGTACGGAGAGTGTGCAAAGCGGACCGAAGACGGTGCGCCACCGTTTCGGCCAAGACCGGCCGACCCGATATATATTCTGCCCGGGCAGAAAAATGACTAAGTGGTGACATAAGGACCGGCACAAGGTACTGCAGCTCTATGGGACAACTAAGGAAAAGAACACAGTAAAACTTATTTTCTAATACTAAGTTGTTCGTCTTGATGAGTTTTCGCATGAAGCTCCCGGACGCTTCGACTGGCTGCAGCGTGACGACGCATTGCCTGTAGATAGAGTTGTGTTGAGACGCCAAACCTAACGTCATCGACACCTAATTTGGACGCCATCTTGGCATGCGGACAGGCCCAAGGGTCATGGGGGGTTCGGAAGAGGTGATTTAGAGGTTACTCGTACGTTCTCTTTGTTTATAGATCCACTTGTCGCAGAGTCTGTTTTGGGTAGGCCGCTCAACTATATAGGACGCTGCAGGCACTCTACATAGTAAGGGAGAGTGCGCTTTCTTTCCCAGTCACGTCAATACCGCGTCACCCACACCACAATGTCTAGCACGGAGTCAGGCACCGCAGACCAAGGTGAAACCGCACCAGATCAGCCTGCGCTCGAACGCCAGCTTACCTACACCTATGCCAATAAGGCTGGCTGGAGACAATGGAGACTGCTGCAGCCCGGCAGAGGCATGTATCACGATGTCCGGAGACGGCTGCGGTATTATTGGA
This sequence comes from Lecanicillium sp. LEC01, assembly GCA_002242745.2. Classification (NCBI taxonomy): domain Eukaryota; kingdom Fungi; phylum Ascomycota; class Sordariomycetes; order Hypocreales; family Cordycipitaceae; genus Lecanicillium; species Lecanicillium sp. LEC01. The sequence goes on from NIWZ02000003.1 coordinate 635,286, forward strand.
GCGACATTACGGATGCAATCACATACCGGACAGTAGTGAGCATGGTTCGCATGTACTTTGTCAAGTAAGGGATTACTTATTTTTGTTCTTTTACATAATTTATTTTCCTGTGCTGTCAAGCTAATGTACTCAGTCTCCTCCCGGCCATCGCTTACACGCTCGACATGTACCGACGCACAGGAGAGTTTTACGGCATCAATGAGACCCTCTTCGCCTCTGCCCTTGCTGCCATGGTCTTTAGCATACTGGCAGGTCAGCCCCTGACCATTGTTGGCATTACAGGCCTCATCTCCCTCTTTAACTACACAATCTACGACATTATCAAGATTTATGACGTGACTATTTACCCCCAATTTATGGCTTGGACCGGAATATGGGCGGCTATATTCCATTGGATTGTCGCGATATTGAACATGTGCGACTATGTTCGCTATGTCACTGATTTTTCCAGCCAATCTTTTGCGCTCTACGTAGGCATTATCTACATAAGTAAGTCGTTTTCTGCTGCGAACCACAAAGCTCAACATCAATAACCGGGATTTAATAAATCCAGTCAAAGGCGTGGAAGAGCTGGTGAATGAGTTTGAAGGCGGTGCTACGCCAGGTTTCCTCGCCTGTCTTATAGCCATACTCTACTTTGGCTCAGTATATGCACTGGAGAAGATTGGGTCGGGAGTCCTGTGGAGGACCGGCGTGCGTGGAGTGCTGGCCGATTACGCTTATGTGGTAGGCCGGCCGCTTTCCGTGATCAACGCTTTTGCCTATAGGTATACTGACATTGCATAACGCCAGTTTTGTACAGTCTTCTGGGTCGGCTTTTCCCACATCCCAGGGCACATTGAAGATGCACATATCGAACGCGTACCTACGACTAGAGCATTCTATCCGACGCAAGACCGAAGTTGGCTAATTGACTTTTGGAACCTGGACGTAAAATGGATCTTTGTCGCTATTCCATTTGGCTTTTTGGTCATGCTGCTTTTCTACTACGATCATGTCAGTATTTGACGCACTCTATTAAGCCCCGTCTGAGCGACGCGCTAACTCTACACAGAATGTCAGCAGCATAACCGCCCAAGCCCGCCATTTCCCATTAAAGAAGCCCGGCGGTTTCCACTGGGACTTTTTCTTGCTCGGCTGTACAACGTTTCTCGCCGGTATCCTTGGTCTTCCCATGCCAAATGGACTTGTACCACAGGTGCGGACGTTGCATCGACTAAATCCCAACCATCTGCTAACTTCAGCACAGGCACCAGTTCACACAGACTCTTTGACAATTTACAAGACACGCCTCAAAATAATACCAACTTTTGAAGGGCAGGGGACTGAAATTCGGCGTCCCATTGTTGAGGCGACCGCAGTCGTGGAGCAACGCATCAGCCATTTCGTAATGGGGTTGGCTTTGATAGGGACCATGACCGGGCCGCTGTTGGTTGTGCTAAGTACAATGCCGTCTGCCGTCTTTGCGGGCGTATTCTTTGTTGTCGGTGTAAGTTTCGACTGCTTCTTTATTTCCAAATTCGCCACCATCTGACCGTGTGTAACAGTGGGGTTCAATCGAGTCCAATGGCATCCTTCAGAAGCTCTTGTTCATGCAATCCGAGAACAGGTTCATTCAGCGCGACGTGCCACTGCTGCAAGTTAGGAAGCGCAAGATTTTGCTTTACATTGGCATACAAATTGCCGACGTTGCTGCATGCGTGGCAATTTCTCAGACAATTGCAGCAATTGGTTTTCCCGTGCTGATTATGCTTCTCATTCCGCTGAGAATCCTGCTTGTGCCCAAGTGGTTCACCCTCAAGGAACTTCAAGTCCTGGACGACTTTACGGCTACAAACCCAATTGTATTGGCTAGCTTGGGTGGCAAACCTGGGTTACCTGAGGAGACCAAGACGGAGGATTGGGGCGCAAGTAGAAGGCGGAGTGAGAGCCGTCATGGGGCTCCACGGCAGAGAGCCGGGAGCGTATCACGTTGAGCAATTGACATCTCTTATGGCGCGGTTTACTGTATTCCGAGTCAAGTTGAACATCTTCCATGATGCCACTGCGCAGAATTGTACTACTTTTTCTTTCTCCGATGGGGATCTATTACTTTGGCTCAGGCTCAGGCTATCATAAGTGGGAGGTGTGCGGGAGGGATCATCGAGCGCAGCTCAAATTGTGGCCACAGTGTTGCGTGGTATTAATGAGTCTAATTTTCTATTACACTAATTTACGTCGAATGAAATATCAAAAAGTGTGTCAGGTACCCACGATCCTGAAAACGCAAAATATGGCCCAAGGCGCTTGTAGTGAGCTGCCAAATATGCTTGTTGTCCCTGATGTATCACGCCAAAAGTCCATCTTGTCCACAAAACCCAGCTTGCGCTGTCTATATCTACAACTTTGGATCTTCAATTCTCTGTCCAATCTCGTTGAATCGAATCTGCTTGCCGGAAACAAGAGCCTCCTGTAGCGCTGCACCAATCTCAACGGCCTTGATGGCGCCAGACAACCTCAGAGGTAAGGCTTTGTTGTCGAGACAAGACTCTGTAAACTCATTGGCCTCTTGCACAAAGGCCATTTCGAAGCGTCCATAGTAGGTGCCGGGGACCTCGCGAGTGATGCCGCCTGAGTGGTACAGATTGACGAGATTGGACTGAGGGTTGGTGTTGATGGAAACCTTGCCTTCGGTCCCGATGACTTCAGTGGTATCTTCTTGCCCGTGTGCCATCATACGAGAGCAGTAGTAGTGGGCAATCTTGCGTCCCCAAAACTCGACGACGCCAACAGCATTGTCAAAGTCGTTGTGCTTGGCGAGGGCTGGCTGCACAGCGCGGATACCGTACGCCGAAATGGTCTTGGGGATAACATCTTCACCGAAAAACCACAAGGTAAGGTCAATATCGTGGACCGACATGTCGACGAAAACACCGCCCGAGAAGGCTGCGTATTCGACAAAGAAGCCAGAAGGATCGTGCTTGTCGCACGTCTGGCTGCGCACCACGGCCGGACGACCAATCAGGCCTTGTTGCATCTTTTCGTAGGCATCGCGGTAGGAGGCGTCGAATCGGCGAGAAAATCCGCACATGACCTTGAGGTGCGGTCTCTTTCTGGCTTCGGCGAGGACCTGACGGCACTGAGAGTGGCGAAGGGTTAGCAAGCGGCTTTCAATGGGAGGTACAGGTCTTGGACAGTGCTCACCACGTCGACGCTGATAGATAGGGGCTTCTCGCAAAGAACATGCAAGTTCTTTTCCATGGCCTGGATGGCCTCCTCGGCGTGCACGGTGGTGGCCGTGGCGATAACGACAGCCTCTAGGCCTGGTTGGGCAATCATGTCCTTGTAGTTGCTGTATAGCTTGACGCCATGAGGCTCCAAGTTCAGCTTGGCCCAGGCCAGTTCCTCTGGGTCTGGCGTAAAGGCAGCAACGAGCTCAGCGCGCGGCGTGCGGTTCAGAAAGTTGAGGGCATGTCGCTTGCCCATGCGGCCGAGACCGGCGGCGCCGATTTGGAGTCTTTTGGGAGCCATTGCGCTCTTGTGTGGATGGGTACGCGATATATCGAGAGGTATTTCGGGTAGACTCGAGATTCAAGAGGGATATAGGGACTGCCGCTGGTGAATTGACTCGTGTTTTTGAGATTGAAGAGTCTACCAGGCAGTGAGTGGCAGGAAGAAGAGGAGTAGCGGTCGAGGTGGTTGGTGGTGAGGCCGGGGGGTGTCCTCGTTTTATTTATGGCTGTCAAGTACTTTTCCTCGTACAGTTTTCTGCCGTTCTTTTTGATCTGGCAGCGAAGCTAGATACAGACTCCGAATTACGCACACCGCCTGGGCCGGTAATAACGGTTTTTCTTGTTCGTGAGCAGCCTCGCTTCTGCGTGTTCCGGATACCCCGCGGTGCCACCTGTTTGCGGGCGTGGTTACCGATCTTGGAGGTAAAGTTGGGGTCAAAGATGGGGGGGGGCAATATATGGGGGGCAGCTGCGGGAGCGGAGCTTTCGAATCAGGCTACTCCTATTCGTAGCACTGCACGACGCGGGCTACTAGTATACCTGAGCCTCGGCGATGGATGGGAGATTTCGCGATTGGACGAGAAAGGAGAGACGACAGAAATTACGTTGCTTGTACATGATATGCTCGGGATTAGTATCTGAATCGTAAATCAATATTTTGTGCGCTCTGTAGCCGCCACCGCGCCGTCACCCGCATGTCTATGAGCAGTATCGTCGCGCTCTTTTTTCCAAATCAGAAGAAGCGGTTCCAAACAGCCAATGACAGTTACACTTTTGTAATTGAAGATGCAAAGAGGCACACCTGCACTCCAGAGTACCTTATATAATTTTCTTGGTCATTGCAGTACTTTTTTCTGCCAAGCGGCGGGTTGCACGACAGTCTGCCGTTACGGTTCCGCGCCTCTCGCCGAAAAAGGAAATTCTCGGCGACCCTCGTCCCGGCATCACTTGCCCAATTCGATCGCCGGCTGTTGTGCACTGAGGAGCGCGACTTGTGCCATGACGACTGATGAAAGATGATAAATGTAGAGGAGGTATTTTGTTGACTACTGGAAACAATCTCTCGTCCCTATCATACTTGTAGTTTGGTACCAGTTATTAAAGCAAAAGCCACTGTCTTTCCGCATTTCTACTCATATTCTCTATATGCCGTCAAGAACACTTCTCAAAGACGCCAGATTGTACAATATCAACTACAGATTCTTTCTCGTACGCAGAAAAATGTTAGAGGGAAGTGTCACATCTGCAAACTGCTCCGCAACGTCGTACTCCATCTCCGACCCCTCCTGCTCAAAGCCCATCTTCAAGTACACCCTCCTTCCCATCGTTGACGCTTCTGTAATGCACTCCAGACCTCCTCTAGATTTCGCTTCGTCCAGACCCCATTGTACCAGCTGTCTCGCAATTCCTCTGCCTTGAAAGTCAGGGTCAACAGCGCACAGGTCCAAAACCATGACCGACGGCGGCGAGGAAATAGCCTTTTCCTTTACGACCTCAACCCGACGCGCATGCAGGGACCTATCGCAGTCGCTGAGAAACTGTTGAGAAGCTTCATCTCCCGGATACAAGGCTTCTAGATCTATCGCCTTGCTCAGATCTTCCACTGGCTTGTCTCCATGGCCTTTGACGGCAGATGCCTGAAGCCAGATTGCCATGCCAACTATTTTGCGCGTTGTTGTGTCTTCGCCTTGCGCAACGGTCGCCTTTAGAAACATTGTGTTGAGTCTACCCTTTTCATCCCGTGTCGCGGCATTAAACCTGTCTGCTAGTCGCAGCGCGCAGGCATGCCTGCCCTCGGGTGTATCCCAGCTGGGATTGGCCGCTTTCCAGATGGCATCTTGTGCCTGGTCGCCAAAGGCGCGAGCAATGCAGCCAAAGCCGTCGATTATGTCGCTGCTATTCTCAACAACTTCAATGCGCGGCCCGCCTTGGTTTATCGTACTCATATTAACTTTTTGAGATGGAAATTTGGTAAGTTTATAGATGACATGGATGGTGACGAACGAGGCTCACACCACGTAACGTGTTCCTCTGCGACAACAGCTCCTATGAGTGGCTGGTTGCTCCACCTCCACGCTTTCCAGCAGCCCCATCGATGCGAATACGCAAGGTGTGGTGGAAAATGCAGATACAGTACCAAGGTACTAGAGCCATCAAACATCTCTTGGTTTCTTACATAGTTAATGAACAGGGGCAATTATCAGATTGAAAATGGTTTCTGAATGCTTCGCTCCTGCATTGACGGGCAGCGCCGCACAGAATGGAGCCCAACCACTGTCGCACCATATGCTGGATGGCACCAAGATGCTGGCAGTGGAAGCAGCGCATATTCACGGCAAGCTGCAAAAGACGGCTCATTTTATTCATGATTGGTACACGCACCATGCCAGAGCGGGAAAAGCTCACTGCGTAAGTAACGGACAGCACAATGCTAATAGGCCATGGTGGTAGGTGTCCTCTGGCAACGGCAATGTTTGAATAGCCTGTGAATATTCGCGAGACATCACTTTCCTGTTACTACCCCACCTTCCTAAACTGCTATGGAGGGGCAACGCCGCTCCGAGACGAGGGGTGTCATGTAGCTGACAAGCAACCCGAGCAACGGCATAAATGGCGAGCTCAATACAACAAAGTAGCTCATCGTGCATTTGTTGGCAAGAGGTGATTGGTTCATGAAATAACTCTGAGGAGCTGAAGCAAGAAGCATACCGAGGACGATGTTTGTTTCGCTTTGCGCTGTCTGCTGGAGCTACAAGTTATGGCTGCAGAATTGGAAGCTTATAACATCTACAAAGCCACGCGTCAAAATGAGATGAGGTCATGTAGTTAACGATATGAACCTAAACAACAAGAAATGGAGAATTCTCTCGACATTTTTTTGAGCTTAGCGCGGCAGAGCCAAGGCAGATTGTCGACGCGCGATGGAACGAGCAGACGGTCGGCCAAATGGACCTGGCGAGATAATGACGACAACATGCAGCCCATCCCGCTTCCTTCTCATATCATGGTACTTGTCACGTTAATAATACAACTATGAGGTTAGCCAGAAACTTTTTATCCGACACGTACCTTGGTACATGTCGAGGTACGAGCGCACCCGTACATCCACGCGTCGTTCTTGCAGTGGAACATTGACGCAGCACGCTAGGCAAATGACGGAGCCAATTGCAGCTCCTGGACAATGCTTCAAAAGCTCCGGTGCTGGTCCGCCGGCAGCATCTTCAAGCTCAGTCTGCTTGTACAGAGTACCTTGCGCAATCCTAATCTAAAATCTATTGGGCAACGATAGTGAGCCTGCAGGGGCTATTCCGTTGGCGTCCAGTAGCTGCTCCGCAAAACAGAGTATGGGCCAACGAGCACCTTTTCCTGACCTCACATGGATGGCCGAGATGGAACAGTTTGTAACCCTCCTTCATGCAAGTAACGGAACTTACTATCGATACATTGGCTGCAGGCGACTTGCCCAAGCCTGCAAACAGTGGGTCAGTTTATCCAGGCAGCCCTCTGGAGAACTCACGAGGTACATTGAAGTCCTGCGTAGTTATAGACCTGCAGTGACGAGCCAGAGCTATTACCTCGTATGCAGCACATTCCCTAGCCGACCAATCGCCTGGATCTCGGGTGGCAGTAGTTGCCAGTACGTACTCCATAGCATGTGCAAAAATACCGCAATGTTGTCACTTTCTGGTGTACAACTACCAACGAAAACGCAACCTTGTCCTCTAGTTACATGGTTTCCCGTCCTGCTCTGGCTCGTCTTTGGCTGGACGTCCCTGCATCGACGTCAGTGGTTGTCAGTGGTCGCATTCGGTTCAGCAGGCAAGGAGCCGGCGAGCTTCGGCAGCACATAACTCAGGACTGAGTCTATCAATTGGTCTCGTTCAAGAGCCGGCACCTGCTGGACACTCACCGGACGGCTCATGCGATTTTTTACAAAATATTCGTTTTGAGCGCCGACTTGGAAGCCTTTCACGGTCGCGGCGGATAGTCACGGAACGGAGGGAACTGAGGGGAAAACAAGGAGATCGGGGGTGGGGAGGCTCCACAACGGAGTCGGACGGTGGCACCGCACCGCCCACTGCGGAACGGCCAATCCACAAGAGCCTCAGGTCCGTTGTTAGTGACCAAGACTACTACGACGATACTTGACCAGCCTGGGAAGTTCGGTACGTTGTTGGATCAGAAAGCCACTTCTCGTACGTACACTGCATGTAGCGACCTGGCAGGATTCCCCATGTATGAGTACCGCGGCATAGTTCTCATTGGTATGGAGTCCTACGTGTTGCCATGTAGCCTTGGACTGGACCCGTACCACGACCATGTATAGTAGAATGCCGTCGAAGACTGGTTTTGTGTATAACTCGGCCTATTTAAACTTGCCTTCAGGCTGTTCTACTCTTTCGGTTTCCTGTTTCTCCAAAATAGACACTGCTCAGAAAAGTACTGATCTAGCAAAGACACCTTTCCGACTTACACTATCTCGAGCTTTTCAACACGGCTCATTCATCACACTCTCCTCTCCAACTCGCTTCAACAAAACAAACACTCTCTACCCCCTATTTCACCTTTCACCCTACTTCAAATCATGTCTCAACTCGCCAAAGCCTACGCCCTCAAGGAGGTCGCCGACACCCGAACTCTCTACGACGAGTGGGCTGCCACCTACGACACCGAGATGGCAGACCAAACACAAGACTACGTAGGCCCTACCCTTGCAGCTGTCTACACACTCAAGTGCCTGGGCCCTGAGAAGATTGCAAATGCCAAGATCCTGGATGCGGGCTGCGGCACCGGCCTCGTCGGTGTGCAGCTGGCCAAGGTCGGCGCAAAGCACATTGACGGCGTCGATCTCAGCGAAGGAATGCTAGACATTGCCCGCAAGGCTAATGTTTATGAAGACCTAAAGCCCACTGACCTCACAGCTCCTCTCGTCTACAAGAATGGCACATACGATGCCATTGTCTGCATCGGCACCTTTACCCAGGGCCACGTCGGACCCGATGCCTTTTCAGAGTTTGTCCGTGTCACTTCCAAGGGCGGCTTCATCGTGGCCACTGTCCTCGCCAGCATCTGGGAGAATGGCGGCTATGAGGCCAAGGTCGCCGGTCTCGCCGAGGAAGGCAAGGTAAAGCTTCTGAGCTCAGAACTCGAGGACTACCGTCGCGGTGCCGGTGTTCAGGCCCGCATGATTGTCCTCCAGGTTTTGTAACTGATGATGACGACGCCGAAGAAAACAAAAACAAAGGCGCGCCACGTGGAAAACGACATGCTCCTTTTACATCTTTGAGTGACGGGATTTGATAAAGAGTGCTAGCCCTATGTGCGTGCGTGAAAGTTGCAACGTGAGCGCGGAAAGATAAAAACGATGAAACGAACAAAAACAACACATGTTATACTATGAAAGATTATTCCCGGAATTTTGATGGTTATTGAAAGGATTATACACTTTGGCCAAGCTGACTACAACGACGCCGGCCCCAACTATTTAAATCCATGCCTTTTTGACTTGAGCTATGCTACTGAATGCTATGACGACTGCGTAGCTCCATCTCATAAACGTAGTATTTGTTTTTACTTTTTATTCTAGTTTCTCGTGTTGATACGGTCGCGTTAGTTAATCAGAGTGCTTCGCTCGGCAGCGGGGCGCTTTCAGCTCGCGACGCCCTTAGGTCAACTGTAGGGCGCAACCTACTAGAAACGAAAAAAAGCTCAACTAAATAAAACATTTAAAGTTCAAGTCAAGTCTGCAAGTCCTGAATTGAGTGGAAGTGTACTTAGCAAACAATCTCCATCTCATACCTGTCTTTCATCATGACATTGGAAGTTCCTCAATTAGAGGGTTTTGGCCTGTCGCCAGGTCGAGGTTTCTTGGGTCTAGGCAAGCCACTCGCTGCTTTCGACAATGGATACTATGCACCTTGGGATGCTCTACTTGCACAACTAGCCGGACTAATACAATCCAAAAAGCTACATCAGAGAGTTCAAGAGCTTCCGATCCTCTCAACGACCAAGCTCTCCTCGGATCGCGAACTGCAGCGAGCCTATTTGGCGCTGGCATTCATCATACACGGCTACGTCTGGCATGATGGACCAACAGACAAAATACCCCCTCAGCTCTCAGAGCCCTTCTTGGAAGTGTGTAGACGCATTGATACGCGACCGGTGTTGAGCTACAGTGGGCTGTGTCTCTGGAACTGGACTTGCGATGAGGATCCTGCCAGCGACGAGGATTTTCCCGACTTTAAACATCTGAGTACACTTGCCTCCTTCACCGGTAGCAAAGGCGAAGCTGCGTTTTATCTGGTGCCGGTCCTAACAGAAGCCGAGGGCGCCCGTCTCTTGCCTCTACTTTTAGGTGCTGTCGAGGCAGCATCCCGGTCAGACTTTACCACGGTCAGGTCCGCTTTGGAAAGCGCAGCAACTACACTCAAGACCATGGGGGAGCATCTGCCAATCCTTTTCTCTACACTTGATGCACACATGTTTTACCACGAGCTGCGTCCATTTTATGCCGGAGGCAAGGGCGCGGAAGAAAAGGGCCTGCCGCGTGGGATGGTGTTCCAAAGGAGTGACGGGACCGAGGAGGCGGCTCAGTGCATCGGAGGCAGTGCGGCACAAAGCAGCTTGTTTCCATTCTTAGATTCTGTTCTCGGTGTAAAGCATGATGAGCCTGCCGATGGAAAAGAGTCGGTGTTTCAGGTATGAAATGAGCCCGATGCAAGGCTGAAATAATACTGACAGGTTTACAGGAGATGAGAGCTTACATGCCGGGCAAGCATCGGGAGTTCCTGAAACAAGTGGCAGCACTTCCCTCAATCCGTTCATTTGTCGAGAATCGCCCAGAGGATACGAAGCTGTGTGGTGCCTATGATGAGTGTCTACGCCAATTACGGCTTTGGCGAGGAAAACATATTGCCGTGGTCTCAAAGTATATTGTGCAACCGGCGCGCGCAGAAGCCAAGAGCCAAATGAACGGGCATTCAGGCTCCAAAGAAGTCTCTGATGACTTTCAGGCGGAAAGCGGAGAGCAGCTGCAAGGAACAGGAGGGTCAGCCCTCATTCCCTTTTTGCGCCAGTCCAGAGATGAGACTGTCGGTATTTCCACCCAGACCAAATAGTAGTAGCATTTCGAACGTTCAGCAGATATTTCACAGGGGAGTTATATATCTGCTGTGACTTGGATTGCATTTCGGTTATAGAAATCATTTCATTATTCAACCTATATCATGCTGTAGTCGGTCTTTATTCTAAGCGCCTGTTGGATCCTGTTAGCCACATTACTGTCAAAGAGGACTGACACAACGAAACTCACCAATGGCCTTGAGAAGTGCCTCACCAACACCATGTGCAGAGGCTGGATTCTGGCCCGTAATAACCTGGCCGTCGACAACGACCTTTTCGCCCCATGCCTGAGTCTTTGCGAAGTTGGCACCCTTGGACTTGAGAACGTCCTCCAATAGGAAAGGCATGGCATCGGATAGCTGAGCCTGGTCTTCCTCTTCATTAGTGAAGCCGGTGACGGTGCGTCCCTCAACGAGTGGCTTGCCATCGACGTTGACGTTCGCAAAGACAATGGGTCCGTGGCAAACAGCCGAAACGGGCTTTCCAGCAGCGTAAAACTCCTGAATCAGCTGGATTGAGTCCTTATCATCGACGAGATCGTACATCGGGCCGTGGCCACCGGGGTAGAAGATGGCGTCGAATTCGGATGCGCGGCCGAGGAATTCCTTGAGCGGCTTGGTGTTTTCCCAGAGTTCCTTTCTGCCGAGGAACTTTTTGCAAGACTCATCATTTGCAAATGCTTCTACCGAGCTCGGGTCGAGAGGGGCCGAGCCGCCCTTGGGAGACGCAATGACGAGTTCTGCCTTGGGCTCCAGCACGTCATAGGGATGCGCCAGCTCCGGCTGTGAAAGCCAAATACGATTAGCGATGAAGAAAAGACTAGTTGGTTTCGCGACGTACAAGGTACCAGCCTGTGGGCTTATCGAGCTTGACGATCTTGTCGGCGCTTGTCAAGACGATCAGAACCTTGGGTGCCATTTTGCTGGTGTTGTTTAGACTGTTTGGTAGTATATCGGTATTATATTCGAGATGTTGGGACAGGTTGTAAAGTACAAGCTTAGAAGGATACGGGAGGGGTAGCTAGTCTTGGAAAAACGCTTCTGCAACCTTGTTTCCATGGAATGATTCGATTACAAACCAACCTCTATGGGTGCTAGTGAAGCTCCGCAGCCAATCCACAGTTGAGCTCACTCGCGGGGCAAGTTCACAGACGTCATAATGCAGTGCAGCTTGGCGGTACTCAAAAGCAAGGGCTAGATAGCCGAGGCAGATGCTCATTACATTGAGAACAGAAGACGGTGTCAATGAATTAGTCAGATAGGCCAAACACGCTTTGATTTATATTTCCCGCCAAGGTGACACTCTAGATTTATATCACATGCAGTTGCGCCAGGATGTGTACGGGTGACTTACGAGACCACAAAATTGGCGTCGCCATACCTCATGCAAATGTGCAATTGCTGAAATGAGTCCAAAATAATTAAAAGGAACAAAGAAAAACTGCTCCGATCTTCTGCTGGTTAGATTTGCGCAAAAGTCCGGCAAAGATTCATGCTCAATTTGGTTTGAAGAATGAAAGGCCAGCTACCCTACGGTGCCAATCGTGCACGGACCACAATCTCTCACCAAGGTGACCCTCAACTTACGCCGTGCCCATTCTCCAGCGATTCAACACCATCTCTCGCGCTCCGACCGCCAATCTGCCACGTCGCCATGGCTTCTGAAGCGCCAAAGCTCCTCTGGAACGCTGAAAACATCAAAGACGTTGCCGAGTCGGTCGGGATTGGCGCGCTAAATGAAGAAGCCGTCAAAGCGCTGTCCCAGGATGTCGAATACCGCGTTGGCCAGGTTATTATCGAGAGTTTGCGTCTCATGCGCGCGGCGCGACGTACCACGCTGACTGTTAATGACATTTCTCTCGCCCTCCGGGTACTCGATGCTGAGCCTCTCTATGGTTACGACTCTACTCGACCTCTGCGCTTCGGCGAGGCGAGCCTGGGACCTGGGCAGCCACTGTTCTACCTCGATGACGAAGAAGTCGACTTTGAGAAGTTGATTAATGCGCCACTGCCCAAGGTGCCTCGTGACATGAATTTTACCGGTATGTCTTGTGCGACCCAACGGACGAGAGAGGTTGTATTTGCTAATGATGGGATTTCATAGCCCACTGGCTGGCAATCGAAGGCGTCCAGCCATCCATCCCACAGAACCCGACGTCCACCGAATCTCGCTCGCAAGAACTGCTCCCCAAAGGACCCGGTGCCAATCCAGCCCTCTCCGCCCTTGCTGGAAACGACAGCAGCGCCACCAACCATTCAGTCAAACATATTGTCAGCAAGGAGCTCATTCTTTACTTTGACAAGATACAAGCCGCCATTCTCGACGATAACCCGGACGAAGAAGTTGCACGACTACGACAAGCTGCTCTCGGCTCCGTCCGAGACGACCCTGGCCTGCACCAGCTTGCACCATATTTTATCAATTTCATCATGGACCGTGTGACGCACCAGCTGGACGACACCTTTACTCTTCGCCAGATGATGGAGCTGACCAATGCCCTCATCGAGAACAAGAGCCTATTCCTCGACCCGTATGCTAGCGCCCTGTCAGCACCTGTGCTCACTTGCCTCATGGCTCGTAAGCTGGGAAGTGATGATGGCGTGGACGCTATGAAGGAGCAGTATGAACTTCGACAGCTAGCAGCATCCCTGATCGGGCGCATCGCCGACAAGTACTCGGCATCCAACACACTCCTCCGACCAAAACTCACACGAACCTGTCTCAAATACTTCTTGGACCCTACAAGGCCACCAGCAGTCCTATACGGCGCCATCAACGGCCTGCTGGAAGCTGGCGGACCGGAAGCAATTCGAGTACTTGTGCTGCGAAATCTCAAGAGCTTTGATGCACAAATCTTGCAACCACTCAAAGAAAAGGCCGACGGCTCAATGGAGTACGAAATGCTTGTCCAAGGGCTAGTGCAGGCCGTCGCGTCACTTGCCAGCCACGCTCCGTCTGTTACCGGCGATGCAGCAAACGGCGCAGGCGCAGCCTCAACAGCAAACGTGACGGAACTAAAAGAGTTTATTGGCAGCATTGTTGGAGACAAAGTTGCACGCTCCCACAATCATAGGTTGGTAAAGACAATTCTGGACGCTCAATTGCTGGAGTAAAGTGAAGCCAAGGTATATTTGGGCCAGAATAGAAAACTACAACGGAGTCTGGGGCGGCGCATGGGCGTTCTTTTATCACGAGATACACTTTTAGTAGTTTATATGAATTTATGTGAAATTTTTTTTTTAAAAACAAAAAGAAGACGTGCATGTTTTGCACGACCAAGTTTCGTTCTGCTTAGAGCTCTCCGGGCTCAAGCAGGGACCAACTTTGAGTAATGTTTCCTACTTATACAGCCCCAGTCCTGTCGCATACCCGCTCCAACACGTTGATATTGCTAATACAACCGTCCTTGAGCTGCCTCTCTCGCAAATCATCCTCAACGCAAAAGCCTCCTCTTCAAATCGCTTTCCTGATTTACAAGCCAAAAGCCAAAAACAAACCACCAAGCACGCTGGCAGCCAGAATCGAACGCTCCGTCAGGCTAATAGTCGACTTGGCAAAGCCCTTGCCAAGGTCATACGTCAGATGGCGAATGCCATTGATAAAGTGAAAAGCAAAAGGGAATCCCAAAAAGAACTTGATGCCGCCCTTGAGCACAAACGGAAGAGCAGCAAACGTAGAGACGAGGCTGGCGCTCTCAAGGTGGAAGCCAGCAAGGGGCGCAATGAGGTATGAAGCAAAGTAGACGTAGGCGGCGCCAGACAGGGTGCAGCCGGTGATTCGGGTCCAGGCAGAGGCGCCAAACCATGTCTGCTCCATCTTGTAGATGCCGAGATGGGGGGAGACGGGTCGCTTCAGGCGCTGGTCGACGAGGATCTGGTGGCCTTCGGCGTTGGTGAGCTTGGCGGTCTCGGAGGTGCTGTAAACAAAAATGCTTGTTAGTTTACAAGTATTTCTCGGGGGATTTTTCCGATTGATTGAGTCTGCAATGGTGGGAGTGGCTTACCGAGCCTGAGTCGTCGAGATGCGCGAAGCGAGGGCGAGTTTGGGCATATTCTGGCTAAAAATGGCAGGCTTTGCAGCACCTGAAAAGCAGAAAAGAAGAGTTAACAAGAGATTCTTTCAACATGCGATAGACTCCTGTTGCAATTGTCCATGCTGGCCAAAGAGGCCTATCTGAGAGAGCATTTGCAACCTAGCCAAAACATTCCCTTACCTCTGCGCAGAGCAGCCACACCGACCCGTTGGGCAATCATTGTCGCGTAGCTTCGAGCGTAACCGGAAAATAAACGAAACTGGAAATAAAAACGGCTTCAGTCGCAACAATCAGAAAGTGGCAGCGATTTCCTCGTCCAAAACGAAGCTGAGGTCGAAAGCTAACAAAGCCAGCCAAGGTAGATAGCCGTGACACTTCGGAACACGGGCGCAGTCGGGCTCCTCTTCCTCGGCCCAAACCCACCAATCAGTGCGTCAGAATTCACAATCGGGGGGACCATGCATCACGTGACTGCACCCAAACTAAGGCTGTTTCCCACGTGCAGAGCACCGCCTGGTCCGAAAAAAAATATAGATCCTGAACTTCTTTTCCTTCCTTTCTCTCTCTTTTCTTTTCTCTTCAGATAGTCACGAACTCCCGCCGCCGAGCCATCTGCCACTCTTGAACGTGCATGGATGGCAACACGCAGGCAGGGTCCTTGGACTCGTGGGCTGTTCGGAGAGAAAATTCAAGGGTCCTTTCGTTAATCTCGGCATTTGGTTTATCGCTTCCGTCTGGGTGCCGTTTCATTCTGAGATCTACATTTTTCGAAGCTCTGCGTCTGCGTAGGGATTGTCTTTTGCATTGTTTCAAAGACTGCATTTGTTTGTTAGGTGGTTTTGCTGTGCTATATTTCGAGTTGTGCTGTAGATTTTCGCTTTGTGCGTTTGGCGTCCTCACAAATATTTTGTGCTCTTTCACGTCACGTCAATGCAATTGTTCGTACACAATGCCGCTGCACAATGCTGCCATTGTGAGAGCAACAGAACCTTGGCATACAAACACAACAGCACTTTGTAGTATATAAATCGTGAATTCGCCAGATACTGCTCGCCACATTCACAAGACAACAACGCAGCACCCCATTCCCACCCCCAACCAACCAACCAGCAGAAAGAAATAGAACAAAAAAGTAATGATAGACCAAATCCTCTTCTTCACCTTTTGCGCGGTCCTTCTCGTAGGAACCGTCCTATCCATCCTATCAATCGCACTCATCTGGCGCGGCATCTACAAACTCATAGACTCGCTCGAGCTCCTCCGCCACTTCGAAGCGCGCGACAGAGCCTTGCACCATTACTACAGGAGCCAGCAAGTAGTCGATCCGCAGGGAGCCACCGCCGTGAGTATTCTAGAGTCGGACTTCAACGAGTACCGCCAGTGGCTTGACCGAGGAAGCATGAATACCTACGATGCTGATGTCGAGTCTGTTAATACTGGCTCCCTGACGTCTTTGACGCGCAGCAGCCCGACCGTCCCGGGCAATGAATGAGCAGCGGGTTACCAGCGCAGGACGAGACAATAATTGGTTAGTCTTTGATGGCCCAAAAAAGGAATGTCAGATTTACCGGGCAAGCAGTTTTACTGTACAAAGCCCAGCGGAAGGTAAGTGCCGTAAGCACACGTAAGAAGATGGAATGAGCCTACTTCGTCTCAACGTTGATGCCAGTCGTTGTGGCCATTGAGAGCAGAGAAATTGATAGATGTGCAGATACACATTATAATAGTGGTGTAATTGAACATATTGTACAGATATATCCGACCAAGTATACGAGGTGAGCTTTTTCCCCAATTAAACCCGTTTAAATCTCAAACCAACGCCGGCCGCCGCCTTTGTCCAGGAACATCCGGTTCCTTTTGCTGGACAAAGATTTTAACTCCAAAACAAAGCCTGAGTAGAATCCACACGTCTAGAGCGGAGCATTTAGAGCAGAGTTACTTTCCCCTGTTGCAACGGTGCCAAGTCCCAGTATCCATTTCTGTCGCAAATGCTCACTCATGCCCCCAACGCCAGTGTTGACTTTATATAATCTCCTGTTGGAGGTCACCAGAATCCCGGGAAAAAAGCACTTTTATATCCCCTTTTTTCTACCAAGCATTTTACATTCCCCCCATGTTTCCCATGTTTCCCATGTTTCCCATGTTCCCCATATTCATATTGCCCAGACCGTAGCCACCAAACATGGTAGCAGAAAACTGGTCCGAGTTGTTGGGCATCATATCGCCAAACATGTCCCAATTAAACGCCGGCATATCCATGAAACCGTTCATATTCGTACCCATGGCAGTATCCATCTGCTGAGGCTGTTGGCACTGTTGAGGCTGCTGCAGGTGGAGGCCAGACAGGGATGCAGACGGCGTCACATTGGCAGAAGCTTTGCCAGAGGATCGACTATCGCCCGAAGGAACAAGCTCGCGCAGCCGCTGAATGAAAGCAGGCGTTTCTAGCACCCAGCCATTTTTGGCGTGAGCAAGCTCGCGAGCTTTCCAGGCGTGAAGAGTGAATTGCGCTTGTGCCAAGTAGGGCTTATGCGACATGTCGAAAAGTTCTGGGATGTGCTTGTATCCTGTAGCGACGCATTCCCAGCCGCGGTCAGAGATTGTGCCTTGGGTGTGAGTAATCAGCTGTCCGGTAAGGTAGGCAAAGAACTCGAGCTGAAAGTTGATCTTCATGAACCAGGCAAAACCGGCCGTGGCCATGTCCTCAGAAAGGGTTGCTCGTTGCTCGGACCCAACGACTATGAGTTTGAAGAGGTTATCTTTGGGTCCAAAGATTTCAGTGCCCCATTCCGGCTGTTCGCGAATGGGAACCAGAACGCTGTCAAAGTTTTTGGCAACCATTGGGCGCAGCGCCATGGCAGCCAGATGGACATTACCGGCAGACGGGTCGCAGTACTTTTCCTCGATTTCCTTGAGCTTGCAATCCAACTCGCTAGCTTGTTTGCGCATCTTTTCAAACATGGCTTGGTGACGGAAGCTGGAGTCGGTTTCGCCCTCGAGATCCTGTCCCATGACAGCGGCCTCAAAGTCGGCAGAGTTGTCCTCGTGTGCGTATGTCTGGAACAGGTAGATGTGGCACATGACCATGACAAAGATCATTTCCGTCGGCCCTTGCCTGGGTTGCACCGGTTCCGTCGATCCCGGGAAGAGGTCAGCGTCGTTGACGTTACTTGGCTGCTTGGTATCCCACTTGTTTGAACCGAACTGGCCGGTGAGGCCAGAGAAAGTAGCCGCCTTGTTGTCGTGTATGAGGAGTTGCCAGAAGATTCGCCGTCGCATTTCCGTTTCATACGGCGTCAACATGAGCTGTTCACCGTCGCGATGGTAGCCCAACTTTTGGGCCATTCGGACAAGCACACCAGTCAGGATCCATGTAGAGTGGCGGTCAGCGCGACCTTCCAATGAGATCTAATAGACATTGTTGTTAGCAACAAAGACGGTGTTACCAAAAACAATAAGAAAGAAGTGACTGTGGAAAGAAAGACGAAAGAAGGAAAGAAAGAAAGAAAGAAAGAAAGGAAAAAAAAAAAAAAAGGAAGCTTTGACCTTGACATACCAAATATATGAGAAAGGCCTGTATAGAGACCATGTCGTAATTTTTCATAAAGTTGAAACGAACGAGAGCAGCCTTGGCTCCGGCGCTAAATGTTTGGATAGCCTTGTCTCGCGAAGTACCCAACAACTGATTGGTCTCGGTTTCGTCAAGACTGACGACTGCCATGCAAAAGATGCTAAAGAGGAGCGCCTGATACGGAAGAGAGACATTGGCCAAGTTGGTGGTGATTTCGACGACCTGTGGCTGTACGGTAGGGACGTGTATAATTTTGGTTAGAGGATTCACGCGATCAATGTAAATCTGCCAAAGACGGAAAATATGAACAGGGTCGGGCAGCATGTCCTCGATGCAGGTGTGAGAAAAGTCAGCCGAAAGCATCATGTCTGTGGTATTGTCGGGTGTGAGCTCATCTGAGCTGAGGACACTAGAGTCCTCTGGTTCCTCGGCGTCGGCGAGAGCTCGCATCGCTTGCAACTATGCACAACGATACATTAGCACGGCAAGTAGGAAGAACGGGAGAGGCAGCTCAGCGCAAAAGGCTGTGCTGCAAGATGCATACCTCTTCAAATATGGTACCGAAAACACGGCTCTCCATGAAACGAGAGCCTCCATCTTCCTGGACAAATTTGTATGCCGGTTTGAAACCCTGACGAGAGTCGGGGGTGCCGGGAGCCGTATTGAAGTCGGACTCTTGCTTTACGATATTCGAAGGGGTATGAGGCGATTGGCCAGGGGGGGCCGTGGGAGAGCCACCAGTGGCATACTGCTGCAAGAGCTCCTCACAGCGAGCGAGGCGCTCTTGGAGATCTTGATTCGGCCGCCGACGCTTTCGAGCTGGTGCTGGGGTGCTTGGAGTACAAGTGACGCCGGCCTACAGAGCAGAGAGCATTTGAATAAGTATACGTATACGACTAAGGGGGACGCGCGCAGTAAAGGAGAATGATAAAAGACGAGCCAACGTACCTTGACGCAGTTTGAACATGGTGTATTGCGATCGCATTTGATCTTGCGATGTTGACAGAGGACACAAGCTAGGATGCGGGGATGCTTGTGTGCCGCTTGCGCCATGGGTTGCGCCGGCGGCTGGGGCTGCGGCTGCGGTATCGAGGGCGAGTCCATGTTGGAAGCAAAATCAGGCCGAAGCGAGAAATAGCTCTTTCGCGGGCGACAAAGCGCACAACGATGAAGCAAACGGAGCTAAGGCGTCGAAGATGGCTATTGTTTGTCGGTGGGCGGGGAGAGCCTCAGGCGCAAAGCGGCGCAAACGGAATCGAAAGGACACGAGCTTGGAGGATGCCTGAAAGGAAAGTGCGGTAGTGTCGAGATCACGCGGCGCCCTGGCGATATAAAGCAAAGCTTCAGCCTGGAAGCCTCGCTATATTTTTCTTTCTGTCTTTAATTCTGCGGGGAGAGGGGAGAGTGTGACGGCGGAGTGAGGGGTCGGTTGTGGTGGTGCGGGCGGGCCAAACCGAGCGTTTTCACGATGCTTCGACTACTAATCAGCGGATGAAAATGGCAGCCTGGCGCGGATGCATTCCCCAGCGGATCTGGCAGGGGTTGGGCGGGAAATGAGCAGCAGGCAGCAGCAGCAGCAGCAGCGTCAGTGGATTTGTTGCTGAGGCCTTGCAAGGCAGCGACCATTCCACGGTTGACGAATGTAGATGCCTTGGGGGTTTCGTGAGTGGGATGGGATCGGATGTGGGAGGTGAAAGGGTGTTAGAACCTACTGAGTGGTGACTTTTACTGATGACCTGCAGCCTTTCAGTACCTACTCTGCACGCGCTGCGGAGACCGGGGGGTAACGGTACGACGTAGCGCAATGGGCGAGCGCAAAATCACGAGCTGACGTTTCGCACGTCAGCTTGAAGGAAAACCACTGCGTAAGACTCCGTTATCCGCCCGCCTAGAAGGAAGGGGAGTTTGGCGGACTTGAGAGTGGATTCAGTGGAAACGGATGGTTGCGACCAGGCCCAAGGTTGGCGCACATCAGCGGCCTAGCCAACCTTAATTGTTTTCGTAGAGACTTTTGGATACTCGAGAGTTCGATTGCTCTTGAGTCGCTGCCTGGGCTTGCGGAGACGAAAGAAATGAAATAGACAAGGCAACTGGAAAAAAGACGGTCAAAAAGTATCGACAAGAGTTTGATAGGTTACAAGTAGATTAGATGCAAAGACTTGATGACGACTACTCGTAATCACCTCATATAGCAACCGTATGCAGCACAGCTTTTTATCTAGCTTATCCCATGTACATCCTCTGTATAATACCTCACCTTTCCGAATACCTCGCAGCTTGACTTGCCATCTGGCGTCCGGATTTCACTTGTACGAGGAGTGTAATGACCACCAATTATAGTATGGGGAGCCACTGCTCCAGTCTCCTGTCTCCGGACAGTTCCTTGATTGACAGGTAGGTGGGTTTCAACCGCTCGGGGAATGATTCACGAGCCGGTATTACTCATACCTCAAAGGGGCCAATCCCGCCGGGTTTCACGGCCGACAAACCAAATGAGCCAACCAGTATTATACCAGGATATTTTACTGCCATCACTCTGAATGGGGGTCACATGAAAGTAAATCGCAAACAGCCCATGACTATACCTAAAACTGCAAAGCGCATACACGCGACAACAAGAGGCAAGAAAAAAAGTACGGGATTTTGAGCCGGCGGAGTTGTGTGTCGTGCCGCATCGAAGAGGCTGAAGGTAAGTGGAATCGGGACGGGCTCGCCGGGGGGGGGGGGGGGGGGGGGATGCGGACATGGAGCGGGCTTCTAGGTTGTTCTGGGATTTACGAGTACGCCATGCTTTTGATAGTCAACTAGCGCCTGGGCTTTGATCCTTTGATCGCTTCGTATGTCTATACAGATACCGTGTCTCGTGCAGTAGCGTCGGATTGCAATAAAGCTTCAGCTGCACAAAGCGGATGAAGCGGAATCGACGCCAATTGGTCCAATGCTAATTTTATAGTTCATCAAGAACAACGGGAAAGGAGAGGCAGTTACACCATTGTCCATACATAGCCAGTAATGCAGATACAGATACCTACTTACTCTACGCCATGTCAGAAGCAGCAGCCCAATACGCGTATAAACATTCTATATTCTGTTCAGCAAAGCTCAGCCCAACAGAGCCCTATTGATAAATCGTACCAGAATCGTAACATCAATCAACATGCAAAGCTTCATGCAGCTTCTCATCATTCACTCTACGCCTGACCATGGGCATACGTAACCCTGCCACAAGGCTGGAATCCCGGAAAAACGCCTCTTCCCACCACCGTCCGGAACTTTTCGAGCCACCCACACACCAAAGGATACGGTGTGCTCGATACGAAATACGGCTTGCAGCAACAGTTCCGCACGCATTCTGACTCCACACCCAATGAAAATGAAGGGTAGCGACTGCCGAGTGCTGCTCCAACTTTGACTCCTCAACTGGTCACAACACCGCGACCAAGCATTCAAGTGGCGTCCACCGACCAGTTTGGCATATCCAGTGGCGTCCTAGCTGTGTCAAAATGTCCATAGTATCTCGTCAGGCGTACATACATACTCGTGACTCAAAGGTCCTTGGGGTTTCTCAATGCAAGATCGGGAGGATCAGGGAATGTTTGATCTCCTGCCTTACCCGAACCCTTGTTGCCCCCCAAGCCAGGCACCGGATTGTTTCGGCTCCAAAGGGCCATCTGACCTTTTCGCTTTTTTTCGTCTTGTTTTTGACTGTGAACACATTCAATGGTTAACGCTGGTGAGTACCAACAATGTCTGTTCCTTTCTTTTTTGCGTCTTCAATTTCGGTATGCTGCGACCAGCTCTCTTACATGGGGCAAGAGAGCCGGGTAGCAGTCAACAGACACGCGTTTACAGTTATTCTCCCCTTCACTCTGTATTCTTGAAATTGTTTCTGTCCATTATTCATTTTACTATTTTTTTTGCTGCATCATTTCTCATCTGTAGTCTGCTGCTCAGTGTTGGGCTCACTCGACCTCTCACCACTCTCTTCAGCCTCAGCATCGACAACAACTCCCTCTCCTATTGGGACCAGCGCCAGCCGCTTCTTCTTACGGGCCAGCTTTCTATGTCTATTTCCCTGTACATGTCGTGTCCATGCCTCCTCCGTCACCAGTGTGGCGTGGCAGATCTCGCACACTCTTTGCTTTGGTGTTTCCCTGGTAGCAGGCTCCGTTGCCTTTGCCAAAACCTCTCTTGCTAGTGGCGATAGCTCAACCGGCAATTGTTTGCCCTCTCCATTCAGAAATTGTGATAAAACCCGTGTCGCAGGTTCAGTCACATTGTCAGCATATCGACTGGCATCCGTGCTATCCAGCAAATAGAGGCTATCAATCGCCTCTTCACCACATTCCTTTAGACGTGGTATCTGCTTCGTCCTGATCCATTTGTTTTGATAGTTAGCATATCGCCTAGTAGCAGTCTTCATGTCCTCGAGACCTGCAGACTTGATGCGTCCCAGCTCCTCCTCATCGTCAGTGGTGGCTGTAATGTACGGCTCCAGCTGCTTATATCCAATGGATTGCCAGATACCCTTGGTCATGTCCAGAACTGTTCCTGCATGAGTCTTCTTTGACTTGTATTCATGAAGCTCTCGTACTTCATCAAGTAGCCCCGCGTCAAACATCTTGTCGACTCTTGTGTTTAGTCGGTCACACAGCACCTGCCGCTCGGAGTACACCCAAAACAGCAGGTTTTCCCAAGGCCGTGTTGCTTTGTCAGCCTCTTCGGCTGTAGTTTCTTTCCGTTGAGTTTGCTGGGCATATAGCTCCGACGCAGGCTTGCCTGTTTGAAGATAGATTTCCAACGATCGTTGAATCTTTCGCTGGTCGTTCGGATGCCATTTTTCAGCCATTGCCGGATCAACTCGCCTTAGTTCCTTTAACATTTCTTCCACCGGGGCATCGAGGATAGGAAATGATTGTGACGCATCATATTTCACGTCGTCGAGAATGGCATCTTGAAACAATAGCGGCTCGACATAGTAGTGCGTGCCTCCCACCAAAATAGGTAGGTTTCCTCTGCTTCGAATCTCGTGAATCGTCTGTGTAGCATGCTTTTTAAACTCGGTGACGTCCCACGGTAGTCCATCAAGTGGAATAGAGCCGAGTAAGTGGTGAGGGATGCCCCGCTGTTCCTCGGGGGATATTTTGTTTGTAATGATGGGTAGGCCTCGATATAACTGCATCGCGTCGGCATTGATGATTTCTCCGCGAAACCGAGTCGCCAATTCGACTGCAAGCTGTAGAACATTCCTTGTCAGCGCCGTAATTGATGAGACTGTTACATAGCAACCGTTCATACATCTGACTTGCCCGTTCCTGTAGAACCCAGAATCACCACGAGGGGTTCGACCGGAGCTTTAGACGGTGTGGCCATTGTGACAACATTGCGACGGAGGAATGCTTGCAAAGGACCAAGCATCCGTGTCTCTATTGCCCCTAGTCGACAGAGATTTGCTGCTCCTTGCCTGTCTGCGGTGTTGTACAACACTGTCCTTTCAGCAGAAAAAGAATCGCATGGAAGCTGTCCCCAAGCCAAAAACTTGCCATTTGCTAAAGAACTCTACGAGTAAGGTCAGGCGCTATTCCCCACATCTGAACCCTGTTGTTGTTAGCGCTTCTCCAAAAACGAGACACCATGGAAGCTTCCTCGTGGTTGGGGACATGCAGTGCCGTCGTCTCCCCAAGCGTACCCACGTCACGTGCACCCCCGTTATTTTCTGGACACATCTGCATTTCCCAGCTTGAAGCCAGATCGCCCCCGTGTGTGCTCTCCCTGACCTGACCTCCTCCTATTATCCCGTCCACCCCTCTCCATCTTTGAGCTCATCATAGCTCGTTTTCTTTCATTTCTTTTCTCTCCTTGGGTGAATTGATTCGGTTGTTTTGGTCAGCGCTTCTCTTCAGCCGCCAACATGAGTTCCCGTACGTTTGACTTTGTCGCACCGCATCGCGCATAGGGGAGCGCATCACCAGCTATGCACGAGCATCTACAGCTACCTGACGCGCGCCGTCAACTGCCAATTGCGCACCAATTGACCCCTACCGAGCCACCACTAACTTGTCATGTCCTCTTCTAGTTCGTTTCCTTGACTTGGTCAAGCCGTTCGTGCCGTTCCTCCCCGAGGTTCAGCAGCCGGAGACCAAGATCCCCTTCAACCAGAAGATGATGTGGACTGCCCTCACTCTGCTCATCTTCTTGGTCATGAGCCAGATGCCCCTGTACGGCATCGTCTCCTCCGACAACTCGGACCCCCTATACTGGCTGCGAATGGTCATGGCGAGTAATCGCGGTACGCTCATGGAGCTGGGTATCACCCCCATCATCTCCTCGGGCATGGTTTTCCAGCTCCTCGCTGGCACCCACATGATCGAAGTCAACCTCGACCTCAAGTCCGACCGCGAGCTCTACCAGACGGCCCAGAAGCTCTTTGCCTTTATTCTCTCCGCCGGTACCGCCACTGTCTACGTCTTCACTGGTCTCTACGGTCCTCCCTCTGACCTCGGTGCCGGTATCGTCTTCCTCCTGATCCTCCAGCTCGTTGTCGCTGGTATGATTGTCATTCTCCTCGACGAGCTTCTCCAAAAGGGTTATGGTCTCGGCAGTGGTATCTCTCTGTTCATTGCCACCAACATCTGCGAGTCCATCATGTGGAAGGCTTTCTCTCCCACCACCATCAACACAGGCCGTGGCCCCGAATTTGAGGGTGCCGTCATTGCTCTGTTCCACCTTCTGATGACCTGGCCCAACAAGCAGCGTGCTCTCCAGGAGGCTTTCTACCGCCAGAACCTTCCCAACATTATGAACCTTTTGGCCACCATCCTCGTCTTTGTTGCCGTCATCTACCTCCAGGGCTTCCGTGTCGAAATTCCCGTCAAGTCCTCTCGCCAGCGTGGTGCCCGCGGCTCTTACCCTGTCCGCTTATTCTACACCTCCAACATGCCCATCATGCTGCAGTCGGCTCTCTCCTCCAACGTCTTCCTGATCAGCCAGATGCTCTTCTCCCGATTCTCCGACAACCTCCTGGTCCGCCTCTTCGGTGTCTGGGAGGCCAAGGATGGCTCTTCTCAGCTCCACGCCATCTCCGGTCTCGTCTACTACATGTCTCCTCCCATGAACTTCAAGGAGGCTCTGCTCGACCCCATCCACACCGTCGTCTACATTGTCTACATGCTCGGTGCCTGCGCTCTCTTCTCCAAGACTTGGATTGAGGTTTCTGGCTCGAGCCCCCGCGATGTTGCCAAGCAGCTCAAGGACCAGGGTCTTGTCATGGCCGGTCACCGTGACCAGAGCATGTACAGGGAGCTTAAGCGCATCATCCCCACTGCGGCCGCCTTTGGTGGTGCCTGCATAGGTGCCTTGTCCGTTGCTAGTGACCTCATGGGCGCTCTTGGATCCGGCACTGGTACCCTTCTCGCTGTCACGTAAGTCTTGTCTCGTATCGAAGCACCCTCTAACAACAGCTGCTAACCTGAGCTAGTATCATCTACGGCTACTTCGAAATCGCTGCCAAGGAAGGTGACTTGTCGGGCATGAAGGGTATGGTCATGGGTTAAGTGTACGAGACGCATAGCCCATAAATCAACAACTATTCCATCATGTTGGCAACCGAATGACAAAATATCCGACGGAACCAGTCACGATGAAACTTGTAACAATATAAGGTGGAGGTTGGGATATACAATTTGGCGCAACATATGGGGAGGGTCCGTATATTTCCCCTGTTGAATCACGCAGATGAAAAAGGTCGTATGAACCGCTACAAACCGGTTTGGACAGGGACTCTAGCAGAGTGCTCGCTTATAGTCGAGGCTGTCCCGGGAGCAGCATCAGATTGGCCAGAAAGAAAATGAGAAGGGAGGGATGCCAAAAGTCCACTTTGTATGCAAACACAGAGAAAATTTAGAAAGATAATTCTACATTTAAACAAGACGTTTCAGTTCGCTGGTCTGTCGAGAAAACAGGTGAGTGGCATGCAACTCGACTTCGACTAGCCACTTTTATTATTGTGGCGTTGCCTATTCTTTGAGAGGACAGCGAGCAAATGGTCGGCACAGCCAAGGAACTCGTCCTGTTGCGAGTATTTCTCCCACATCAAATCGGTCCATGCCTGTAAGACATCCGGCCCAGCATCTTGCAGCTTGGAGTCCAAGCCGCCGCCAAGTATCCCCTCTGTGGAACGAAGGCTGACAAGGGCCAGCTTGTCCTGAAAATGACGAGAGAGAAAACACTTCACATCTGCCGCGCTTGTGTGATGGCTCTGAACCTCGATCCCCATGTCATTATTATACTTTACGTAGTTACCATGTTGTAGCTGCATGGGGGTTACAGTGAGCAGGATGCCAACAATTTCTTTCTTCTGGCAGGCTTCGTCGTCCAACTTACATATCTGTCGTAAAAGTCTTTTTCTTCAACCAGTCTCTTTGGATCTCTGACTGCAATATCGCGCAAGTGAGCAGCGACGCTGATAAAAGCCACAAAGAGCAGACCACCTGGTTTGGTAAGAAGCAAGGCATTCTCAATGGCTTGAGCACGCTCTTCTTCAGCGACGAGGTGGTACAGGGGCCCGAGCAACAAGACTGCATCGTATGCGGCTTCGGGTAAATTGTGCGTGGCGAGTGCATTTCCAACGTTAATGCTTTGAAGAACAGGTTTGTTTGGTTCTGTTGCTTTGCGAATATTCTGCTCCGTTTGGGCAAGTTTAATCAAACCAGGCGATAGATCAATAAGATCGACCAGATACCCTTCATCGGCCAATGGAAATGCAATACGACCAGGGCCGCCGCCAATATCGGCAACACGTTTAGGACCAGGGCCGAGGCTTTCGCGGATGGCACGAAGCGTAAGCTCGCGTTCCATGGGGTGGGTTGCCAGACGGGTGTCTTCATAGTCAACTATGGTATCGTAGAGCCTGGCTACGTTTCCAGCATTTGTTGCCATGATGGAGGAATGAGGGAGCAACGAACAAGTGTGTCGCGGTTTTAACTGGCTGTAAGCTATGGTTTAGGTAGAAGAGACTGAAAGAACGCTCATGTAGAAGTTTAAACTGTGACAAAGAATTTGCTTCTCGGGTGCTTGAGTGCAAGTTATAAGTGCTGCTGGCGAGGGGCGGAGCTGAGGGTCGGACACACCGGATCCGCCGCCTGAGCTTTGTGATGCCGTTTCCTTTTTCGGGAGTCTGAGGAAACGGGCTGTAAATAACGCACCAGAGCTGGGCGAGGCGGCGTTAACACGGCTTACACAATGAGGAAACCGGCTAGTTTCTCTGCCGCTTGTCGTTTCTATATATTCTGTTTTGGTGTTCAAAGAGTGACTTCACCATTAAAGCCTACCCTACGCTGCATCTCGCCAAAGTACATGGCAGGAATAGTACTTTAAACTCCGTTACACGCTGCAAAGCAAGTCAAAATTATCGTTGATTCTGGTGACGGAGCTACCTTCAACTCCGGGCAGATAAATACCATGTCTTCATGACGACATGCTTGTGATGAGGCCTCAAAGCCTTGCCAACAGAGACATGGTCACCACCACTGCCGTGCCTGGTGCCAAGGAACATTACCACATAACTTCCCTGAAGGGTGGCTTTTTGGGTGTTGAAATACAGCAGAGGGGCAACACAACCACTGTACAACAGTTGCCTGCCCAGCCTGCCGAGCCCGGACCCGATCGGCTTTTCGCGGCCCCTGCCCACTTAGTAATCCATCCATAGCGTCATATCCGGTGTCGCCTCTCATTGCCGACAACAAACAAACAAGCTTGGTCGCATCATTCGCAACACAGCATCCACAGCGTAGCCACCATAAGTCGTCTTTCAATGGAGTCCTGAGGGCATTTCATCTACACACTTCACTTAGTGTTTGGTGCCAAAGGTGCTCACCCGTCGCCTGGCGCATCACCATCATGCCCAACGACGAGGAGGCGTCTGGCCGCCAAGGCTCGCCTGTCGAAATGCAGCCTCATCCAGCACAGTCTAGACGCCAGAGCCGCAGCGTGAGCCCTGCACCACCAATTGAACCTTCTGGAGTGGCATCTCAAGAACCTACCAATGAGTATTTTGAGCCCATTTCCCAAGCATCGACCCGCCTGTCGCAGCGATCCGAATCCAGGCTCTCAAGCGTCCCGACGTCCGACTCGAGGCCGGGCACTCGCAACTCCAGCCGACGACCAAGCATTCGGATACGTAGGAGCTCTATCAACTTGAATGGCGGTCCACCGGCTGGTGCATCGGCCGAGGCGTTTCCAAGCTACGATGGCTCCCAAAACACCGAGTCTAACCGCCGCCCTGGCCGCCCGCGCAGTTCATCGCAGCCCAGCCCGCATGCCAATAACAGAGACTCGGACGCTGGAGCCAGACACCCGAGACGCCCACCCCAGGCGGCGCTGCCTCGATTAACAGAAGAGGGCTCACGGCCAACCATGGAGGAGCTTGGTGTCAATGGACCCCCTCTCTCGCCTACCACTTCGCTGCCTGGGGATATGAATCACGACCGTGACAGCTCGCTCGAAAGGGAGTCCAATGCTTCACAGCCTAGTAGAAGGAGCCGTTTCAGCATAATGCGCTGGCCTGGAAACGGTCGTCGTGGCGCGCAGGACAAAACCTATCGGCAATCTCGACAAGCAGATGAATATGGCGAGGAACTGGTAGATTTGTTGGATACCGTTGGTAAGTCATTCACGCTCCTTGGGATTGGAGCTAAGCAATATGCTAATGTGTGCAATTATAAGACCCCGAAATTCAGGCGCTTTCGACATTGACAAACATCCAAAACTCCCTGTTCGTTCCTGATCTTGGTAACCTCGTGAATCGGCGCCCTACATATAACCTCACTCAATACGACGCTCAAAAAGCAGAACCGCCTCGACCTGATACGCAAAGCACTGGCGAACCCAAGACCTCTGGTATTGACGCTACGCCCACGCCCGCGCATATGCCGGACATACCGGAAACCACTGCCGAAACTGCGGATGGAACCGGCCTCGTAGGGCCAGGGCCTGGGGATGCACCTCCCATGCATCGATCAAGCACAATCACCTCGCGAATTACAGACTCCCACTATGCCGCTCTACCACATGGTGTCTCGCTCGAAGGTTGGACGGAAAAGGAAAAATGGGAGCTTGACGATCATGTACGACACATGCTGCATTCTCGACGGGCGAGATTCAAGAGGACGATGAAAGGATTTGGACAGTACGTGCGCCGTCCGCTGGGCTTCTTCGTCACCTTGTACGCCACCCTCATTACGCTTTTCGGTCTCGCCTGGGTTCTGTTTCTCATTGGGTGGATATACGTGGGATCAGACGACCGGCAACAATATACCATTCACATTATCGACAGCGTCCTGGTTGCGCTGTTTGCCATCATGGGCGACGGGCTAGCCCCGTTCCGCGCCGTCGACACATATCACATGTATTTTGTCACGAAATACTGGCGGATAATGGAAAAGGCAAAAAAGAAAAGGGCAGCATTGGAGAAATCAGACAATCAAGGCGAAGAATCGTCTGAAGGGAAGAAAGCGGACCGACCCGAGAACACCGAGCAGAATGGCACGACCAGGAACCCGGAAAGAGGGGAAGATGGAGAAGCAGACCCAGTTACTGAAGATGCACTTCGTGGAACTCTCGTCAATGACGAAGTGGTTGACCTGGAAGATGCGGCCGCTGAGCTGTGGCCGCTGACGCCAAAGCAACGGAAAAGCTTTCTGCACCATCAAAAGAAGCTGGTCAAGTCACACAGCTTCTACAAACCACACGAAACATTTACTCATTACCAGTTTCCTCTCAAGTACCTGCTCGCTGTCATTATCTTGCTAGACTGCCACTCTTGCCTGCAAATCTCCCTCGGCGCATGCACCTGGGGTATCGACTATCACCACCGCAACGTTGCAATAACGACTACGATTCTATGCGTGAGCATTACGTGCAACATATCGGCAGGATTAGTCATTACCAGGGGTGACCACAAGACACGAAAGAAGGATGTCTTGAAGCTCCTGGACCGCCAGGAGCTCACGAGTGATGCGATAAAGCACATGGAGCATAAGAAGAAAAAGGAGCAAGCCAAGGCGGATGCGCCTGCCAAAGGCGGCCCGGGAGAAGTGACATAATCCGCGCTATTATTGTTCTTTCAAAATCTTTGTCTGGGCGACAAAGGTCTATTGTATAGATTTAGCTCGCATTTACACACCTGGCGAGTTGTTAATTTTTTGCTCATCTGGCGCAGCGTTTATATTTTTTATTAATAGGAGCCTGGGATCACGGTCAGGGATTGGCATGGTGCCGCATAATATACGAATTCACTACCTAAAGCAAATTTATACTGCATGCACGCCACATCGGACACGCTACAATCGCTGTCTAATTCAACGCCACCGCATTTTCTCATGGATTGTACCACTGTAGTGTGTGATGAGATGATGGTGGAAACCTCTACGTCACATGTACGAGGACCATTTGCTTACATGCCGGAACTAGATTGTAAGCTAACAGGCACTTTTCTTGCGACCAGGACTTTGCACACCTAGAGCCTGGTGAGGAAAGCCTGCTTCCATTTCAAGAAAATATACCGAAATGCTAAAGTCCCATGAAGGACTGAGCTTGTGCTGGAGTGGTATATTTGTCTCGGATCTGCTTGCTTCCGCTTGCCCGACACCGAGTCCCAGTGGACCTCCACGGTAGTTGCAACACTGCGACGTGCGAAAAGCTACCTGCATTGATGCCGTACCATTCTGACAGGTGCTGTTTTTGCTCACCGCGGGGTGCATTTAGTATGCCATCAACGCCTACTCGTAGTGTGCATCCCTATGCCTTGAAAGAGCAATTTGGAACCCTGGGACTTCTTGTAGTTTTGTCTTGGCGGGGTGAACATATAAGTATGCACACCCCATGTAACGACGATCTCGCCCGGAAGTTTACGACCTAGATCCTTCATCAGAGAATGTTGCTAGATCGGCAATCGGGGATACGGCCTGTTTCCATCTTCTCAAACATGGGGTTTCTTTCGAAAGCGACCGCTTCTTTGGCTCTCGCTCCCATTTCAGCCGGAGCAAGCCAGGCAGACTGCTTTCATGATGCCGTATGTTGACATTTTGCCGGAACCTTTTTTATATTGCTCTGATAACTTGTGCAGTGCTCAGTACTCTCTCATATGATGCCAGGAAACGTGGCATATCCAAACTCTTCAACGTACATGGAGGGAGTGAAGTACTGGTCCGACATACAAGCTGCCCAACGACCCCGTTGTGTCGCCCTGCCGAGATGCACAAAAGACGTATCCACGATATTGTCTACATTGACGAAATTACAAGCACCCTTCACAGTCAAGTCGGGTGGCCACACAGCGTTCGAAGGCGGTTCAAACATTGACGACGGCGTCACAGTCGATCTTGTCCACTTGAACGAGTTGCATGTCTCCGATGACAGAAAGACCGTATCTGTCGGCCCAGGCTTACGTTGGGTCAACGTATCGCTCGCTCTTGACCCGATGAACCTCGCTGTCTTGGGAGGAAGGGACGCAGACGTTGGAGTATCCGGCCTCTTGCTTGGTGGCGGTTTCTCATTCTTTTCTGGCCGCCATGGCTGGGCTGCTGATAATGTCAAGAAATTCGAAATCGTCCTCGCTTCGGGCGACGTTACGCATGCGTCACCTCGTGAAAACCGTGATCTTTACAAGGCGCTCCGCGGCGGAGGCGGCTGCAGTTTTGGTATTGTTACTCGCTTCGATCTCGAGGCGTACGACCAGGGCGACTTGTGGACAAACACTCTCGTTTTCCCCGAAGAGACGAGCCGACAAGTGTACGAGAGGTTTAAAACACTAGTTTGGAGCGGTTTGGAAGAGGACCTGGATGCGCACACGTACCTTGTCAAGATGAAGACATCAGAATCGGGCTTTTCTACATTAATCTCGCTTTTTCACGCTGTGCCGCCAGTCGATGACCAAGCCCCAGCTCCATTCCAACCTTTTCAGTCGTTACCCGATGCATTCGTCAATGCCACCATGGTGAGCAATGTGACGACACTGTCTGAAGCCATCAGGTCCGCCTATGGTTCGAGACGCACTTGGTCCAATCTGACTTGGCGTTTCAAGTCTGTTGAACTGCTAGAGGAGATTTCTCAGCTGTGGAAAGAAGCTGTTGTAAAAATACAATCCGCAGCAGGCTCACGAAAAGTTGAGACATACTTTGCGAATCAGCCGATCACGAAGGCGATGATTACAGCATCGCAAAAGAATGGTGGCAACTCCATGAGCCTCAACCCGGAGGATGGCCCTCTGCTTGAAACACATTCTCTGGTTGAATGGAAAGACGCAGAGCTTGACGATACTATCTTGAATATTAACCAGGAGCTGATTACTGCCATCAAAGAGGCTACGATGTGCCATGATGTCCACCATGACTTTGTATACATGAACTACGCTGGCGAATGGCAAGATCCGCTCAAGAGCTATGGGGAGGAGAGCTATCAGAATCTGCAAAAGGTTGCGGCCAAGTACGATCCCAACGGGAGTTTGAAGGCTCTGTGGAAGGGGTACTTTCAGGTTTAATTGATGGATGACAAACAAGGGGAACATGAACCCTTCCATTTATTTGTGGCCCACTGTCATGAGAATGCATGTGAACAAAGTTACTCTGTGTTATCTTGGCAAAACAAATGAAACGCTATTTTAATTTTAATTTTGCAATCTCCTCTCGGCATTGGTGATTGCCGCTTCCACCGCCTCCTGCAGATCAAAATGGAAATATGGCCGATTCAATCCATGTATAGCAACAAGTCGCGCGCTCGCCGGGTTCTTAGGCACGTCGTTATCCTCCGAAGACTCATCCTGCTCGGTCAATATTTTGCTTTCAATATCATTTCTTTGGGACGCGCGCTCCGCCTTTTCTTCCGCTGCGGTTGCCGAGCTGTTTGCGCCAACCAGGTCCGCAATGCTAAAGATTGTCTTCCAGTGGCCGGTATTTTCACCCGGTCCAGGTTGTGGTGTCTTGTAGCCGAAACCAGCGGCTGCAAGGGCACGCTTTGTCCAGCGGTTCTCAATGTTGGCAAAGTGCCAGTCCACAGTATCGGGCGCGGCGTAGCGGTCAAGCTGATTGCGTACATCAATAAGTGCCTGGGCTGCCGTGACGTCGACATTGTTGACAGTAGAAAAGTCGAGAATGATGGCTCTTAAAGTAGGTCGGTCGTCGTCGCTCTCGTTCTGGGCATTGCGAGGGTTTGGATCGTTCCAAGGCCGGTCGCCCACTTTGCCTAGCAGGCTCTTGTCGGTTCTGCGTGTCTCACGAAAGATTGTCTCTGTGAGATGATTGAGGTAGCGACTGGCATTCGGATAGTTGAAGCCTTCAGCAAAGCGATAGATGTAAATGCCAGGATACGGCCTATTCACAACAACGCTGGGATTGGAGCCATCCTCGTGGTCAATGGGCAAGAAACCGGATCGCAGAGAAGGGTTCGCTTCTTCAGCAACCGTTTCCTCTGTGCCAAGGTGGGTTTTGGAACCAGTTGGAGACGTGCGGACGGTGCGGATGCGTGCAACTCCCAGGAAACGACCACGGCTAAGGAAGAGACGCCAGATGACAACGGCAAACGATACACAGATTGTAGTGTAGATGCCATTCTCAATGCTGGAGAAGACCGTCACGAAAACACCAGCCAGGAAGATGACCACCTCGAGCGGAGAGACTCGCCAAAAGTGCAAAATGACCTTGGGAGGTGTGATGACGTCTCCGACCGCGTGGATGATGACTGCGGCAAGCGCGGAATTGGGAATATAGTAAAAGACTGTCGTGAGGGCATAGAGCGCCAAAAGCACTACAAGGGCTGTGATGACTCCGGCGAATGGGGTTCGTACTCCAGCCTTGGATTTGATGGCAGTTCGTGAAAACGAGCCGGTAGCTGGGTAGGCGCCAAGGAACGGGCCAAGCAAGTTTGTAACACCAATGGCAACCAGCTCCTGTGAGGGATCAATGACATAGTTGTTTACTCGACCGAATGACTTTGAAATGGAAATGTGCTCAATGAGCATGACGATGATGGCAGCTGGGAGTTCTGGTGCAAAAGCGGTGATGATGTCCTTGGTAATTGTTGGAGCAGCAGCATGTTGAAAGCCTGATTATTGTTGCGTTAGTATGTCTGAGCTGTCGTGGGCCGCAGATAGTAACTTACCTCTTGGCACATCTTCAATAAGGCTAAAGCTGGGGTTCTCTTTATGCGAGACATTTACACC
The DNA here is from genome assembly GCA_002242745.2 of Lecanicillium sp. LEC01. NCBI lineage: Eukaryota > Fungi > Ascomycota > Sordariomycetes > Hypocreales > Cordycipitaceae > Lecanicillium > Lecanicillium sp. LEC01. The sequence goes on from NIWZ02000003.1 coordinate 669,716, forward strand.
TGCGCTGATTGCAGTGTAGAGGAGAATGACAAAAGCTGTTCGCAGAGTCGAGATGAAGAAGAACATCTTTGCTCGATGTGGCTGCTTCTTGGCTAGATATGAGCAGGTTCCCCGGACGAGATACAACATGAACAGTGCCGTGAGACCGAGCGCGGAATCGAGGCTCGTGGTTGGCAGATTCTTGAGGGTTTCAATGATGACGCGATATGGTGCCTCGCGAGTGTTGACGCCTTTGATTCCCATGAGCTTCGGCACCTGACCTGCCGCAATGTTGACCGCGGAACCGGTCATAAAGGCGCAAATAGCAGGGAGGGGAATGAACTCGACAATCCAGCCGAGGCGAGCAAGGCCCATGAAGGTGATGATGGCTCCAGCAATTACTGCCAGCGCAGAAGCAATGACGTGACCTTCCACTTCGGGTAGGACATCGCGGGCTCGGAGGACGACGTTGCCAGTAACTTGGGACATGACAGCAACAGGCTGGAGAAAAATGTCAAAAGAGAGAGCAATGCAAATAGAAGGAACAAAGAAACTTACTCCGATGGTAATATCTTTGGAAGTAGCGAAAAACCAATAGACCAAGACTCCCATGAATGAAGAGTACAGACCGTATTCGACAGGAAGTTTCGCAAGCATCGCATACGCCATACTTTGCGGAACAACAACAGCACCAACAGTAACACCGGCGACGAGATCACCGATGAACCAAGTCAGATTATATTTGCCAATCCATCGAATGAATGGAAAGAGCCCGTAAATGTACTGGCCGACATCGCTCCAAGTGGGCGTCAATTCTTCGAGGAATTCGGTGACGGTAGGTTCGCGTTCGATGAAAAAGTCGGCATTAGATATGGGAGGATATTCAGTATCATGCTCATGGTCATCGCGACCAAAGGCTTTTTGCCAGCGATCCTTGACAAAAGCCATATTTGAGAGTATAAAGGAAGCAAAAAACAACAATGTGACTGTAAGAGAGCTGTAGGAGCACCGTCGACTCTCGAGCTTGAAAGAAGCCGACCAGAGTGCGGAAGGCGCGGGTATCCCACAGACAAGAGCAAAGTATTTAATAAGATTTGCAGCAACCGTTTAAGGCGTGACAATGGGATGAAACCTTGCTTCCCGTAAGGTAACCTTATGAGATCAGCCAAAACCACAATGAGAAGCACAGGGTGGGCAAGCGAGCAACTTTTAAGTGATGCAGCAAAATACGGATACAGCTCCGTCACATCCTACCACAAAGAAAAGAGGGCTACAAGGTGCCGAGCCCGATATTCCGGGATTACTCGCCATCATCATTGCGTATCTAGTATGGAGAAATGCGAGCTCCCTGCTCTGCACCGACATCTCACGCTGGCGCAAGGTACAACCACCCCCCCTGTCATGTCGTTCACATAGCCACCAAATTGCGTGCTTGGGAAATCTTGCACGTTTTCTGCTCCCCCTTCCGCTTTACCCGCAAATGCGCAGCCTGGTTGGGGGCAGCAAAAAGGTGGCCTTTGAAATGCTTCTTGGGAGGGGACCGCAGAATGCACGAGTAAGATTTAGCAGAAATGGCGTCAACTCTCAAGATGCTTCTGGGCTGCTCCGCGGCGCCCCACAAATTAAACTGTATGAAGCATGAGCTGGGAGCAAATCCCTTGGCGCATTCAGGACTTGTGGTGACAATTGCATAAGCCTTGGCTTTTTTCGGTTGCCTCATGGCGCGGCCAAGTGGTCTTGGTGGCGTTGCACTGCCGTCTGGGCCAGGCCCTTTCACTCAACTCGTAGTTGCACAAAGTGATGAGCTGAAGACATATTACCAATGCGACTTGTTACGGGACGGGACGGGATGAAGAGTTGGGAGTTTTCACATATCGTGATGTTGCGGGCTGTTGGTGCCTCCATCCGACGCGCAAGATATCAGCAAAGAGGGCTATGCCAAGCCAACCAGTGCCAGTGGCTCCGATTTATCGCGCCATGCTATGATGTAAGTGAACCAATGGCCTTCATCTGGCAACCACACTTTCCAATTTTATTCTTTATTTATTCTCGATTTATTGATTTATTCTTGTCTTGTCACAGACTCGGCGCGGATAGCTTCGCCTTAGTACTGTACATCATGGCTGTGTAGGTGAGACGCTGAGAGAGTATTTCTGCATAGCATTGAGAGTAAATAAGGTCAGGCACAGGAAAACTCACCAATCATTATTTGAGTTGCCGCCTTTAGTAGCTTTGACGGCAATGTGCCAGTCCGACATATAATCTGCCCAATAGAGAACATTTCATCTAACTAGCCCTGACTAAATTAGACTAGCTGAAAAGGCGTCATCATAAGCAGAGCGCCTCTCAGCGAAGCTAGGATTCATGGAATATCGACGCGGCTAACGCGACTCATCACCCGAGCGCCCAGCCAACATCTCCTATACCAAGACGGCACTTGACTCCGAAGCGGTCAATTTGCGGCGTTTGGGCTGAAGCTCGTAATGGTCAACCCATGTCCGAATATGTTGTGATATGTGATGCCGACAACCTTTCGCGGGACGATCTTTGGCCCCCGTCACACGCCAAGTGCAATAATCTTACGAAATCACAATTATCGGAGTTGATCTGCATTGTATTTGTCCTTCAGTTGATGTTTAGAGTTAAACTCGGTGCCGTATCAGCTCAATGCAGCCGCAGATGAACCCCGGATGGACTTGGCTTATCCGGACCATCGCTGACATCCCGTATTCCATTCTACTGGTAACTGCCCCTAATCATCCAGCCCATTACGGCATCATAGCCACATAAAAGCACGTCTTCGCTGGCTTGACCAGAATCTCTGAAACACTCTCAATCATTTCGATATGAGTGCGCCTTTTCAGCCCAAACGAGCTCTCCCACGTCGTATAGCAGGCCATCAGTCATTCCGCGAATCATCTACCGTGCCGCAATCACGTATTATTGCAAGCCACGAATTTTCCTCCATTCATCCTCGAGTATGGACATAATGATGGTGTCATGCCACTTGCTATCAAACCAGAGTGCATCCCGGCGCCGCCCGTCAACCTTGAATCCGAGTCTCTCATACAGTTTGAAAGCCGGATTAAATGAGAATACAGACAGAGTAATACTGTGCAAATTCGCTCGTCTGAACCCCGCATCAAGAATCCAATTGATTGCCTCACTTCCGTATCCCCCGCCTTGAAACTCTTCGACAATCGAGACACCCAAACCGCTCGACCTGTGCTGCGTGACGCCAGACGAAGTTAGAAATACAAACCCAATCATTCGGCCTCGATTTCTTGGAAATGAATGCTTCCTGTAATCAGATTCCCAACTTTCCTCTTGAGTGTCTTTCTCTGGTTTAAGTCGTACAACAACAGAAATGAGACCCTTCGATATGCTCTCGAAAATCTTGTCCGCACTGGCTCTATCTTCTGGTTTCAGAACATCATTAGACGTATGAAAGCGCATTTCAGGGTCGTTGCATATGTGCTCGTAGAAAAAAGCCGCCATCTCCTCATCTTTGACATCGATAGCTGTATAGTTCAGCCGCTCTGAGGAGAAGGCGGTCCGCATGTTGACCCTAGCATCACCCATTATGGAGAAAATTGATTCGATCAGATGGCTTCACTGATACTTTTTGGCCCACCTGAGCACTGAGAGTACGTCAAAAATGAGCAGATATTGTGAATCGTAAATGAGCAGCAGCCTCGTTTCAAGTCGACACTTGTTTGCGCGTCCTTTGCGGGGTATAGCCGCAAGGCTCTGGGATTTGGAGCGTCACGCGTCGCTTAGTACAAGACATGCGTCTGCAATTGCCTAATTCAGCTGACATCCTAGATCAAACCGCGCAAAGTCAAGCGTACTACTGTTTTACTTGTCTTGATGTGAGCCGACGTTTTTACTTTCTGCGTACAAAAAGCCCAAAAAGCCCATGGCAGTTTACTGTTACGGCGTACTACAGACTGAAAGCACAAAGCTATAAAATTGATTCCTTTCACGAGTAGTCTCATTCAAATCTATACTAAATGTCTATCATATTCTATATACCCCGTATATCGTTCCCATACAACACTGAGATGTCGCTCCGTCGTTGTAGCTGCGTCCTTGGCCAGCAGAGAGCAGCAGTCCGGATACTACAGTCTTCAGCAAGCCGGGCTCATTAATAATGTCTTAGCAACGGATAGAAGAAACACCATCATTAAAGTCGTATGGGACAAGATCGAGGTTTCCGTTACTGGGGATATGGAACCAACTGGGGGACAAGTTAGCTGGAACAACATCAAGCATACACCATTTACTTACGGCCCGCGGCACTCGGTATCCCTGTCAATTGTTAGAGTCAAGAAGAATATACTGCGATATAGAAAACTTACTTGAAACCGAAGCAGTCACCATTGTTCCATCCCTTCATCGAGGAAAATGCGTCGTTGAACAGGTAAGGCACATTCGCTGTTCTCGTTAGCAAATGTCAGAATACAAGGATAGGTCATGTAACATACCGCACGCTCCCACTGGTTGAATATATTAGCAAGGCTCCATCTTTGAGATTCTGTCAAGTTAAAACTTACTTGGTGCTTTGACGTGGACGCAAATATCGCGAAAGTCTCTTTCGACGCAGCCGCGAACGTCAAATAAAGTGGAATTGTAGCAACTTTCGTAAAATGAGTGAGAAAAATAAGTGTACGAATCTGCGTTGTTCAAGGCTTGTTCAGTAGTAAGACGGCGAATACCATCGTATCCGTAAGCCACGTCGTCGGTTCCCATGACCTCTTTAAGGTGAGTAGACTCATGAACCATGACACTGGCACGATCACCAGTGTGGCATTCTTCAGTCAGACCGCTCTGGCCATTGAAGAAGCCAGGACATAGTACCATCTCACTCGACCCGCTATAGGTGAGCGCAATTGCACCGTGACATCCATCGTACACATCTGTACAATAGGTACGGGAGAAGCCAAAGGTGGCAGTCCCGCAGTTGTCAGCAACCCTTTGAAACACATCGGAAACAACGTATCTGGTGATGCTGTCGGTGGTCATAAAGTACTCCTCAAAGCGATCTGAATCGCCGTATATCGCCTGGTCGCGCGCATTGACTGCCATGGTGCGACAGTTGGCTAGCGCAATGTCGATGGCAAGACGCTTAACTCCCGTACAGTCGGAATGCGTAATGGTGCGGCGTTCAATGGACCTTGTGCGCTCATCTGCGGCTTTCGTGCCGTCAATAGAGACTTGTATTTTGTCCGACTCGTAGTCAATCTCTCCACTCGCATTGCCCTCCTCATCCACGGCAATTAGAGTGCCGCGAGCAATGACATCGTAGCTCCCACTTTTGGAGAGGTCATACAAGTGTGCAACATCAAAGGTAGTATTGACCGACTGGCCAGCTGCAATGACCTTTTTCTCCGTTTGTGCCAGAGTGGTGCGGTCAATGTGAACGTGGACACCCTCAAAAGCCACTGCCTGGCCTGTAACTCGGGTGTCAGTGTGCATGATAAAAAAAAAGGCCTTCGCATTGTATACGAACCATCAAAGAACATCTGAACCTTTGGTACTGGGGCTGGACCCAAGATGGTTCCGGTTGCAACCACATTGACATCATCTGGTCCATTGTTGGTAAGAATGGCCTTGATGTTTGTGTTGTCAACGACTTCGAGCTCGACATCGATCTGCTGAGAAGACGGAGCGGCTGCAGAAGCAGCCGCCAGAAGAGTGGTAGCAATAAGAGCTCTCATAGCGTTTAATTAGTGTAGGGTTGGACTTATCTTATGGAAGACGTATTTGTCTGAATAGCTTTTTGGTTTTCTGCTTGTAGCTCGGATTGAGAGATCAGAGCAGAAGCGATATGGTTCTAGACGGATTCCGAATAGTGCATTGTGACGCTGGACAATGCAGCACGGATCCGGACTTAAATGTTGCGACGCTCTGTTTGAGTAAAAGGTTAGGGGAAAAAGAGAAGGAAAAAAAAAAAAAGATAGGACGGGTGAGTAAAATCGGCGCAGCAGGTGTTCGAAGCAGGTTCGGCCTCTCTTGTCTTAGTCTGCCAATGGAAAATTCTGACCACCAGCAGGTTGTTAGCGAGAGCGAGCGAGACTAGGAGGGTTTTCTGATAAATGTCTCTCTATCTGTTTTGAAGTTGGCTACCTGTGTATTTATACGCTACCTACGGCTGACGAAGCGTTGGAATTGATGGCACGCCAGCACGTAGCAACCAACAAGTTGCGTATCCATGCACTGGAACGCTGTGTACATCAGGGGTTACATATACCTACCCTATATTGAAAGCAACACATAAAAGACTACTTAGTAGCTGATATGAATGGATATGAACCTAAAGTACTTTCTCGTTTTCTTATTTCTCTCTGTCTCTAATTTTCAGCCTTTAACAAAAGTATTAATTACTGTAATAGCAGTGAAAGATACTTTGTTCTATCTCAGCAGACCGAGCCAAAGAGGTCCCTGTACGACTGGAATGCACGAGGTTGCCGAGCAGAGCAGAGCTGACAACGAAATTGTGAGACAAACAGCGACAAACATGAATCTGTCTTGCGAGAAAGCTGAAAACCCCCGAGCTTGATTTACAAAGTAATTATAGCTACAACCACCCAAGTGTCTACGGCATCCCCATTCGGAAACGGTTCCGTGCGGAATGGATCCGGGCACCCGGCAACGGCTACTCGCGGACCGACCGGACAACCCCACACAGCCGATGGCTTACCCCGCCAAGGTAAAGGGAATGACTTCAATCTCAGTCGACTAACAATATTACTTTAACTGCATAATTCATATCTCTAGCGGTGACAACATTGGCCTTTAGGTTGTTTGAATTCTTTCCATCATCATGGCCGACCCGAAATACACCTTGTATAGCTATTTCCGCTCCTCCTGCACCGCCCGCATCCGAATCGTCCTCAACGTCAAGGGCATCGGCTATGAACAAGTAGCCGTGAACCTCCTAAAAGACGAGCACCTGTCTGAAGAGCACAGGGCTCGCAATCCATCCGCGTCGGTCCCTCTTTTAGTCTGCGGCTCCGAAGACAACTTTCTCATCGGCCAGTCCCTCGCCGCCCTCGAATACATTGAGGAAGTACACCCAGACATTCCGACTCTGCCCTCGGACCCCAAGTCTCGCGCCATTGTTCGAGCTTTGGCCAACATTATCAATGCCGACACACAGCCCGTGACCAACATGCGCATCATGCGGCGCGTCAAGGCCATCGGAGGCAGCGCTGAAGACTGGAACAAGGAGCTCATGGCCGACGGCCTAAAAGCGTACGAAACTGTTGCCAAGAAGTACTCTGGAAAGTACTCATTTGGTGATACCATCACGATTGCGGATGCCTGTTTGTTGCCTGCGTACTGGAACGCTGAGCGTTACAAGGTCGACCTTTCTCCGTACCCAACGATTAACAAGATTGTCGACAACCTGAAGGAGAACCCTGCGATTGTCAAGTCTCATCCTTTCAGCCAGCCTGACTGCCCCGACGATCTTCGATTTAAATAATTATGCGGAGATGAGATGAATAGGCGAGCCATTCACGACAGCGATGAGAGCAAGTAGAGTCAAACTAAAGATAGAGGGAAACATGGTAAAATTCATGTTGTATGGTTATGGAAATCCAGATATTTGAAGCAAGGACAAGTTCCCCGGCTTGATATATAAAATTGAGCGTTGCGCTACGGTTTAACCCTCGCTAAGGTGCACATCGGCTTAGACCGAAAAAAAGTAAAAATTGTACTCCCATCGCAGAATCAAATTTAACCAATAAGCCGTCTTTTGTCAGATAAATATCGCTCAAAGTTGCATTATGCCCGTTGGCCTGAGCCCGATTCCCACGAGCCTAAAGCACGCTGCGTATTAATTACACCCAATCAGAGGCCGAGGGTTCAATAATAGCATGTGAACCGGTGCGTAAAGTCCATCCGATGCAACGGCTTCATTTGCTGGACCGCCACCTCTCTCTCTAACCCGTTCCCTTTACACTTTCAAGGACGGCTGGCTACCTTTTGGTGTCGTAGCTCATCGCAGGTTACGGTACCCCGAAGACGCGTACAGCACGTAATTCAGCAGAGCTTACGGTGGGGACGCCGAGTCAGCCTCGTTGGGTATAGGTCATTTGGCGGTTCAAAAGGCGAGCGTAGCCTCGAGAAAACAGTAATATTTTGTCCTGTTATATTTTACTTGGCAAAAAGGAATCACAATTACTGACAAGATGGAATTTAAACCAGCCAGCAACTTTACCCTTGCACAAATTGCAGAGTGCTTCAACAAGTCCTTCCACGGATACATTGCAGGCAACTTCACCTTTACAGCCGATGAGCTAGCCAAGCACATTGCTAAAGACGGCATCTCACTAGATCGCTCCCTAGTCGGCTGCAACTCCGAAGGCACTGCACCAGTGGCCTTTTCGTTCATCGCCCTGAGGGAGGACAGACCTACATTGGTACGATTGGCGGCTTTCGGCGTCGTTCCGGAGCTCAAGGGCCAGGGTGTGGGATCCAAGCTTGTAGAGGCAACAATCAAGTCGGAGCGAGCCCGCGGTGTCAAAGTCATTGAGCTGGAAGTCATCAAACAGAATGATGCAGGGTTCGCTTTGTATAAGAAGATGGGTTTTACCATACACCAGGAGCTATTCTGCTGGGAGCGGGACGCGCTGGCTGCAGACGAACTCAAGGATGCACCAAGCGGAGAGCTGGAGGAGTGCACCGTCGCCCAAGTGAGAGAGCTTGTTAGGAAATACGCCGTGGAGGACCTGCCATGGCAACCCTGGATGTTGCTCGCTCCGGACGCAAGCAGGGCATACAAGCTAGGCGACGCATACTGTGTCATCTCCGACCCCGAGGACGAGGCAAGCGAGCTGGTTAAGTTGCAATCGCTCATTGTACGACCAGGGTCGCGAGGACAGGGACAAGCGACGCGCCTGGCATCGGCCATCATGGCCAAATTCCCAGGCAAGAAATGGCGGACTGCGTCAGCGATTTACCCCAAGGCGTATGGCGATTCGCTGGCCAAACGATTGGGGTTTCATGAGCACAACCTGTCGCAATACCAGATGCGCTATTATCTAGATTAGACGCAACTTATTTCAAATTCTACAGTAATATGAAAAAAATGATTTATCAGCAATTCGGATGCGCTGACGGATGCTGACCGGGGCAACACGGCGCCGCACGCAAACCGGCGGCGTCTAAGCTCCGTCCGCCGACAGCGCCGACCTGCGGCCGAGAACGATGACGGAGTCGGCATCGGGGAACTGGGAGGAACCTTTAATAAGAGAGACAACACACAACTGCTGCCATAATAACGAGTACAACCGACTCGCCATTTCCACTTTTGCCTCCATATGGTAATCATATACCTCGTTTTCAATTAATAATACACTTGGGTCCAATTATATTGTCTCCTTCTACGCGCCGCTTAACTAGCGGGTAGCCCCATTCTAGGGTCGTTACCCGCTGCGTCGCGCCGTGCCTCAGCCGCACGTCGGAACATATAACAGCATCATCACCCCTTCAGGCCAGCCCGGAGAGCAAATTACTCACCGCAAATTACTTACAGCAAATTTGGTTCATCTTTAGTCTTGTCTACGCCGAGAGAAAAATGCCGCTATCTGAGGAGCAAGTCACCCGTGCTCTCGCGCACATCAACTATCCAAAGCCAAAGCACGCCTCAGATCCGCTCACGTTTCTTCAAGAGCTAATGACGCATTTCGTCTCCCGCGTACCCTTTGAAACAATCGGTTTGCACTACTCGCCCACGCATAAGCTGTCGCTGGAGCAAGACGACCTGTTTGACAAGATTGTCGTGCGCAGCAAGGGCGGATACTGCGTGGAACTCAACAACTTTTTCGCGCTGCTCATGCGCGCCCTAGGTTTCCATGTCCTCACAGTTGGCGGCAGAGTAAGAGCCGGAGGCGAGATTTACAGCGGATGGTAAGTGATACATCATTCTTTCTAACTTCTGCATCTGTATAAACTGACCTGTACTAAAGGAGCCACATGTGCAACATTGTCACAATAGCCTCAAGCAAATACGTAGTAGACGTCGGCTACGGCGCCGAATCAGCCTTCCAGCCCGTCCCGCTACAAGACGGATACGAATTCACCATCTTCTCTCCCCGCCGCGGTAAGCTCGAATACCGCAGCATAGACCACCACAGCGACCCGTCACAGCGCCTCTGGGTATACTCGATGCAAGAAGACGCGCAATCCGAATGGAAAGAACAATACGCCTTTGTCGAGACGGAGTTTTTCCAAAAAGACTATGAAATGACAAATTACTTTTGCAGCACGTCGCCAGACTCTTTCTTTAGCCGCACCGTTCTAGCCATGCGGGCTGTTGTCGAGGACGGACGCGTTGTGGGCATTATGACCCTGTTCAAGAATGAGGTGCGGCGGAAGATTGGTGCGACGAGGGAGGTGATTGAGACGTTGAAGACTGAAGACGATAGAGTGCGGGCAGTAGAAAAGTATTTCTTTATTCCGTTGACTCCAGAAGATAGAGAGGGGATTAAAAACACAGGTTTGGCGCTGGGTCAAGAATAGATTAGAGGACATTGTTTATCACAAGCCTCACATTTCTTTGTATAGCGTAATTTAATTCGTTTCATACTCAACCACATCCCAACCGCCAGCGACTTTTGAATCGGCAGCAAGCTGTACACGGCCATTAAAAATGTCTTCACACGGCAAAGTCTGCGCTCCCAATCGCACAGTTCTCTTCCAACCCTCACCATTAACCATCTCCCACCGCTCAAGGGTAATACCATCTGCATCCCGAACAAGCGCTTGGCACAATGAACCTAGCCAAACGATCATACCGCGTGCAGCACTACCCTCCAGCTTCAGCACCGCGCAAACAGACTGACCCTTTGGCGACAAGTCGAGCCACAACTCCTCATAGTCCGTATCCTTGCCAGTGTCCGGATTCAGCATGCGGCCTTTTTCCAATGTAGTGCCGTCACCTTGAGGATACATGTCGCCTTCATCCATGAAGCCAGTAGGGTCTTCGGCACGAGAGCTAATCCAATGGTTGAACTGCGCACGTCGAATCTGTTGGCCGTTTCCATCGTCGCACAGAGAAGAGGAAGTGGTACCTGCTATGGCCCAATCTAGTCGCTCAAGCGGAAGAACGCCGCCTTTTTTTAAGTGGTCAGATCATAATCATTCGTATATGAGGAAGCATTCTGAACGCTGAGCAAACATACTGGGATCATCGCTGAGGGGCTGTCCAGCAGACTCGGGAAGAAGAACGCGCAAGTCGACAAAGCGTCCAGCGGGCGATGTAAGCACCAAGGTAGAGGTAGGCTCAGACGCTTCATCAGGAAGCCAGCGGATAAATTTGCGATGTGAAATAGTTGCCATGTTTGAAGTTTGGATGAGACTTAATGCAGACACGAGGTCGTGAGGCGTCAGGGGTCGAAGTCGATGTAGAATCAATACCGAGACATTGGACGACGGCCCCGCACGTGTCTTATAAACCAGCAGATCCCTGTTCGACCGTTGCCGGAGTCCGGTGGCCGCGGGGCAGACCGATGCGGGGGGTCCTACGCCGACTACGTCTTGCACGTGACGACTCAGAAGCCAGTTCCCGCCACAGCAATACAGGGATATTTCACAATATTCATTTCACCAACGGTATGCAGACCTGCAATGTTGGACAGAAAAGGCCATCAAGATATCGCTCGTATTTGCAATAATCAATATACACTATTATACTCGGGCATCAGCGCGACTTGACTCAGTTGTGTCAGACGCCAACTGGCCTTTTTCAGTTTCAGTCTCTTGCGTAACAAGTGGTTACTATTTTCCTTGTTTTATCTCTGGGAGGTAATGACCAAACCTGCGACGGCGGCCGAGGTCAACGTGGCGAAAACTCCCGTCACGAGAGCCGAGAATGCAAGTCTGGAAACGTCGCCACCTCGAGTGGGCGCGAGCTGGGTAAGAATACCAATTTGAATACCCAGAGACCCTATGTTGCCAAATCCGCACAGAGCATAAGACGCAATGAGTTGAGAGCGGGGGCTCAGTTCAAGATATCGTTCATCGTTGACGAGTTTGAAGAAAGCTTGAAATTCGTTCTGGGTTATAAAAAGGTCAGTATCGAAAACCATCATCAGCAGAAAAGCAAAGGAATCGTGGATCCACGTACCGTTATAACTTTTTCGGCAATAAGCTCACTGACACGGAGGATCTCCCACTTATTGCGAGGGACTCCGAGAAGGAAGCTGACAGGGAATAAGACGTAGGAAAAGATGGTCTGCAAAGTCAACTTAGGATCATTGATATCCAAATAGCGACCCCACCACGTGAGCAGACCATTTACAAGACCGACAAAGGCAATGATGCAAAGCAGTGACGCAATAATAGTCGCACCAATCTTGATACCGAGCCAAGAACCGTTCGCAAAGGCGTGCAAAAAGTTTTCAGCCTTGTGTTCATCGTCATCGGGGATAACGACACGACCAGCAGTGAGCGTCTCTTCCGTTTCGGGGTAGCGAAGCTTCGAAAGGGCCAGCGAAGCAGGGATAGACATGATGCACGACGACACCAAGACCTCAGCCTTGAGTCCAAGACCAATATAGCCAACAAGGACGGAGCCGGAAATGGTAGCAAAACCACAAGTCATGATCTGATGGATTTCGGCCTTGGTCATATGAGGAACAAAAGGTCGCACCAACATGGCAGACTCGCCCTGGCCAATAAAGGGAGTGGCGGCAGCGACAACAGCTTCGGCTCCAGAAACACCCAGAGCCCAGAAGACAAAGGTCGCAAACTTTTGAATAAACCACTGAATAAAGCCAATGTGGTAGAGCACTTGAACCAGGGCAATGAAGAAGATGATGGCGGGAATGACGGTAAGCAAGAACCACTTTATCTCGCCAACGCTGTCGGTGGTCAGGAAGACGAGACCATCGGTGGAAAAGCCAAGCAAATCGCCGGCGCGGTCAGCAATGAACTTGAAGATGGAGAAGCCGGCGCCGGTTCGCAGGACAAAAAGTCCGATGATGTATTGGGCAAGTACACCTGCAATGACGGTGCGCCAATTTACTTTGCTGCGGTGTCTGCTGCTGCCCCAGAAGGCAAAGAGGATGAGAAAGAGGCCAAACATGCTGACGGCGCGGCTATCGCGAGTGTTGTCCTCATATTCCTCGGAAACAAAGGTGCCAACAAGCATGACAGCGACGGTGACAATAGCGCCGGCAATGGTGCGGAACCTTGGAGGGATGGCATTATAGATGACGAGCGCCGAGTGCTTCCACGTAAACTTGATTGCCTGGGAAAGAGGACGCGCGGAGACGTGCCAGGTAATGATGCGTAAGGTGATGCAGAGCCAAACGAGGAAGGGAATGATCCAATTTTTGTCGTGGCGGTGAAGGATAAGACTAGCAATCCACCAGCCGGTAAAGAGCAAGAAGAAGAAGGCGTGGACTATGATGCGACCAGGCCCCTCGTAGAAGCGGCGGAAGCTGCTCTTGTGGAGGTTTTGCGTCTCAACGTCTGGAAGTGCCAGGAGGCCGGGCTTGGCCTTTTCATGGTCGCTGTAGTCGGGGGGTGTGCCGGTCTTTTCGGAGTGTCTGTGCAAGTTTTCAACAGCGGTGCCCTTGCTATAGACGACGTCATCGTCACCGCTGGAGACGATGCGCGGGGAGTGGTGCAGGTGCGGGTGATGATGCTGGTTCTGCGGTTCGAGAGCGGGATCGGAATTGCGTCGCATTCCAGAAGTCGTCTCGTGGGTGGCCTTGTTAGCGGCGTCGGGGCCAGAGGCGTTTTCGCTCATGATGGGCAGAGGTTGAATGATAGACTCCTAACGTCTTTACAACCTGAGCAGTCGAGATTACCTCTTTTCTTTGAAGTGCCTGTCGGAGGCGTCACAGATTGGCCGTTCTGTGGAAACGAAAGAGGAAGACGACTCTTGTCGCAATTGCAATGGGAGCAAGAGCTTGAAAACAATGGTGGGTGGCCAACAGATCACGGCGCAAAGCAGTGAACTGAGCTGAGGCAATCCAAATCCTGGGCCACAGGGAAAACGAGGCGAGCAGGAGAAGGGAAAACGGACAAGACCTGAGGATGCAAAAGATTCAAGCTTCGTGGGCCGGCGCTGTCGAACTTTTTGTACCCACCGGAGTCGCCGCTCGTGGCCAGCTGCCAAAAAGGCGGGCGGCATGGGTGCGCGCGCGGAGGTTTTGGTGTGGGCGACCTTGGCTGGGCTGGCAGCAGAAGGAGGGGCAGCAGCACAGTAGGTGCGCCACGCTAGCCGTTTGGGGGACGCCGCACGCCAAACGTAGTGTGGGGATCCCTGCTCGCGAACGGCCAGGCGCGCAGGCCCCCGGCTGCAAGCCAACATGCGTGGGGCAGCAGGCGAGCGGTTGGAGACTCGAAGAAAAAACTGTCAGCACCAGATTTGGGGCATATCAGTGGCGGATACATGTCTGTGCCCGCAATCTCAGCTGCCTGCCGGAGTACTTGGTACCTGGGCATGCGCAAAGCCGAGGTGCTCTCAACGGTGGACACTGCATTTGAACTGAGTTCCAAATTCCAAGTTGCGTGACGGAATATCCACGATTGACAGGCGACTGGTTCTGACTTTCGTCATGTTGGTCATTTAATGCCCTACTATCAGTACACTGCTTCACATCCAGCTGTTCAAGCTGTCACACTGTCATCCACCTACTCGTAGTAGTACAGATTCATCTACGCTGTTGCCACAAACAGCCACGTTCAGCGTCTCGGGCTTCCCGCTGCACTAGCGTACACCACAGTGCACCAGTAATCGCAATGCTTTAGCCTCTAGACAGAAATTCGGCCGAGCGAGGGCTGGAGACGAGACTCGCTGACAATGAAACACAAGCTGGTTTTCCATCCCTGCCCAAAGTGCTCGTGGCGCGAATAGGCGGCTGTAAGCGGCAACAAATAGTATCAATGGGTTGCTTCCTGCGGGATTGCCACACGAGGCTGCCCAGTTTTCCTCGCGTTTTGGTACTGTAATAACGGACAGATCTGTCGGATAGTCTGGGGCTACAGGGACCACAAGCGCCCTTTCCAGCAAGCCTGGTCGATTCCCGCATAATAACAGGGCCTCCACCTTCAGCTGATGTCGAAGCTCTAGAGACCGGTGCTGGCGCGCTCTGGCGGCTATGGGGCGCCGCTCAGCTCACATGTCGAATTGCCGTCTTTGGACGTTCAGCGATTGAATGGAGGCGGCGAAGCGAGGTGGAGGAAAAAAGAGATAAAGTCAGAATGCTCTGATCAAAGCTCTCTGATTGGAATAACATGCTACGTTTGATAGAAAGGAAAAGAAAGAAGATAACCCGGAGGCCGCTGACCTACAGTATGGGGCGCGAACAGCTGGCCACTCCCGGTTGACGAAGCAGGTCGCCAGCTGACACCAGCTGCCATCGTTATCGCGGCCCGTTTGGTCAAAACAGGGATTATTCGAGACTTGCCTTATCAAGCTCACGACATTAGGGTTTGCTATCAATTGCTCCCTCTTTTCAATTTTCCTATCTTACATCTACATCTTCTTGGCTCCAAAAGTTCCTCCATCGTAACCTCTACTTCTTTCCTATCTATACTCACGCCACATCAGAACACCGACGCGAGACGATTGATTGTGCTTCTATTCCCGACAGCCAAAGCCCGCCGC
The DNA here is from genome assembly GCA_002242745.2 of Lecanicillium sp. LEC01. Taxonomy (NCBI): domain Eukaryota; kingdom Fungi; phylum Ascomycota; class Sordariomycetes; order Hypocreales; family Cordycipitaceae; genus Lecanicillium; species Lecanicillium sp. LEC01. The sequence goes on from NIWZ02000003.1 coordinate 685,326, forward strand.
TGATAACGCTCCAACACAACACAAACTACGCCGCAATATTGCAGCCACAAAACGCCTCCGATATCGTGTCAAAAGGACTGTCGCCAGCAATTTAACATTGGCCTAGCAGCTAGCATCTGCCGCTACGAGTACGAGTGCCAATACGGCCATGACAACCAACCTGTTGGCGCTACTGTTAGTGCTCCGTGCAGCGCACTTCTTCGTCGGTTCATGTAGAGGCTCCACCTCTCAGTTTCTCCGACCCGAGCAAGACATGCATCGTACTGCGGAACGCTTCTCAATATTCAGCCCATGATGCAGCCACTGCGTAATCAAGGAAGAAAAGCATTGCCCCTGGTATTTGAGCAAGGCCATCGACAAGCTGTCTCTGCTTCATGAGCCATCAATGGCTCTTAGTGCCAGCCAAAGTTATCAGTGAGAAACTTCTTCGCACTGAATGCTCCTTGTTTCCACATGCCACTGGGCAGTGGCAAAAAGAAAAACAGTCGACATCCACAAAATGGCTTTGTTCCACCCTGCTCATTCTCTGGCGGAGGGCAAATGGACCCCGAATCTGACACCGCACCACGCCTCAGCCTAAAGCTAGGTTGTAGGCTACGCTCCCAGTCGCGCCGCAAGCCACTTGGGGGGCTTCACACCCCTGTAGCCGCTTTTTACATGGCCTTGGTGACCGAGAGATCATCATTGGCGCAAGCCCCAGCACCTGTTCTGGAAGGCAGACGGAACTTGTGTCCAAGCCTCATTTCTTGTCGCCGGGCTTCTGCCCTAAAATGGGATGATCAGTATTGCTGTGGATGGGTAACTCGTTCCGCGTACAAGGCGCTAACAGCTTGTGCAATTTTGCTCTTAACGGCGCATTGAGATGCAGATGAACTGACCAGGCACAGCCCATTGCGTACGAGCGAGATGCTCTCGGTGAGACTGCTGTTCACGACAGGCACCAATTCATTCATTCTCAACGAGCCGATATTTGTGCGCACAATGCCAAGCTGTGCTTCTCACACCACTTGACCTTTGGCCCGCAAGCCTGGTTTGTTAGGCTTGCTGCGGAGACGTGGAGACTGGGGTTGGTGCCGCCGTCAGATCAGCAAGGACGCTAACGCACTCCAGAGAACCACTGGACGGTGACCCCAGACCACTATAAACGGGGTTTTCAGAATGACATTTGCAGGGACGCTAATTGGGCTCCGAAGACAGAGTCCAGCTGTTTTCTCTCTTCAGATGCAGATATGCTCTGGCAGCCGCTCAAAAGGACCCATCCCTGTCCAAATCATTACTCTGAATCTATAGACGCGCAATGATGCCACACATGTCAGAAGCATCAAGACGAAAGTCAACAAAATGCTGTTGGTAATTCTCCGCTCGTTGTGTTGAGGCTCAAGATGCTGGTGGCCATTTGGTTGCAAGGGGCCCGACTCCAAAAATGCACCATTCTCCAGCCACGCAACGCCATCGGCGGACTCCGATGGGAGCAATCGGCCCCTTTCATGCACACGGACCAGGTAGAAATGCTCAGTCCGAGTGTGCATTTGCAACTTGGTCAGTGCTTACCAAGGTCTAGTAAATGTGCCATAGTTCGACGGACACTAGAGACAGGAACATGTTATGTGAGCGCTTCGTCGGCGGTATTGGTTTCAGCTTGAGTTTATCGGAATGGAATCAAAGGAATTCTCGTCGAAATCCAAAAGAAATCCCAAAAGCGACTTTCCAACGCCCACTGTGTGCAACGTATTCCCCACAACCCACCCCAGACCCCAACTTCTGCAGAACCAACCAGGGGTGGTCTCCCCAGCCAACAGGGCGCCACATCGGCCCTCTCCGCCATGCTCGCGTTTCTCACAGTTATCGGCAGACTTGTGTCGATGCGCCATGCAATGGCCACATGTAGCGCTCGGGGAAGAGGAGACTCGGCACAAAACTTACCGTTGAACTGCCCTGCATGCCCATCCCGCAGCTTTACGGAGCACCCATTTCAGTACTCCGCTTGTATCGTACGGTTTAGCCATCTCCATCTTTGCACTTATTGCAGTATGCAGATTAGGTTCTCTTTCTGGACCAATATTAGCGCCGCTCGTGCCCAAATATGGCGTCTTACTCGTAGCCTACGTCCCCGGGGAAGGATTGGAGCCGGAACACTTGCCGACGACCTTGAGCCTTGTTTCAGTCAGCTCCCTCCGATGTGTCCGGTCTATTGGTTTAAACAAACAAGTAATTTTATTGACGCTTCGAAAGAGATTACAGTGTTCAATCACAAGGACGGAATATGTGGCTGTATCTCGAGAGTTCATCATGTCAAGCCCGGCCGTGTCCGGCCATGTTGCGAGTCGGACGTACCATAGAGGTGTAATCTGGTCGCTTGTTGCGGCCCCCATAATGTGAAGCAAATTGTGTAGTCGGCTGTTTCGAGCTGTAATATCGTTTCATGAGGGTAAAGGGTAGATGCAAACTCTGAACGAACCCAGTGAAGAGGTTGTGTTTTCTGTTCACACCTACTTGTTTGCACATCGAAATCGACAGGTTTCGTCGCTCATGATACAATGCTGCTAATTCATAATTCAAATTTATTTGAAACAAACACCGCAAAAAGCCAAACGCCGTCTCTATTATCCCTCGTCTATCACGGTCCATTTTCAAAGTCTCAATTCCTTCATCGTCACGTAAGTGAAAAGGCCTGACAAACCAATACATGGCCACCAGCTAAAATATCATCGCCGTCTTTCTCTCAAACAGACTGTACATTGAACTTTCGCTCTACCAAGAAGTTAGTATCTGCGATTCTCATTCCAAAGCTCCAAGTTACTCACCAGCTTCATACTCCTTGGGGGGCGGGCACTTGAAGCCAACACCAAGACAAACAACCATGACAACAATCTCCTGCAAGACGCCCATGCACAGATATATAGTCGCATCGCCGTCAAACAAGCTAAATCGCTGGTCAGAGCCAAAGTCGCCCATGGCAGCATACACCATGCGCACAAGCAAAAACGGCGAGCAAACATGCACAGAGTAGAGGATAATCTTTTCAGAACGTGGCAGCAGACTTAGGTAGCGTGTAAGGAACCACAGGATGCAAAAGGTTAGACCGAGGCAGGCGATGAAGCATCCAAGAGCAACTTGTAAAAGAGTTGAAACGTTGCCGTCGTCAACTGCCTTGGTTGCGCCGAAAACGCCCAGGCCGAGACCGACTAGGCTGATGAGGCTGATGCCTGTAAAGATCATCTTTGGCACTTGAAGCACAGAGTTGTTCCTGTTTTCGATCGAGTCAGTATTTAGACATGTGAGATATAGGCTGAGTCAACTTACACTCTTTGCATCAAACCAACACACGCAAGTGTCAAGGGAGCAATACCAAGCAAGTCGCATGTAAGCTTGGCCACAACAACAGGGCGCGAATGGTCCGTCATCATGATAAGCTGGCAGATGGCTCCACTAAGTCGCAGACAGGCAAGGATGATTAGAAATCGCCAGCAAGATGCAACCGCCTTGAGACCTTGTTTGAAACAAAGTAAAAGAGAAAGGACAAGGCAAGGAAAGAAGACAATGATTTGCAGCACTGCAATGCCATCTCTGTAGGTAAACTGTGCCATCTTGTCGGACGTGTGTGCGCGTGTGTGTTGTTTGCGAGGGGGAGTGGATTGGTTCCAAAGATGTTATAAGGAAAAAAGAAACTGTTTAATGTATTTTGTTTCTTGTTATTTCGAAGCTTTCATTCTCAGCAGGAATTCTCTCCAAAAATATATCCCGAGTGTCGACACCGATGACTTACACTGCACGCGAGGCCATCGTCGAATCCCCACACCAAAAACGTGCTAGCGCCGGCTTGCGGCGTAACAATTTCCTATTTGGGACGCCTTTCCCGCCTTTACCGCACCAAACCTCGGACAGCGGCAAAGTCACAGCCACGACGCAGTACATTTCCCGCTTTGCGAGTTTGTAAGGCTGTTTATGTCTATAGATGAAAGCGGCTATGTATCCAGTTACGTGTTTCGCCATTGTGGCTTAATGAACCAGATCACATTGAATTTGCTCTTAATACAACGTGCCCCGCTACATGTTTTGTTCAGTCCAATGGTGGATGAAGGCTCTTTGACTGAACCATTTTGGCAAAATCATTCGCCGTCCCAAGTCCTGTATCAGAGCCAATTTGCCCAAGCTTCTTGACGATCCATGCTCGCATCCCATCCTCGAGGTTATGCATACAACCTACAGTAGTCAGCGACCAAGTTGCATAAAACCTGCCCATCATGTACCCTGTGTGCTTCCTGGTTCTATTTCCATATTGTGCTTCTGGAGACTTGGTAGCATTGCTGGCACTGCCAAAGGCCCACTCTGGCGATGACGATGACGATACCAAGTCGCTGATATGCCGCTGCGCATCCGAAGTCACCTCACCCGTCAACTGCGGCAGCGACGCGAGCAAATCATCTCGAATGCTCGCAATCGTCTTGGAAATCTGCTGCAGCCTATCTACGTGGCCATTTGTAAAGAACCACTTGCTATCCGTACTCGCACCCTGTAGCAACAAGTGGCTCATAGCATGGTTAGCCAAGACCCGGGCAGATCGCATCTGGCTCCACACGCTGGCGATCCATGCATCGTGATATACATGGTGGCAGCCGTCTAGTTCACGCGGCGAATCTACCTCTATTTCCCCCGAACTCTGTGCAATGGTAAATCCCCATCCTGGCGGACATTCCGAAAAGCTACTCTCAAGTCGATAGTCGATTTCAATGATTTGAGACAGGTAGCGTTCTAGATCCTCCATAGGCATCTTTTGGGCGACAGATGGTTTTCCAGAATCTGATTCTGTAGGCTCTGAACCTGGTTGAGAATCTTTTGACACGATGGAGTAACGACCCGGAGAAATATGCTGATAGAGGTCAAGCAGTTCGACAAGACCGCTGCTTGCAGCCCAATATGGGTTTGAAACTCCAATTGCCTTTGTAGCTTCTATTCTCAGCATTCGTAGGTTTGAAGGCAGTGCGCATCCGCGAGTAGTACAGATGCGGAGCACTTGTGAAAAGACGTCTTTGAATATCTGTATGCCAAGTGGCGTGGAGAACTGAGCCTTGCCGCGTAGAGCAAGCAACGAAGCGGCGCGATCAATGTGGCGCATCCACTTGTCAAAAGAAGCTTCCTTGTGAAATTCGTACATGGATAGCACAAGCAACGCAGTAATGGTATTATCTTCGCGTGACGTTTGAGGGTCCGCAACGGCATTTTTGACTTTTTCTTTCGCGGTCTCATACTGCGTTGTAGAACGTTCCATGAGGTCGGGTTGCTGAGTGGTATGCGCAAGTCCTCGATACCCAAGCGCAAGGGCAGCAGTCTCCAGCAATTTATTGGTATCATGCTTTGAAAGAATAGTAGAGGCATAATCAAGAAAGCCTGACGATGGACCGCTCTGCCGAATAACATAGTTGGATGTAAAGAAGCGTAGCGCTTCCGCATCAAGAGATTGAGTACCCGGACTGGTCGCACTCTGCGGGCTACTCTGGTATGTATTAAACGAAGCACTGCCATGGCCAGAGGCAACTCCGGACTGTGGTGTGGGAGCTGACCCTGTCATAGCCCAGTCAGTCGGTGAAGCATCGCTGCCGGCGCCGGCGAGCAAAGCGCTATTCCCAAAGGGAGGCAAGAAGCCAAAGTCTGCATTTAAAGAGCTTTGAAAGTCTGGAAACTCCAAGGAGCTAAAATCCAGCTCTGTGTTTGCAAACACATTGTTCCCCAGATCGTCAAGCATCTGTTCCATAGCAGCCGCCCGCTGTGCAGTAGCGCCACTGCTACGATCCATGGATGAGCGATCACTAGAGGCAGCCGTCTTCTTGGTGACCCTTGACCGAGCCCTGTCCATAACCTGGCTGCTTTGGTCGCGGATAATAATTCCGCTCGGGTCTCGGTACCCAGGACACGACAGACCCATGCGTCGACACTGCCCGCATTCTGGAACAGCCTTGTCGCACTAATATTTCCCGCAAGTCAATCCCGTGCTATTGCCCGGAGCGGAAAAGCATGCAGTGGATACTTACCCGTCTCTTCTTGACCCTGCAGATGTTGCAGCTAGTTGATGGTCTGCCGGTATAGACCATGGCTCACCGTGTAATTCAACGTCTGGTGGTGCGGGGAACGTCTGGCGTGCGGAAAAGACCTACGAAAAGAGAAAGGCTTACGTCGAATGGGTTGCGGGAAACTCTCTACTAAGTATGCGGGCTAATAAAAAGGCTAGTGCGAATCAGGCTGGCTGGCTCTCATATTCGAGACAAGGCTGCGGCGGCCGCGCCGTGACGGCCATCCCGGCTAGATCGGCTCGCTCTTACGTACGCCAACCCCTGCAAGGTGTACTTAAGCTTCGGCGTTGTAGGCTGAAGAGAAGCCACTCCGTTGGTTTCCTTTTCGCGGCTTCCGCATGACTGTAATGATAGGGCGAGAGTAGTGGGCTGCTGCTATGGTCAAGATCTTGCACACTTGAGCTTCCTGGGTTTGTTTCCAGCCATTGCACACTAATTCATTCATCGTCAATCAGTTCTCACTGTAACTCTTCATAAATCTTCTGTCGCCTGCATGAAATTGTGCAGTGCAGTCTTTACGAGCTCTGCTGTAAGCGGTACATCGACTCTTCCTGCTGTTCTTGTATTGCTTCACCGTCGACCTGCCCATAACGACATTGTACAAATCCCGCATTCTAGAACAGCTTATCCGTAAACTGGTCCTCGAACTATTCAGGTCTTTTTTCAAGACTGCGCCCTATCAGAGGCCCATCCATCAGCGTCGCAGCGCTAAGGGAACGAGAACGAGTCCCGGCTCCGCCCTGCCTAATGGGGAAATCAGCCCAATGCGGCAAACCATCTGCCGCCGGTGCGGGAAAGTCATGATCAACAATAGTTTTCCGCACAGCAATTAACATTTATAAAATCCCATGGAAACCCATTCAAGTTTCTAAATCTCAACCATGGACTCAACAGTTCAAACCAGCTCATCTTCAACAGCTCTCAATACAATGTCCGTCCAGTACTCCAAGGCTTCTCCTCTCCCCGAGCCCTACCACTACAACGCTCCGCCCGCATACGACACTTACAACACTCCCACCCCCCAATACTACCAGCCTACCATGGCCGAATACACTCCACGCAGCTACGACCAACAACTATCCACAACTACTGGTCCCCTCGCTCTGCCCATTGTAATTCCCCAACAGCGTCCAGGCTCGAAAGACCGCGGCTTCATGGCCGCCTACGCACCATCGCTGGAGGAATCCGGCATCGACCAGCGGACCTTTCTCAAATTCATCGACGACTGCAACACCGCCCTTCAAGGAAACAAATACCTTGCTGGCGTACAAGTCGCAGCCTTTGGCGCCGGATTTGCACCCAGTATCATTGCCATGGCCGTCACCACTGCAGTCCAATACGGCGTCGGCATGGCCAACAAGGCACACGTCCGAAACAAGTAAGCCCTTCTCCTCTCAAAACACACCGTCTCAACTCCCAGCTTCTAACCTCCTTTCCCCCCAGAACAAACACAATCCTCGACAAATGCAACGAAGAACTCTTCCGCCCTCTCGGCCTCTACTGCATGATAATGAAGTACGAGCCCGAAACCCAAGAAGAAGTTCAACAAGACCAACAATCCTCCCTCCGCGGTCTCGGAGCCTGGGCCTCATCCAACAGCAGCGGCAGCAACTGGACTCGCAACCCCATCTCCGGCAAGACCCAAGGCGCCCAAGCCCTCCCATCAGCCGTCGCACCACTCATCTACATGGACAACCGGCGCCAACACCGCGACTACCTGACCGCATGCCCCGTCTCTTCCTCCTCCTCTTCCACTTCCTCATCCTCAGAGACATCACAGCCCCAAAAGCCCACATCCAGCAAGCAAAAGGTCAAAAACGCCTTCGACTCCCTCAACGACTACCTCGACCGCCGCGCCCGCGCACGCTACGCCGCCGAAAACTCAAACGACATCCTCACAACCCCCGTCAGCCAGCCCTTCAAGAACCGCTACCTAGACCCCAACCACGCAGCGACCAACAGCGGGCTAATCGGGCTGATATCCGGCGGCACAATCAATCCAGACCCAGAGGCTCGTCGCCGCCGCAAGCAGCAGCGCATCGATGAGGAACAGCGCCGCGTGCTGGACGAGTATCACAGCCGCCTTGAGCAGATTCACAGCCAGCGACGGAGTAGTCGCGAGACAGAGCGCCAGTTGCGCCGTGTGGAGGAAGATTATGCGCCGCGGTTGAAAGTGTATGGTGATCAGCGAAGGGCTCTTGAGGGTGGTGAGAGGCATATTAAAAAGGACATTTTGTATCTTACTATTGTCAATATGCCTTCAGATGGCGAGATGGCCGCTGCTTCTGCGCAGCTTTATCAAGGGCAGGGCGGTGTTTCCATGACGCAATGTTAAAAGGAAATTGGTTCGTGTTGGATTTCCTTTTGTTTATAGAAAGCTGTTATATAGACTTTGAGCAAGCGGACATCATAATCTTTCATCTTTTACACTCTAAAAGCCCTTCAAGAGCCTCTGCCACAAGTGGTGAAAACAATTTCAATTAACTAAAAATAGCCATATTCAATCATTATCTACACTTCCAGTTTCTATTGCTATTGCACAACAAAGGGAAAAAAAGAAAATGGGGATGGACAAACTCCGTAGCCGAATGCAATTGTATGCTTCATTCAACACACCTGTCCCGCGAATATTAAACAGCTACATGTCCTTTGGCGATTTCATTGCAACCTTGTCCGCTTGGGTCCTTTAGTCGGCACCCCTAAACCGACGATTAAACTCCTCCACGGCAACGCCAAGCATCTTGTACAAGAAGTTCCTTTCGCTGCCTGCTCCGACGGGGACGAACGGTCCATTAGCCCCTCCCCTAAGCACGAGGCTAACTCCCGTACGCTCCTTGGCAATGGTCTGAATGTCCTTGAGCGGCACATCCCATTCGCTCGTCAGGCGCCTCGAGCGGATAAGCAAGATGCGCGCATACGTCACCATCACCACCATGTCCTCCTTGGGCAGCTCCAAGTGGCCAATGTACTGCTCGTCAAAGTACTTGCCATTGTCCACCTGCTTCAGCCAATACTGGCCAATCGCTTCCCTTGGGCTAAAGGGCCGCACAATGCCATCATTGGGAATGAATCGAGGGAAACGACTGCGATCCAACTCAGTGCCGTCAAATACGGTAGTCGTATTGCGGATGCCTTCGCTGAAGTTGCTGGCCATGTCAAGCACGCCGACAGCAGGCTTCGTCGCAAAGCCAAGTACACCTTTACCGACACCCTTGAAGAATCCCAGTGCACCTTCTTGTTCCGCTCCTTCAAGCGGTTTGCGGGCTAGACCGCCAACACCAGACGCAACACTGGTAAACAAACTGTTTGCTCCGGCAGTGACGCCATAAAGGGCATGCTTCGGCCGGTTTCTCGCTCTAGTAATGCGTCGCCGATCCTGGAATTGCTTGTCAAGAGAAGCTGCAGCAAGACCCTTGCTCAGGGATCCGGTAAACTTGGAGAAACTGTCACTGAAGCCAAATACAGTCTTCTTTGCAAACGATGCCGCGCCCTTGGCAATACCCAGACCAAATTCTTCAGGCTTGTCAGAAAGAATCAGACCTTGGTATGGCTCGTAGAAGATGTCCGTGACACCAGATGAGATATTACTGAACAGACCAACAGGGTTACCGAGGAAGTCTGCAGACCCCAAAATCTTGTGAATTTGGTACATGACTTCCTGGCTGTAGTGGTTCGACACGTTCTGTACCAGCACCTGTGGTGTAACCCGTACATTGTCCAACATAAGGGCATTGAACCGGATCGGTGCGTCATTGACATTTCCAAGAGCCATTGTCAATACATTGAGCACAAACATGAGCGGGTTGCGGGTAGAGGTCTTGTCCTCAGCATTGACGCGTTCAGTACGCATGAAACTGAGATCCACTTGCATGGGCTGAATATTAAGCACCTCAAAGTAAATGTCTTGGCCAGACTGCATTTGGCGTGGCTCGGGAATGTCAAGGCTCTCGTCACAGAGTTTGCCTTCTTCATCCACAGCGGTCCAACTGGCCCCCTTGACATTTGAAAAGTCGAGCAGAGCAAAAATGAAATCTTCATCCAGGTCAAGGGTCATCTGCTGTAGCAAGACTGTCGCATATTTGATATATGTCACACCGTAAGAGTCATCCTTGACCCTGCTAATCATGGCATGTATAGACGGGTGGGCGTCGACTTCCTGTGCCTTCTTTGGTACCACACTGGGATACAAAACCATCGGGAATATACCGCCATAAAGTTGGTTGTCAATTTGGATCCATTTGACAGCGAGTGACACGGTTTGGATAAGCGGTGAGTCGCTGTATCGCAGTTGGACGTCACGGAATGTGACATATGCCAGTTCCTTGAGCTGAGAATTGATCAACGAAATGCCAATTCCCGAGAGCTTGAGTTGCGCCTGGAATGTGGCTCCAGTGTCCTGGTCCTTGACCTCGAACGCTTCGGTACCAGTATTGGTGCGCGAAAGCGCCTTAGGCTTGTATATACTCTGGCTGCTGCGGAAGTTGCTGAGGATCATGGTCTGCGTTGGTCCATCGGCAGCCACATTAATGTCGATAATCTTTTGCTGGCCATTCGAACTGATAAACTTCATGGGAACCTGGTTTCCAATCTCCGCCAACTTGACGTGACGCTCCTTAGCACCCGTTGCAATGACGACTTCGCGGAATTTGGCGGCGGGAAAGTCCCAAGCATATGGCATGATGCTTCTGGGTGGTAGCCTATAACGAATAGGCTTCCAGCCACTGCGGTCCTCAACATCATCTTCCTCGACATTGGGATTCGCTTGGTAGAACGTGAACTCTGTGTCACTTTCATTCCGCATAGAAAAGGGCCAATTCTTGGTCTCCATGCTGAGATTGATAAACACAGTAGAGTCTTCCATCAGGATTTCTACTCGGATGAGACGCTGTCTCTGCCCTGGCTTCGCAATTTTGACATGCGTTGTTCCTATGTCGGCAATATTGAATGGCGATGTCCACTGGTTGTCCACATCGGCGTAACACAAGCTTAGCTGCTTAACTGTGCCCTTTTGCATAAAGTGCAATGGTTGAAGGCTCGAAGGCGCCAGTGTCATAAAGCCGGGTGAGCTTGATTCGCGTATGTAGATTTCCTCGCCGAGCTTGTTTTGCAAAACAAATCGTGGAGCCAAGGTCACAACCTTTGTCATCTTGTATTTTCCTTCTCCTGAATTGACGGTGATGCCAATGTGAATCTCTTTGTTCCTGTTTGGAGAGTTCAGCACAACTTCTGAGGTACTTCCAATGGCATCGAAACTCTGCGGCTTGCTCCATTCGGAGTCGGCAACTTTGAGCAAGGCTCGATTCCGGTTATCATCACTGCTTCCATAAGAGAACATGAAGGGCAGCGCCTTGGGACGTTCCTCGTCAGATGTGTTGACCAAGGAGGACAGGCCAGCGGCAGCTCTGGCATTCTGCAAAAAGCTCTTCGCTTTGATGCTCAGGTCGAGTCCAGTCTTGTTCAGGACGACATAGGGGCTATACACTGTAACCTTGAACGCACCGCCGCTATTTGGAATCTTGAAATAATGCAGGCTCAAGTTCAAAGGCAACCCTTGATCATCCTTGACCACAAGCCGGCTCTCCTTTCGGAAATCTTCGCTGCTGCCTGGGTTTATGATGGAAAAGTCGCTGGCCTTGAACACAGTGTCTTGCATGTCGATGCTCAAAAGCAGTAGGTGAGATAGCTCCACGACATGAACTGGGCTGACGCCGCCTTTTCGCAAAAAGTTTGACCAATCCTTCTTGGTATTCTTGTCATAGATTCTGTACTTGAAATCATACGGCAAGAGGTTTTCAATAGTAATTGGTGCCGATAGTTTAATCTTCATGTATGGGTACGTTCTTGTCATTGGGTTTGACTTGTCGAATTCGGCATGGGCCTGGAAATAGAACGGATCACCGTTTTCTCCTTTGCAGACAAGCCGCCCCGTCGGGCGCTTGAGCAGATCTTGCCACCAGAGATAATCTGTGCTCCATTGGTAGCCAAAGCCACCATCAGGACGAACAAGTGCCCGCTTCTCATATACTGCTCCCACGGGGACCGGGCGCGAGTCACCTGGTGCCACCTTCTCAATCTTCAATAGATGGCCATCATTAACGTCGTAAACACCGAGTTCAATTGGAATCTGAGTTGCATTCTCCACAACAAGCGGCGAGCGTAGCGTGACATATTTGACATTGTCTGAGCCAAGGGTAACCTCAACACAGAGTCTGTGGACCACATTATTGGCTTTGGGCCGAAGGCTATACAGAAATTCGCCTTCGCGATTGAGCTGCACATTTTTAACTGCGTCAAAGCCGCTGCCTTCAAGCTCAATAACGACATTGTTCTGGTTCGCTTCCGTCAGGAGGTTTTCACGCATTTTTTCCCAGTGCTCGAAGCTCCAAGGTCCGTCATTGCCATCATCAAGACGCAGTGTAATCAGCTCTTCGCTGATAGGGCTTTTAGATTGGACTGAAACGTCAAAGCCTGTATAGTTTCGAATGCGGTAAGGCGCTTCCGTCCCGCGTGGCTTTCCAAGAATATCTTGCTCAGTCGTAAGGAAGTCAAAAGACTTGGAGGCAAGTGCAATAGTCGCCGTGGTTATAGTAACGTCGAATGTCTTCTTTGAAGTAACATCCACCGATAACAGACCGGATGAAGGATTGCGGGCTACACCGAGACCGACTTGCCATGGTTCCAGAAGCGGTTCCCAGCTTGACTTGGAAAAGTTGTAGACATTGGAATAAAGATCAATCGCAGCTTCAGCCTTGAGATTGGACGACCAGTTCCCGGCGCTAGCCGTAAAGTTGTCGATGCCAACGTCCAGGATAGGGAGTTCATGCAGGTCACCAATCAGGACAATTCGAACACCGTCTATGGTGGCTGAAAGCTGCTCCTGACGTGGAGGTGCACTGGCAGGGGTAGTACGTTCGGCAGGGGTGGAAATGGTCCTTCCACCTGTGTGCTTCGTCATCTTTGTTTTCGCCTTTGTGGAAGTGTAGCCGCTGGACGCCCTCTGCTTGAGGCCTGCCTTTCGAAGCTGTCTTGCCTTTTGTTCCGCCGGCGTTTCAGCTGGAGCCTTGGTATCTGTTCCAGAAAGCTCACCGGCTTTGCTGATGATTTGCAACGCTAGCAAAATATCTCGCAGGGAAAGACGCAGAATGAGCGGTTCAATCTCCAGTTGAATACTCGTTGTATCAATTTTGGAGCTGTCCATATTCAGCTGGATGGAAAAGTCGTCAATGATGCGCAGCCTAGACGTCTCAAACTTATCCATGCGACACAGGAACATGCCAATTTGAGACACCTGGAAAGTGAGCGAGTGCTGCTTGGCCAAGAGAACTTGTCGAATGCTCAAAACAATAGCCTCAGAGCTAGCTGTCAATGGATTGGCGATCAGGATGACTTGGGCATCGACCAAGTTGACTCTGAAAGCCACGCTCATGGATGGCTGGCCGTTGCTTTCATTTGTCTCCTCAGGGGACTTTGCTGCCGGTTGGCCGCTAGTTCTGTGCGAGATAAGCGACTGGGATGCATTCGAGTCCCTACGCGTGGCAGTCGTAGAGTCAATATCCGATTCATCAACCGTCTCGCCTATGCTCTCGTCGTCCATGGGACTGGACTCATCGATAGTTAGTCCCTCAGTTGCAAACTTTTGAATCACGAAAAGGTAGTCCAAGGCGAAAATAACTCGAGGGCTGTCAATAGTCGCCATTGCGATCAGGTTGCGTTCTTTACCACCTGATATAGTAACACTGGCCATGAGCTGCTGCGCATCCTTGTTGTTCGAAGTCATTATTCTTCGGAACTTGTTCGTCTCGCGTGGCCGTGTGTCGTAGATGGAGAAGGCTTGTATGAGGAGCTCAGCTTCTAGTGAACCATCAGAAAGCATCCGGGTCTTGACTCTGGTATTGTCAAGAGAAAATCGGGACAAGCTGGAAGCGTCGACGTCGCCGACAGGCTCGTCCTCGTTTGCAAGAATGAGTTCAAGCCCAATGGTATTAACATTAAACACCAAGTCGAGTTTCGTCCATGCATTCTCAATGGAGGACAGCTCAGGTCCTAAGTCCACGATAGGCTCGTTGCTGTTGTCTTGGCTGCTTTCAGGTGCGTTGCGAGCACGTTGGAGAGTTTGTTCATCAACCATCTGGGCCGCAAGCTCATCAGACTCATCACCCTGTCCTGCAAACGCAGCCGGTACTGATCGGGAGATCTCCATCAAGAATCGCAATTGGTATTGTGTCAGTCGAAGCTTGACATCTGATATGGACCCTTCGATTTCTGTATCTGGCCGCTTGACGCCCTTCGTGTGTTCCGCATGGGTTATATTGAAACCAAGGTCAACGTGATCAATCATCTCCAACTCCTCTGACTTATCGTCGGCGTAGTTGAAGTCTGACGTCAATCGGATGTTTCGTATTCCAGCAGAAATCTTCATTGCAATATCCGAGTTTTCGCTATCATCCAGCGGCGCAAACTTATTTTGTGCGTAAATTTCACCAAGGTAAGCGGTGATAACATCACGCTTGGCTTCGCCTGGAACGACCATTTTTGGAAAGACGACAATGGGAGTATTAACGATAACATCAAACTTGATTTTGCTCGGGCTTTGTTGTATCTCGTTGGCACGGCTTACGGCAGCTTGTCGTGCAGCATTGTAAAGAGCTTGCATTTTGCCAAATTTAACCAGGAAATCGATGATTTTTCGGAACGGCTCTTCCATGAAGTTTATCTTTACCGAACCAGCACGCAAGAAGATGGAGCTATCATAGCCAGGGTAGGCCTTTGCGTTGGAAGGGTCAAACGTCTCGTAGCGAAAATCTGCTAGATCATCGCCTTGGATAGTAACAAGCTTCCGCAGATTAGACGTCTCTGAAACACCGAGATTGACATCGTCCAGAAGTTGCAAGTCTCCCAGCTTGGCACTGATTCTCATCGCCTTTCCACGAAGGAATATGCCCGCATCCGCCTTGTTAAAAGAGAGTGTGGCAAGCCTAATTCCATCGTTATTTAGGATGAGGCGAATACTCTTGAGATCTACCTTGACACGGATAGATCCTGCCGCGGCGTTCTTGTTGGCCTCTGTGAGCGCATCTTCGCTCTCGTCGTCGCTGCTGTCGACATCTGTGGCCGTAATTTCGGGCACAGCATTACGCTCATCGTCATTGCTTGTGAACGTGAGCAGGATGAAGTCCAGCAAAGTGAGCAACGTTTTTCGGGTAACAATGAGATTGATGGTAGAGACAGCAGCGTTAATGTTCGTCTCTATGCCTTCATAAACAGGCATAAATTCTGGCGACTGCTTCTTTACCTTTGTGAACTTGACATGGACTAAGCTGCGGCCAGCTTGAAGGTCTTCACTGTCTCCAGACGAAACAATAGACTTGAACTCATCTGGGGGGTCGTCAATAAAGTCATCTACTGTGACCGCGCCGAGCGAGACTTCAGCAGACATGTCATAGGGGCGGGTGTAGAAGGCAAGATCAAATCGCTCAGCAACCAGTTCCACAAGTAATGCATCTGCATTTTGTTTATCTGGGTCGCTTCGGAAAAGTGACCCTTTGAGCGTGTCGACGTTGAAGTTGAACTCAAAGAGGCGCTGTTGGATCTTGAGTTTCTCAGTGGCAGCACCATCAGATGCATCTTCAAAGTTATCGTCATCATCGTCAATATCATCCAAGATGACGGCAGTGTGCGGCTGAAGCACGTTATGCGCAGTAGAAAGACGGCGTTCACGTTGGGATTTGCGTCTGGATCTACTCGAAACGTTGCTTGTGACGCGAGGTCGAGCTGGCTTTTTCTCGGGAGTTTGAGCTTGAGATGGTTCTGCGGAGTCTCCCATCTTAGGGATTGCGACGTCTATGATTCTCATGAGGTTTTTGTATTTGGAGTCGGAAACCATTGCATGGAGCATTGGAAGATGTCCAGATACTCTAAGCTTCGTCAAGTTGGGCGCCTTGGGCAAGATGGACGTTTCGACAACAAAGTCGACATTGATTTGCTCGACAATGTGCAACTGAGAGCCGCCTTTGACGAGATGCTGCTTTGTTTCGTCGATGGTGGGGCCAATGAGAACTTGTGTGGATGTGAGCTTCACAATGAAGCGATCGTACATGGCTGACTCGAGTCTCTTGAAGTCCTCCGGGCTGTACGACTGCCGCTGCTTGGACTGGATCTCCTTCATCGTGCTGTGGTCAACGAGCTCACTGTTGACATGGATATGACCAGCATCAACGATAAGACAGGTCGAGTCTTGTGTGGTTATGCTGACAGGGACGATAATCAAGGGCGCCTGTAGATCCAACTCGGCATTAATTGTCTTGTGCTCCTCGAGAGCGAACTCGAGACCAGCTCTGGTCTGTTCGCGAAGGCCCTCGACGGTGGCACCAGCGCTTTCCATGAGCGCAGTGATGGACTCCATGTGCCGCTCAGGCGGGCGGAAAAAGTCGACAATGCCAACGACAAAGTTGGGGTTCCAAACAACTTCCAGCGGTTTCAGTTTGCCAACGAGAGCAATGTCGCCCTCGCGCTCAATGGGGTTCTTCTCCACCTCGAAAGAGAAGAAAGGCTCGTCGACAGATTTCTCCAGCTCGAGAAGGGAGAGACGCTTCCGTCTTTTCGGCTCAGGTGAATCTTTGACTCGCACGATTTCGGGATACAAGCTGTCTGGGGTCGTGCCATCGTTGACACGTAAGCCTCCTAAACTGACATTCAGTAGCGTGGAGTCCTTTCTTTGCACAGCTTTGGCCCTGAAGACGTCAAAATGCAAGCTGAGGAGGTCGACAGGATTCTTATTAGCACTCTTCTTCAAGGTGAAACTGCCGGTGCTGAGAGACGCCTCTAGAGCAAGCTTGACAGCTTCTCTTGGCGTATCAACAGACTCTGCTATGGCCCTCCTCTCGTCCCAGTCAATCATGTCATAGAGCTCCTTTCGCTGCTCTTCTGTCATTTGGGTATTTTCTTCATTTTCCTCGATTTTGCCCTGCGGCTTCGAGCCCCACATCCAGGAAAGCCAGCCTTGCTCTTGATGCTGAGGCTGCTTCTTAACAGCTGCAGCATTCTCCTTCTTCAGCTGATTTCTCGCCAATGAGCGCCAGAATCTAAGGTCCTCGTAGTCGAGCTTCCACTCTAGCTTTGATAGGTCGTCGCTTTCCTCATCTGTGAATTGATGCTGTTGCTTCTTTTTCTTGAAAAGCTCGATATATCGTATGCGATCGTCGCGTCGTTCTTTGAAGTACGCCCAAGACCACTTTCGGTTACGTTCGTGGATTTTTCCTAGCACTGATTTGCCTGCAAACAGAAGCCACGCGCGAGGGTCTTCCTTTGGCGTGACGCCTTTCGGCTGCAAGGCCTTGTATTCTTGATGGCGGATAAAGTAATGGAAAAGATCAACCATCATTAGCGCATCGCGATACTGGTCATCATCAAGAACAAGACCAATCTCTTCGAAGAGTAAATTAGCCTTGAACTTGGGGGCCAGGGCGTCTCCCGTCTTGTCTAGCTCAATCTTTGCCTGGCCATTGACGGGCTTCAACATGTACTGGTGGTTGCCATACGTAGCCTGCGTCTTCCCGAGCATTTCGCGGAAGAGCTGGAGTATATCATCGTGCGGCGAGTCGTCATCGTCGCCCATGAATAGGGATGTGTCGGTGTTCCAGTACACGGCCAAGGCGCCAAGGGTGGCCAGCTTGTGGGTGACGCTGGCCGAGTTTTGAATAAAGGTCGGTTTCCATTGGCCATCGGTACTGACAGCACTAAACTCTTCGAGAGTCAGGCCAAGGGCAAAGGGATGTCCCGGAGCAGAGATGGAGTCTTCATATCGGACGTGGATATTCTTGACAGTCACCTGGAGGTTGTCGACAATCTTGGTGACCAGACTCTGCGTAAAACTCTGGTTCTTTTGCTGTTCCTCCTGGCTCATGCCTTCGCGATTGCGCTCCTTGAGCAGCTCGGCGCTGTCAAGTTTTTCCATCTTGACGCGCTGTCGCCTGCTCTCTTCCTCGGCCTCGTCGTGCTGGGCCTCCTCTTTAGGGCTCGCAAGCAGATAGACGTCTTCTATGAGCACCTTGACGGGAGCGCCGCGGAGGTTGGACCAGGGAATGACGAGCGTCAGTTCTCCAAGGTGGCCGTATTTGACGTTGATGGGCAGCTTGAGCTGGTCGAGGGCCTCGCGGCGCAGCTCGAGGTTGCGGAGCTTTACATCGCCGGACCAGATGCCAACTTTGAGCTGAGTCGGGTCAAAGTTCTTGACGTACATGCCCAGGAAGCGGTTGAGCAGACCGGCGACGAGTCCTTCCAACATAGTGTCAGGAGCTTCGGCCGTAACCCGGGCCGGGGGAAGTGTCGGTTGCTAGTCGGAGGTTTGTTTGTAGAAGGCGGAGAGGGAATGCTGTGGCAACGATTATGAAGACAACATTTGGTACCGCAAAGACACGTGGCCAGCACGTTTCAACGCCGTCACGAGTCTCGATCGGGTAATAAAGATGTTTGGGTGAGGTGAGGTGAGGTGAGGTGCGGGTGCGGGTGGCTAGTTGGAGTGTTGGAGTCGTTGTTTAACGGGGACGGACCTGTGGAGGGGCTGCAGAAAGGCGAATGGTCTCTGTTAGCAAAAAGGTACAGCACAGCACACAGGCCAGCTGTGTGGGGTCGGGGGGCGCAATGGTGACGACAGGGAGAAGCCCAACTTACACGTCCGATCAGCAGAGGCAGAGTAGCGGGAAAGGGGGGATAGGGAATAATGGCTGCCGTCTGTGCAAACGTCAATGTGTGACAGGCAACAAGGAAAATACCAGCGGATAAGCAAGTAGGAAGACAAAGGGCACAAAAGTTGGGCAGAATGGGAACCCGCCAGATTTTCCAAGGTTCGAGCACGGCGTCGGCAGATCCAATGACGTGTATGGCCCCCCCAAACAAGGCACTGGCGCTGCGCTATCACAGGCACTGGCCAGTGTTGCGTCAGGCCCCAATTGGGTCACGTGGAGCCCCTGCCCGAATGGGATGTAACAGTTTGCTACCATACCTAATCTTCCTGGCGAAGTCGCGGTGGATGGTTGATGAAATGTATCAGTTTAATATTAAATTATACATGATAGTAGGTGGTGATAGTAGGTGGTGATACAAGGAGGAGTTGATTGATTATCCCAGGTTTGTATGCTTCTTGGCCATCAGCTATTAAAATCTACTACAACAGGCAAATAGTTATAGTATAAGCCCGTAGGGTAGCAAAGGGGGAATATACGAGTAGCTCCCGCCCTCTACTTCATAGCCAAATAATTTCCAGAAACAAGTTCTATAGCTAGCTGATTCAATAATGACGGAATCAAATCAATCTACCAATCATTTCTCGATTAAAAATATCTTGCGCCGTGGCATCGCATCCCAAAAGGCATTAAATGTCAACCAAAATGGTACGCTTACACGACCCTCAATAGTCAACCCCTCACACAACACACAGACAACAACCAGTAAAACAATTCATAATCGGAACCAATTCTAAGTATTCGTTCATCATGATATCCGGGTATTAACGCGTAGAAACAGAACTTCACCATGCCCTCCTTTCCAGAAAACTCAACAAAAGGCCAAGCCATTAGCTGTACAAGTACACAGTCTGTCGTCAAGGCCGTTCCAAAACACCACGGCAAAGGTCCAACGCCTGAGATGCACCTAAACTACTAAAAAATAGGTGCCATTCTGCAAAGCCCGCTTATTACACTCCACCATCACCACCTTATGGGCGAGAATAGCCTTGCTTGGCCTAGATTGCAAGTTAGCCGCTGTCACTGCTGTTAGGAATATGCCAACCGACGCACCTTCATCTGTTCAATTCGTGCCTTAAGCTGGCTCGTCACCTCGGCGGCCCGGCGCCAACTTTCGCCACCGCCAGCACCCGACGGCTGTGGGAGCGACGAAACGGGGCGCTCTTTCTTGGGAGGTGGTGCCATAGGCTCTATGCCTGTACTTTCCTCTCTCGGAGGTCCAGAGCTGCGATATCCTCGCGCAGGCGCTGGTGAGCCTCGCCCCGACGACGCGCCACTACCATATCTCGCCTCTGGGCTAAGCTTGCTCCGCGGGTATGTCATCTCGCCATTCTCCTTCTCTTCGGAAAACGTGCTGGTAAAGCTCGTTCTGCTCCGCCCTGCTGACGCAGCTCCCGAGTCGCGGAAGATGCCAGCGTCGTCGTGTTGTGACGGAGACATTACTGCTACAGTTTTAGTCAATGCTACAACGAACAATTTAACATGGTAGAATGACATCCTTACCTGGACTGACTACGCCAGAGCCATTTCCGAGGCCTTCCGCTCTGCTCAAGGCCCTCTTCAGCCTCTCTAGCTCTCGTCGAAGTCGTTCGTTGACCTGCTCTGTTGCTTCCGCATCGCTGCGGGCGCGGACAAGTTGGGTTTCTTTGGCCTTGATGCTCAGCACGTCACGGGTATGATCCTCAATCAAGCCAGCATTCTGGTTCTTGAGCTCCTGAATTTCAGACAAGAATTTGCTTCTCTCCTGCCTCATATCGTCAACTTGCCGAACCAGGCGCTCATTCGAGGCCCGCAACTCCTCCAACTCAGCCCTTTCCACTGCCGTGAAGCCACTAGTTGGCTGAGGAGACTCCTCAGCTGGCAAGGCTGGGGCTGCGGCAGGTTTAGCAAGAGAGCGTCCTGCGAGGCCGCGATTTGCCCCGAGGCGTGGTTGCGGCGTGGCAGCAGCAGCAGCAGCCGGCTCATCATCACTGGGCATAATGGGAGGCCCAGCAGCAGGTCTCCGTGGCGAAGCAGTCCCAGGGGTGGCGAGTGTGCGCTTCTGTGGTGCTTTCAACCCACCCACTCCAGATGGTTTGGGCATGCCCAGCTTGGTACCAGGGCCTGCAGGTTTCGCTGCGGGTTGCGATGGCGGCGCAGCCTGCTCAGGAGCGGCGGGAGCAGCAGCTGCAGGCTTCTTTGCAACTGGTCGTTTGCCACCAACTACCTTCTTTGGTCCGCCAGGAGCTGCTTTAGGAGTGGGAGCTGGCTTCGGCTTTTCCTTTGCCTTGACTTGGGCAGTATTGAAAAATTCCTTGACCTTGTTCTTTCGAATGTCGTCCAACCCTTCCATTAGCGGCGTCATTGCCCGCTCGCCAATGATCTTCATCACTGTGCCCAAAATCTCAGCACCACCGTCTCGCAAGACAGGGCTGGACTCTGCAAGAAGCTTTTTGCCAGACTCGCAAATGGAACTGATTTCCGGCTTACTAGGAACATCTCTTGTTGTACACAGGCAGCGAATGAGGAATTTCATCGTTCCCTCCTTGACCTGGGGATTCTTGTTACCCAGGTAGGTAGTGATGTCTTCGAGGCATTCCGAAAGGCTGGTTGCAGCAAATACCGCATCTAGCGCAGCACCGAGGGCATCCGAAACCGAAGCTTTCTTCTCCTTCAGCCTGTCCATAATCGGTTGCATAACGATAGAACGGTACTTTCCGTAGGACTGACGAATACCTTTCGCCAACAGCTCGATACAAAGGGCAGCCTGCGTGACGACAGCAACGTTGGCGTCCTTCATGCACTTTGCTAAACCTCGGTTCACCTCACCAAAGTCTGTTTCTTTGATGCGGGGCACATTGAGGGCATCATATAGACCGTCAACGGCTTCCTTGCGATCTTTCCATTTCGACGAGGCGAGCAGGTCGGTGAAGTTGGGAGGAATCTTTTTGCTGATATCCACGGGCTCTGCGAGTGAGAAAGTGTCGAGCTCGCCCGCATCGTCTGGCTCAGCGCCGGCTTCTTCCTCGGCATCGCCACCAGCGGGTGCCGCTTCGGCGGCTTCTTGCTGCGAGCGTAGTAGACGTTCTTGCTTGGGTGGCGGTTCAGATTTAACTTTTTCAAACTGGGCCTCTAGGTCGGTTTGCTGTGTGGGCTTTAGCTCGCCCCAGAAGAGCGGCTTCATGGCCTCTCGGAGCCATCTGTACAGCTCAACTGTGAGATTAGTCGCTTCTGCTCGGATGTTCTTGTCAGCTGCACCAAAAGCTTTCGGGAGTGCTTTGAGAATCGGCTTGGGGTCTACAATCTTGCAGCCATAGTTGTGAACAATCTGTGTCAGCGCGTTGAGTGTCGCGGCGACGTTCTTTGGCACCTTGTTGGCAAGCCCAGGTAGAACATCTTCAACAACAGGCCCTGCGACATCAAGTTCAATATATAAGAGGAGAGCTTCAACCGCATTCTGCTTTGTAGCGGCCCTGCTACTTGACAGGCACTTTTCGACTATCGGAGTAATGGTATGGTTTCTCGTTCGGAGGGCGCCGTCTCTGCCGCCGTACTTTAGAAATGCGCACAGGGCTGTGATGCCTTCTTGCTGAGCCGCCACATTGGAATCGAGCACAGCAGCCTTCCAGAGACCAGTATCGTTTAGGAAGGGTCGAAAGCAGGGGTCTGACTCGTCGGGAGAAAGGGAGAACTGCTTAGAAGCCTCTTCGTATGCAGCTTTTCGGACTTTCCAAATCTAGAAGGCATTCAGTTAGCCAATATATCCTCTTAGCACAATGCGAGACTCGAAAAAGCTGTGTACCTTATGTGTGAAGCGGTCCGTTAGCGGAAGGGAGCTATAATCCTCCTCTTGGTCGGCCATGGCGGCGTCGTGGTGGTGTCGCTGGATGTTTGAGGCGCTGCGGTCGATGGTCTTTTGATATAGATGTTGCTTTGAATGAGGCCCTGTTTTACTTGCTGCCTTGCTAATTAGTTCCTTGACTCGCTTCATATTTCTCTAGCTGAATGACGAAGGCCGCGACATGGAGGACTTGTGGTAAAGATTCCGGGGGGGGGGGCGAGGCGAGTGGACAACACGTACCGTCAGGGAAGCAGACGCTGAAGCGACTCTACCTTGGTAGATGGGGTAGGTGCCTTCGTTTGTAATGGAGGTCTTTCCGAACGTAACAAGGAGCCGGGATTCAAAGGTCCAGAGTTGGTGTTTCCGCAAAAAGCTTCTTTCCGCTTCCGACGTTTACCGCGGGCTGAGGAGGGTGCGAGCCTGGAAGTCGCGTGTCGTGCCCCTGGACGAGGCGGACAAGGCGTAAAACAAAAAGATAGCAGAGTCGCACAAAGAAACTCTGCTTGACAGAAATACGCTGGAAAAGCAAGCGAGCGATTGCAAGTAAGGAATTAGTAGCGTTCTAAAGCGCAACGCGTAGTGGGGTTTTGCGGTCGGGACTCAAAAGGGATAAATTGCGTCGCTCCAAAGTCAACAAGCTGCCGTCACCTGATTGCTAATTCAGGGACAACCCGCCAGGCACGGCCTTTTTGGGCGTGGTTACATAAGGCCGATGTAGCAATTAGGTACCAGTATCCGCACTTCAACGGGCACCAACAAAGGGACCAAGAGTAGGAAAATTGACTGATTGTCATTAGAATTTACTGTTTATTTTATGTTGCAATCAAACTGTGCATAATTGGCAATTGTCTATTGAAGTGACGACAAGCCGTAAGATGCGCTTCAAAGCCAGAAAGGTCAGCGTCTACTAAGGTAGGAACTGTTTATGGGGGGGGAGCACGGCGTTAATTGCCGGGGTAACAGAACATGTATGCTTGGGCACTGCACTATGGCGTCGTCTCTCCCAAAGGCTACTCAGCTAAAACGAGGAACATCTCAGCGAGAAGTATAGCAGCCAGAAGCTCCAGTATTTAAAAAAAAAAAATTTGACAGTTGAATTTTCAGTGTTTCTTTTCTACCTTAACCTGGTGTGACGTACTCCGTACAAATAAAAGCTACGAGTACTACTAAGGTAGGTAGCCCAGCTCAGGTCCCTAGTGGGGGACAGCTTGGACTTTGGTACGGACTACTGGTGGGGGCGATCGTCCAAGCTGGACGTCAAGTTCATTCAAGTCCGTCACGTGCCGATAAGATCGCGACTGAAATCGCCATAGATTCCGCCACGACGCTGCTTTGCTCTGCAATATTCGCACAACGCCTTCTGATATGGTCTAACCTGACGTGACTTTTTGGCTGTGCTGTAGCACTGTGCCAGTTTATTCGCTTGAAAAATGGATGGGACCCCGGGGAGCTTCTTCGACCCTTCCCGGTTGTCCAAGGCAGCAGCGGAGCAGTACTCTTCGTCTGATTCAGAGTCTGACGACGAACGGCTATTACCAGGCCAAGACCATGACGAGTTTGGAGACTTTAATCCTCGAAAGAAGCGCCGTATAGGAGGCAATAATAAAGAAAAGGCAGCCCTTGGCATATTCGGCTCCGATAGCGACGACGAGAAACCCGGTTCAAAATGGAAGCGCAAGACACTTCGGAGCAAAGGCATGAACTTTGTCACTACAGCGGCAAAAGAAAAATCGGACGAAGACGAGGATGCTTCACAGGATAATCGCCCCGTTCTGGGAAACGGCCAAACGGGGCTACACGACGCCGACGAAATGTCTGACGAGAGTGACGATGCGGCCCCGACTGGTCTCGGCATCGCAAGAGGCTTTGCCAGGCCTGCAAACAGAGAAAGCAGCCCAGAGGAAGACGAGAGGCCACATTTTCAAACCAACTTTCAAGGGGGTGGAGTTCTTGGTGTTGGGTTTGTGCCTTCGTCCGCAAATGAGCCACAGCTAAATGAGCAAGCGGCCAAGTCAAAAGGACCTCCGAAGAATAAGCCACAGCAAAGCGCTTTTGGCGGCAAAGGCGGTAAGCTCAATGCAAAGTCATTTGGAGCTCGCATGATGGCAAAAATGGGTTACGTCGAAGGCAAAGGTCTGGGTAGAGAAGGCCAAGGCCGAAATGTTATAATCGAAGCCAACCTACGACCGCAGGGCATCGGCTTGGGTGCCGTCAAAGAAAAGTCCGAACAAGAGCGAAAAGAAGAAAAGAGACAAGCCGAATTGCGTGGTGAAACAGTGGTTGATTCGGACGAGGAAGAAAAGAAAAAGAAGCGCGCAAGGGCGAAACGAAGAGGGCTTGGAACAGCGCAAAGCAGCGCCGGCAGTACACCAAGGAGGCAAAAGAAGAAATATCTCACTGCTGAAGAGCTCAAGACAGCAGCTCCCGGACTTCATATCCCCGAGGCTTTTACACCCATCCTGGACATGACCGGCCCAGGGGGCAAGATGTTGACTTCTACCAGCGGTATCATGACGCCGACTTCGGGAGAGCCTGAGTCGAAGGAAGTTATTGAAGCTCGCAAATTGGTTAAGCACGCACAGGCAGACCTGCTTGCTTTCACCGAGGAATGGAAAAGCCTTGAAGAACGGAAGAAATGGATAGATTTGGAGCTCTCCGAAAAGCAACGAGAGGTAGAAGACCTACGTACAGATTTTGCCAAGCTGCAGGTATTTTCCCATCTCGTGTCTGGCCAGCTGTCTACGGCGACGTCGTTTGATGAAGCAATGGCTGCGTTAAAGCAAGCTGGAGACTTGGAGGCTTCTACCCCAGATGTCGCAGACATAATTGTGGCCGCCATTCATCCTTTTTGGAAGGACTGGGATCCGTTGACGGAACCGGACCGATTTGCAAAGGACTTGATGAGCTTATCTGGTATTTTGTTAAAGCAGGATGGAAAAAGTGACGTCGTGGACAGGTGGAATACGTCGTCTACAGCCGAAGACGGTGTCTACAGGAGGCATCGCAAAGCGACTACGACGTACGAAACGATGATGTACAAAACTTGGCTACCGCAGGTTCTAGCGGCGGTGAGAAACTGGGATCCCTTTACGCCGACGCCAATGCTCAATATAATGGAGAGTTGGAACGACTTATTGCCGCCTTTTGTTCGCGCTCAGGTCATGGATAACATTGCGCGCCGCCTGGATACGACACTGTCGGATTGGAATCCAAGATTAAGGAAACAAAGTCATCACCTACCACATATGTGGCTATTTCCATGGCTGCAATACTTGCCTCCGTATCATTTGGATCCAAAAGGGACCGGCCTTGTAGCAGACGTCAGGCGTAAGTTTAGACATCTTATTGACGTTTGGGAGTTTGAACGAGGTGTCGTTCCCGGCCTGTCGCAGTGGCAAGAAGTGTTTGGATCGCAGTGGCAGTCATTGATGATGTCGCATGTTCTGCCGTCAATGGGCAAATACTTGCAGCGGAACTTTCGTGTCGATCCGGCAGATCAGGAGCCGTACATGCCAATTCTATCCGGCATTCTCAAATGGAGCAACATGGTTGGCAGCGCCGTCATAGCTGAGGTGCTAGTGCAACACATGTTTCCCATGTGGAACAGCAAGCTACAGGAATGGCTGTCCCTGGAAGAGGTCAACCTTGCAGAGGTAGCAGACTGGTACAGCTGGTGGCGGGGCATTGTTTTGAAAGACTTGGCCTCGTCTCATGTAGTTGGCAAAGAACTGGATAAGGGCTTGCAAATCATGAACATGGTGTAAGAGTCGATGCTGTACGCAGCGGGCTAGGAAGAACGGCAAAATAAATAGCAAAATTTATAATAATATAGTAAAAATAGAAACGAGCACTTACGAGTGCTCACAGCTTTGTATTTCTACCCAATATTCCGCTAGTGGCAATAGTCATGCTGATTACGGAGTAGGTAGTGAGGCTAGCTGTCATGCCAATGTAACGCTGCACGACCCACGTTTATAAACGGTGTGCCGCCACAATGTAATCAGGCTTCCTCTTGCACCCGGACACCTTTCTCTGCTGCCGTTTTTCGTTTATTCAACCTCAAAGGCAGTTCATTTTGTTATCACTCCTCTACATCTATTGACAGATGGTAGCAAACGCTCCTGCTTATTTTAGACGTCGGCGCGAACAGAAAGCGAAACAGTCGACATGATGGACCAAATCTCGCACCAGGGCTTGTACGCCGTAGCTATTATATCTCTGGCAGCATATGTTAGTAATTAAAGTCACGCAATCCATCGATTAGCTTGACCAACGACCTCATTAGTATCTTTATGTGGCCCTGACGAGGCCGACTTCTCACCTCCCTGGGCCTTGGCACAGCAAATTCACCTCCGCAGTCCTTGACTACTACTGGATAACAGCCAAGAGGGCTCGCTATGTACATAAACTTCACCAGAAATACGGTATGTCAAATGACTTTGCCGTTGTTAGCATAGACTGACAAGAGGCAGGCCGAGTTGTCAGAATTGGCCCAGAAGAAGTATCCGTCCTGGACGTGAATGCCGTCCATGAATTGTACTCCGTCAAGGAGACGTTCCGCAAGGCCCCCTTCTACACAAGATTTATTGCCTCGCCGATACCCAACATGTTTAGCACAACCGAGATTGACTACCACCGACGACACCGGCGGATGTTGGGTGGCCCACTATCGGAAACCTCGCTCAAAGTATGGACGCAGCGAGTGCACGAGCAAGTCTCTCTGACCATTGACAGAATGGAAGAAGAGATGAAGATGCGCGGTGCTGCAGACATTGTCAAGTGGTGGTTTTTCATGGCAACAGATATTATAGGGGAGCTCACGTTTGGTGACTCGTTTCATATGCTCGAGACTGGAAAGGTAAGCAAAATTGGGAAGCTAGCTTCTGGAGACAACAGCTAATTTAAGAAAACGCAATACAGCTTGACCAGTACGCCAAAGATATCATGACTATTTCCAGGATGGGGACTATTCGATCAACGTTTCCAACGCTGACAAAATATGCGCAATATTTTCCTATTCCTGCACTAAAAAAAGTCAAACAATCTGTTATTCAAATGAACAAGCATGCAGATGCCTCACTTGATCGATACGAAACCTTGCTGCAGGACGATTCGAGCCTGATACAACAGTCGCTATTTGCAAAACTGTTCAAAGCAGAGGCAGAAGAGACATTACCACGTCGTGAAATCCAAGCCAATGCGCAGTCGTACATTATCGCCGGCAGCGATACCGTGTCCAATTCGTTGACGTACCTCGTTTGGGCGGTCTGTGGGCACCCCGAAGTCAAGAAGAAGCTGGTAAATGAGCTGAAGACGCTGCCGGAGAACTTTGAAGAGACAGATTTGCGTGACCTCAAGTACCTGAATCAAGTCATTGAAGAGACGATGCGTCTGTATGGTGCAGCTCAGTCAGGCTTGCCTCGGAGTGTTCCCCAAAGCGGCGCGACACTGGCTGGCCGTTGGATACCAGGGGGCACGACCGTAAGCGTGCAGGCTCACAGCATGCATAGAGAGCCAAGTATATTCCCAGTTCCAGAAAAGTTTGATCCTAGTCGCTGGGAGGCGCCAACCAAAGAGATGAAGCTTGCCTTGATGCACTTTTCATGGGGAGCAAGGGGTAAGTGCAACGCAGTTTTCCGTTTGTGAGATGATTTTGCTAACGGCAAGGTACTTATACAGCTTGCATTGGAAAACACCTGGCACAAATGGAAATGCGATTAGGCACAGCCATCTTCTTCCGTCGCTTTCCCGAGGCGAAAATGTCTACTTTAGAGGGTATGAGCAATGACGACATGGACATTGCGTTCCATTTTGTACTCAGTCCTCGCGGGAAGAGATGCCTTGTTCAAGAAAAATGAGGGCTGAAAGAGAAAAAATGATTGCTTTTCAGCAACTTGTCTTGCCCGTATTCACTCGCATTATTATATTTCATATAAGAGAAGCTTGGGGTGCCGTACATCAAGTGCTAGCACCGTCGTTAGCATTAGTTCAAGGTACATGGATCAACCAATTTAGATGTTTGGCAAAGTCTAATTTGATGTCTTTAATTACATTTTGTTATATCAAAGAAAGACGCCACCTGTGATTTGCTCTTATCATGGAGAGCCCGGTTAGCGCTGCAGTGAGCTCGGTGCAGAGTGAAGATACTATGGTTTGACATTTGCCACAATAAAATAGCGGTGATAATTAGGGCACTTGAGAATAATGTAGAAAAAGAGGAAAAGAAGGAACGACCCTGTTTCTTAAACAAGAAATTACGCCATGCCTGGGAACAACTGAATGAATGTGTGTTCGAGTATAATGCCTTCCAAGTTGTTGCATCATAGCGAGCGAGCAACGCTGCCGACGCAGTTTACAGGGATGGGTTACAGGCCAAACACAGCCCAACTCCACTAATAAACACGCTGGCAATGGCGGCCCAAACCCACCAAAACCGTGCCCTCCGCCCTCTGGCGCCACCAGACCAATGGCCCTTGTCCCTGAGATGCGGCCCACTTTCTTCTGTCCAGTCAGACATGTGGTACATGGCAAGTGGGTGCGGCACTTTGCTGGGCCAGGTACCTCCCGTCCCGCCGTCGCCAGCGTGCATGCACAGGCTGAGTTCACTGCAGTGGCCACGAAACTTGCTGACTCCCTCAGTTTCTCCACGGCCGTCCACAAGCTTCCTCCTGGATTCTTGCCCCGTGCCATCCCGCCCTGTCCCATCGCACGACACGCGACCGACACCATCTGATTGCGGGCATCAACACTTGCGGCTGCTTTTCCATCGGCGCATCCAGTGATTTGCGGGATGATCTAGGTGACTGATTCTCCCGTCCTTTCCCTGGCTTCTACCCCTGTTCGCTGCGCTATTGGCGTCATATCCAAGGATTGCGAGGCCAAATTACGACGCTCGAATCCGCGCATCAATCCAACCCCCCCCCCCCCGGTTTCCCGGTCCCGAATGTCCAACGTATCTTTGACGACTGTTTTCATCGCTGCCTTCGACCCAGGCCCTTACTAATCTGACCGACCGAACCGCCCTGTATACGCTCCCTACAGCCGGCGCTCTTGTTTGCCCGGCGTCGTGACATAGATCCGACATCATGTTTTGGAGATTCGGCGGCTACGCCAACATCTCCACCATTGACACCATCCTCGACAAGCCCGACTTTACTCTCGAGGAGCTACTCGACGAAAGCGACCTTATCCAAGAGCTGAAGCAACACAACTCAAAACTCATCGAGTATCTGCGAGATGACGCCGTCCTAAAGAAACTGCTTGAGTATGTCGTCGCGCCCAAGCTCGAGGTGTTTGAGACCCCCGAAGATCCCGCCGGCGACGATTCAAGATCTAAGAACCGTCTCTTTCCCCTTTCTCGCCCTCGCGCGACGTCACGCACAACCGACTCGGCCGACAATGACGATGAAGAACTCGAAAAGAGGCGCAACCGCTACGCCCTTGTTGCCTGCGAAGTTCTCAGCTCCGACACTTGGTCCATCTACGAAGCCCTTACCGACAACACTCAAATGATTCGTGACTTCTGGCAGTTCCTGTCGCGGCCGGCACCGCTTGATCCTTTGCAAGCGTCATATTTTACAAAGGTTAACGAGTCTCTTTTTGAGAAAAAGACGGATGACATGATGGACCTGCTCAAGAGTCTGCCCAGCTCTGTCCCCGACCTGCTTCGGCACGTGGAATGTCCTATGATTATGGATTTGCTTCTTAAAATCATCGCCATGGACCGCAGTGAGGGCGGCCAGGGCATTGTAGAGGTATGTACAAGATTAGCTTTATCCTTCGTTGCCGTCTCTTACCACTTACACCTCAACAGTGGCTCTATTCCAAAGACGTCATTCCGACTCTCCTTTCTTTCATCAGCCCCGAACACAGCTGGGTCGTCCAGACTGCTGCCGGTGATTTCATCAAGGCCATCATTACCATTTCCGCCAATGCGTCGCAGAATGAGCAACAGTGCATTGGCCCCAATGAGCTCACTAGACAGCTCGTATCCAAGCAATGTGTTGAGCAGCTCATCGGATATATGCTTCGTGGCGGTAATCCCTTGACTGTTGGCGTTGGCATCATCATTGAGGTTATCCGCAAAAACAATTCCGATTACGACCCGGACGTATTGACCGAGGCCGAAAACGAACCCTCAAGTCGCGATCCAATCTACCTTGGCACTCTACTCCGCCTATTTGCTGATAATGTGCCCAAGTTTATGAGCTTGATCATGGATGGCCCGTCTGCAGACAAAGGTCCCGACTCAACTTTTGGCGCGAAGCTCGAACCGCTCGGTTTCGATCGCTTCAAAACCTGTGAGCTCATGGCGGAATTGTTGCATTGCAGCAATATGGGACTTCTTAACGAGCCTGGATCAGAACAGCTGATTGCTTCACGGGACTCGGAACGCCACCGCTTACGTGATGCTGGCATCCTTGGGCCCGTTCACGATCAGGAGAACTCTGCTGATGATTTGACGATGCGAACGACCCATGGCGCACCAGACGAAGGACGTCGCCTCGAGATTACGAATCCCAACGAAGATGGCTTTGAAGAAGTTGAACCATCTCGCGATGCGAATGACAAGTCTGGTGATGCTAATGCCGGGGTTATTCCTATCAAGGATGACGATGATTTTGTCGATGAGCCTCTAAGCTCACCGAGACTCGACGCGTCCAAGGACAAGGTAGTGGAACAGCAGTTTGAGAACCCGGAGTTCGTTGTTGCTCCGCTCTCCCCATCAAAGGCTACGTCGCCTGAGCTTGCTAAGCCCGAGACTTCAGAAACTAGTGTCGATGCTCGAGAGAATTCCGATACCAACGAGCAAAAGGAGACTTCTGCTGAATCTAGCTCAGATTCCAAGACATCCGATCCTGTCATGCAGGCTGTCACTGCTGATACTAGCAAGCTAGCGGTTGCTTCTCCCACAGATACCTTCACGAGAGACTTGTCGCCACACCCAGAAGATACTCCTGCCCCGCTCTTCTCTTCGCAACCATCGCTTGATCATTCTGTCCCCAACGAACCTTTGAGCTCACAAGAGACCTCACAGGAGACGTCTGCACCTGCGAAAGACGAGGCCACGACCGCCACGCAGGGAGAGGCAGAAATTACCATTGCTCATGTTCCTGAAGGACAGACAACTGAAGTTAACGTAGGCGAAGAGCATGTAGTTGGTGACTACTTGAAGATGCAATTTGTCGACCACCGTGTTGTTCCCGTTATTCTTTCCTTCTTCTTCAAATATCCGTGG
Source organism: Lecanicillium sp. LEC01 (assembly GCA_002242745.2). Taxonomy (NCBI): domain Eukaryota; kingdom Fungi; phylum Ascomycota; class Sordariomycetes; order Hypocreales; family Cordycipitaceae; genus Lecanicillium; species Lecanicillium sp. LEC01. The sequence continues at coordinate 717,192 of NIWZ02000003.1, forward strand.
AACAACTTTCTCCACAATGTCGTTTATGACATTGTGCAGCAGGTCTTCAACGGGCCCATGGACAGAGGCTACAACCCGACGTTGGCCGTTTCTCTATTCGAAGCTGCAGATATTACCACGGCTATAATAAATGGCCAACAGGCTAGTGACGAGTCACAGACCAAGACGAAGACAAGAATGGGCTATATGGGTCACCTCACGCTGATTGCCGAAGAAGTTGTCAAGTTCACCGAAAGACACCCTCCGGAACTGCTTTCGGAAATGGTTCTTGACAAGGTCATGAGCCAAGGCTGGATCAATTACGTCGAGGGTGCTCTGGCGGAGACGCGTGAAAGAGACAATGCCATTCTCGGAGGAGTGCGCCCCGAAGTCGCCCTTGGTCACCGCGCTAGCTTAGGCGCAGGCGGGCTTGGGGGAGTGGGCCTGACTGGGCTCGGCAACACGTCGGCAGGGTCTGCTGCACTCGCAGACGCTGGCTTGAATGGTGGACTTGATATGAATGATAACGGGGGTAATGGCAATGACAGTGGTATCGGGCCCTTTACGATCACTGGAGGTGGTATGATATCGGGGTTTGGAAGCAGTAGCGACGAGGACGATGATGGTGATGACGTTGAGGAGGAGGATGTGAACTCTGAGGTGAGTGGTGATTCATTTGAGGACAGCGGCGCAGACCTTCCCGTTCCAATTCCGCCACCGGCGCCACCACAACAAGTCATTGTAAAGTCACCGGAGCAGTTGTCACCGGGTTTCCCGAGTCCCGAACGGGAGGCAATGGATTCCGCCCATGCTGGGAGGGAAGAAGAAGAAGAAGGATACATACTGGGCAAGGATACATTTCAAGGCGAAAAATCATAGCTAGCATCATTCTTTGAAAGCAAAGAATAGGCGTTTCAGAGTGGCTGCAATTGTACATATTATCGAGGGAGGAATGTGGGTATTTTAAAGAGGGTTAAATCAAGGAGAGTGTATAACACGGGTAATGGCCAAATTATGTTTGAAAACAACAAGAGTGGTTGGACCAGGAAGTGTTTCGCGCGCCGGCTGTTCTTGAGCTTTCAATGGCTACTGTTGACCAGACTGACATGGGAATATTAGTTCCGTGCTTACACCGATTCACTCAACAACCAAGGCAAGTCGCTTGATCCGCCTTCGATACCTCCGCCGCCACCACCTCCGCCTCCTCTGAACATTCCACCCTCTCGCGCAAGGCTGCAGTTGGCGGCGAGGCTGGCAATGCACCAAAAGAATAGCCAGTCATCGCACGCATCGAAAGAGCAAAACAATGGCCTGCAGGACGATGAGAATGACTACGGAGCAGACCCCTTTGCGGATGTCGACGAGAATGATGACATGGATGACGACTTGCATAACACGGAGTCACAAGATGCCGGTCGTGGCTCCTGGTGGCGGGGAGTGATTGGAAGCAAAGCATCGCAAGAGGAGGACTCGGACGACGAGTTTGGTGATTTTGCCATGGCCGAAGAAGAAAAGAATGGCGAGGAAGATACCCCAGAAAAGGTGCTTCTCAGGCCACTTGCTGTTAACCCTACAAAGGAAGCTACACGCGGTCTAAGCGGCCTATGGCCTTTTGGATCGAGATCAGAGAGCAAAGCCAAGGAGGGCGAGACGGTGGACGAGGGAGAGGTTGTTGTGCCTTCGATGAACGACGGGGAGGGTCAGCAGGCTGTTGAAGTCAAGGAAGCAGAGAGGCGCATGAGCATCGAAGAAGACGACGAAGTGGTTGTTAGTGCGGAATCTGCTCAAGAAGCATCAAAGTGACGGATTTAATGCATTGCATGAACGGGAGCTGTAATGGTTCTTGCGACGGGACAGCTTGTTTGCATGGAGATTGTTTGTAAGAGTTTACGTGCAGGGGATGAGAGTTTTCATTTCCTTTGCCCAGCCTGTTTCTACGGGGTGGGCTGCGGCAACTGGTGTACTTTTAGGAGGATTCATGTGTGTTTTCGAGAGTGTATTTGAAATTTTCTTGGTTATGCTGTAGACAATCTTTGTACATGAAGCCATGAAATGAGAAGTTTATTTCGGCATGCAATACCGTGTTCCGAGTCTTTACTACGTCGATTACCACTTGGTATACCCACCATCACAAAGTAAATCTGACGCAGTTACGAAGGAGCTCGCATCCGAAAGCAAGAAGACTACCGGTCCACGATAGTCTTCCGGCTCCGACAGTCGCTTAAGCATACTCTCTTCAGTCCAGATGCGCTCAAACTCCGGAACGGCCAGAACATCACGCGTCATGGGAGTGCGAATGACACCAGGACTGACCGAGTTGACGCGAATCTCTGGCATATCCGACGCAGCGCCCCATTCCGACGCCAAGTTGCGCGCAAGTTGCTGCACTCCCGCCTTTGAAGCTGCATATACCGCCGTCGGAGTGCCCTAGTTCGTTGTTAACACTTGATTAGTCTTGCAGGCCCCCTCACTCAAAAAAAAAAAAAAAAAAAAAAGGTGCCTTACCTTTTGAACAATATAGCCGCTCATACTAGCAATAAATACAAAACTAGCGCTGTATCCCTGTTTCTTGACGATTCCTGCCGCCGCTTGCGCTGTGATGAGGGACCCGAGCAGATTGACGTCCAATGTGCGCCTGGCCGTGTCTAGGTCAAAGCTGATGGAGTCGCCAACGTAGCCAATTCCAGCGCAGTTGACGAGGCCGCGAATCGGATAGCGGGTTGACGAGGCTGTGTCTTCGAAAGCCGCTGTGACGCTGTTTTCGTCGGAGACGTTGCAGCTGCGATAGATGAGGTTTTGGCCGCTTTTCGCTGCAGAAGACTCTAACTCGCCTACCATGGTGTTGGTACATGTTGCTTGGAAGAGTTGGGGTAGTGATTACTTACGCCAAGTTGCAATGTCTGGGGCAGCAGGGAGGTCGACGGCGATTACATCTGCTCCAGATTGGAGAATTGCCTTGACGACTTGTAGACCCATTCCTCCCGTTGCGCCGGTCACTGTTGCTTTTGTCAGAGTCTGCTTTCTTTCTACAGAAAGGTGTTGAACGGCGTTGAGTTACCAATTATGGAACGGCCGCTGAGAGAAAAGAGTTGCGGAATGTCCACTGCATGTGCAGGGTGACTGTTGGCCGCACAGCCATTGGATAGTGCCGAGTTGGTCATTGTTGTGTTGATTCCTGTTATTCGAAATCAGGCTACAATGCCGTTTATTAAATAGTGAAATGATGAATTCATTTGTATGAGTCTTTATAAGCTGGCCCAGTGTTCTCAGTGACTACATTGTAGGCGGGAAGACCTCCGCCCCGGGACCGGATTTACGAGTAATGAAGTCGGAATAGTCGAGACCACGAATAGTATCACACCGACTAATACATGTGGACAAAAGCAATGTTCCATCTTGTACCACGTTGAATGCTTGCGAGCCCTGACGATGCCGAGCTCGGAATCCATAAGCGGCTCCATCGTGACCCGGCGGAGGGCGGCCCGCCTCTCCCGCCTGTGGGGGTCGCAGTAAATCAACAGCATGGTCTGAGTCTATCCGACATCGTGAGATTTGTAATCATCCTGGTTTGAAAAGAAAAGATTTTTCGTTTAATGTGTGGTTGTTTGAGTCTTACAAGGTATCCACACATGACGTGCAAAGCGGCATGAATCCCGTAATGAGTGTTATAAAAGCAGTCTCGCCGGTTTTGTTCTGGTCGTTGTTTCTCACCAGAGATCTATATCAGCGAAACACTACAATGACACGTTCACTGCTAGAAAGACTTGAAGAGCTTTGCAACGTCGACGTTGATGATGCAAGTACAGCCGTCGTCCGTAGTTTGCCATTTACACCACACAACCGTCGGTATCGGCCATTCCACGTCAGCTAGTCTATACTAACTATTCCACAGAGACATCAAACCAGGCCATAATCACCGCAGAACTTCTGAAACCTGAGAATAAAGCCCTATTCAGAGACCTTGTACAGAAACATGGGAGCCAAGGCTGGGAACAAGTCTACGACAATGCGGTAATGGCCCCTACCTTCAACCCCAACTGAGCAACCACTAACACGGATCATCAGGCCGTTCAGCTCTGTGCCAGAAACGTTCCATACTTGTCAGACCGTGTCCTAATACAAACCTCTCTGCGTTACGTCAACGATCGAGAGGCCATTATTCGACAATGCCACCTATTCGCAGCCGCTTTTGAAGCAGCTGGTGTTTCGCGGGATCGATTCGCCATCAAGCTACCATTTTCAGGCGCTGCTGCTTCTGCAGCTCTGCAACTAAATGCAGAGGGGATTCGGACACTGGCCACGGCTGTGTTTTCTCTTGAACAGGCTATTGCGGCATCGCAGTCCAACTGTGCCATGATTAGCCCATACTTTAATGGTATGGCTTCGTCTACACAGAGTAGTGATGGGGAGTGTGAAAAGCTGACTTGCCAGAAATCGCCGCGCACTTGGATGCATCGGCCCGTATCAAGGTACAAGACACATGTCTTGAGGTATGAAGTTCCCTCTACAGGATGAGAGTCCTCAGAAACTAATCCACACAGCATCCCATGTCCCCTCGAGTCATCCACATGCTAGAGGCATTCGCACGCGACTACGCCGCCACAGGCTGCGAGCAGCCCATAATGGTCATAGCAAGGTACGTCTCTCACGGCATAATCCGGAGACACAAAAAGCTAACAGTCAACAACATATACAGTCATCTGCAGCCTGAAGAGGTAATGGCCATGGCCGAGCTCGGATGCCCGCATATTACCATTTCCGCCGCAAACCTCAAAGCGCTTCAGGAGATGCCCGACGACCTACCTCCACCAGCGAGGAAGCCAAAGAGCAGGTACGCGGAATATGCGACAGCAAAACGACTGACTGCGCTCTCAACTGTTGATCCGCTTGCTGGACCAGCATGGGATGGCAAGCTTGCGACAATGGAGACGGATTATGTTTCAGATGGCGGCGCGAGGCTGGATGCATTTATTGCGCAGGATCCCAGTGTCAGTAGGCGATTTGAAGATGCTAGGAAGTTCTTTCTTGCTGCTGAAGAAACTGCAAGGGTTGCGATTGATGCAGAAATGAAGGCACAGGGATACATAGTAGGATGAGTTCACCAGTTACGTAGACGGTGGTAAATATACAGCCGGTACCTGTTCTCTCCTCACGACTGCGATTTCATCTTTGCCGCTTTTGCCCACGAAGACGCTGCTTCCTCGCAATTGTTCGCGCAATCTCATACGAACATTCAATACTAGAACCCGGCCGAGCCCACTGCTTCAGCAACTCTGCAGTCGTGTCCTGCAAGCTTTCAATATCCCCAACAAGGCTCTTGAGCGGCGGCGACTGAGCAGCTATGGAAAGTACCAGCATACACGTCATAGTACTGCACAATATCAGCCAAAAGTAAATCCACACATTTGCATCGAAAAACTAGACAAGCAGAAAAAAACTCACCACTGCGCCGCACTATAAGTATACGGAGTCCTCTCGGACAATAAATGCCCAGCAGTAAGTATAAACCCCCTACACGCAGCCAAGCACATATTGCACTTATCCAACACATCCTCTGGAATCTGCACATGGCGCTCCGAGATCTGCGCCGTAACATACACCACAAAGGGACGATAAATGCACTGCTTAGCAGACCAGTACCTCAGCCGCAGCAAACAGGCCTGCTTGCCGCCCCTTTCCTTGCCAGCGAGGTCAGGCTTTATACTCTCCGGCAGCGATTCATACCACGACTCAAGCTGCCTGGTCAGCTCGCCGCAGACACGAAGCAATGACGCGCCAGGGTACGGCGGCTGCGCAACAGACGACGAAAGCGTGTCTAGCGCGCGGCCGGCATAGATGGTGAGACTATCGGTAAAGTAGATGATGTGGTGGATGCGGTTGAGGAGCGAGCGGGCAGAAATCTCGGCGAGGCAGTAGTAGTGCTCTGGCTCGGGAGATTTACCATAGTATGGAAAGGGCATGCGATCGACGAGCAGTTCGATGCCGCTGCGTGGTTGATGGAATTCGGCAAGGATGTCGCTAATTGTACAGTCAGGCTTCACTTCCAACGACTTTCCTTCTTTGTAACTCATTTGATTTTTACTTTACCATTCGATAATAAAGCAGACCCAGCTTATTCTCGTAACTTCCTGTATCTCCGTCTCGCTCGAAAGGTTATCTTTGCAGCTGGACCACGTTCAAGTCAGCGCCCTCACAACCTCATACCTTTATGAAATTTGAGCACAAACCGTATAAGCATCTGCTGCACGCTCGTTGAAGCCATGTGCACTAATCGCCACGCCATAAGCGGCTCAACAGTATACGTAAAGTACAGCGCAGAAAGGATAAGCGCCTGCGCAAGCAAAATATCACCACTAAACGAAACAGCCCAAGCCGTCAACAGAATCCGCAAAGCCTGCTGAATTAGTCCATCACCACCACCATGTCCATCACTCTTCGCACCATCCACAGGTTCAGCAGCCGTAGCTCCAAGGGCAAAGATGGCCAAAAACAAAGCCGACTGCGTATCTGCTTGTAGGCCTCGCTCCATAGTCTCCTCGTAGCGCTGACGCAAGTCATTCTTGTCAAAGAATGGATGAAACGGATGAACACGCTCAAAAAAGTCATTGAGATATTCGTCAGCCGTTACACGGTCAATCTCTGGAAACACCACGTCGGACGCCATATCAAAAGCCACAGAGCGCGGCCTGCTGTCCTCGACTTTGAACAGAAACTCCTCCGGCACGTCCCCAACGAGACTCTCCATCTGAGGCAGGGTAAACAAGCTGCTTGTACTCGTCTGATGACCCAACGGGATAGTAAGAGCGGGCACCTCATCGCCAGAGCCACGGGACGGCGCGCTGCTAAGAGCCCATATCGAATGTGGAAGCTGTCCTGAATCGTTGGGCACCGCGGCGTGATCGGAGACAATGGGCGAAGGATTGGGGTTACTGCGCTCGATGTGTGGCGGGGTGTGTGATGTTTCTGAGCCATTTTCTCGCTCAAGAGCTTCGATGGCGGTATTATGGCGCCGGAGCAACAACTCTATTGTATCCAGGCGGCGAAACAGGGCCCCCGACGGATCTTTATCATCGTTCCTGTAGTAGCGAAGTCAGCGCAGCCATAACACACCCTGAATCGGGGCTGGAGAATACTTGGTAGGTATCTCTTGATAGGTGCAATGTATTTTTTTTCCACGACATGTCGTACATTGCGGCTTTGCGCCGTCGCAGCGTCTCTTGCTGTAACCGCCAAGTTAGCCTCGTTGTACGTGATGAATTCATACGCGAAATCGAGACTTGCCGCTGCCGACAAAAGTTGCAGGCCACTACAGCCCGTTTCCACTGCGTTTGGTCATCCATTGAGAGTTTGCCTCTATTTGAAATGGTCCGTCTAAAGCAGTCCTGCTATGGTCCCTAGCAAATAGCTAGCAGCAAGGTGGGCCATGATTGTTCTGATTACGAAGCAAAGGTCTTGGTGTTCTCTCCGGTATCGCGACATAAACTGGAGCCGTCAATAGTGAGCAGCCACCAAGAGCACAGACGACTAAGTTATATATTCCACGCAAAAATGGTATAGAAAAATGGATATTTTTGAAGCTACCAACGCAGCCATCTCATTCGCTTTCTCATTCAATACAACAAAACCGGGTATAAATGAAACCCGAGAAATCTTCCCATGTAAACCATAGCACAACAAGGTGGAATATCAAGTTACCATGCTCAACGCATCTGAAAACCCCATGAAAAGACGATGCTTTGTAAGTCCCAACTCCGACGCAGATCTGCTCATCCCAGGTCAAATCAAAATTCTTGAAAATCCGAAAGGAAAAAAGAAAAACAAAACTCCAACCAATTGAACTCATTCGCTCATCCTCCGAATCTATCAATGGAAATTTCCAAATTCAGGTCCAAAATGACCCCCCTGCGGAACCATCTTGTACGGGCAGGCTTGATCTTCACAGCCCTGCTCCGACACATTGTTTCCCCACCACTCAAATTGTATCTCAGTGTACTGCAAGCTAAAGAATATGATGATGCCTGCAATTGCGATACCGCAAGACCAAGCGGCCGACAGGACAAAGTTGTACTACGTAATGTTAGCTTACACGATTCAAGCGAAAAGGAGGGAGGGACTTGGCTGCGTACCTTTGACCAGAGGCCAACATAGCGCGACTTGAGATATATCCACGAAAAGTATGCAATGGGCACAGAAGGCCAGACGTACGACATGTTGTACGGAGCCCACACAATGCCTCCATACATGATGGCGACGGGATGGATCTGTCTCGTCCAGTTCCAGTGGGGGAACCTTCGGTTAAGGGCCCAGAAAAAGACGACGATGATGACGCCCAGCGGGAAACCCAACAGCATCTCGCTGTACTGGCCGTCATGTCCAAAAATCTTCTTTGGGCCGACCGTACCCCAAAGGACGGAGGCGGTGAAGAAGGTGTTGACGCCAGGGCAAGTCAGTTTATATCGTGCATTTGGGGTGCAAACCCCATCAATGTGCAGCATCTGAAAGTTCAAGACACCGACACAGATAATGGTACTAATCAAGGTGGCAACCATTTGCGCAAAAAAGGTTTGACGGGGAGGAATTTTGACGTAGTGGGCGAGCTTGAGGTCGTTGGCAAACCAAACGGCATGTGCGCAAGTGACATAGCCAAACGACTTGAAATAGTTCATGGCTAGGGCGTTTCCGTCCACCCAAGATCCACCAATAAACTCTGCCAGAACATTGAGCGTGACTTCGATTCCCGTCATCGCCTTGATGATGCCAACGGGAATGACAAAGACGACGCAGAGCGCCAGACCATAGAAGACGACTCCCGGTGAGGTGTGCGTATCCCAACCGACGATGCCACCCACTCCTAGCGCAATGGCACAAGCTAAGCACAGCATGTACCACCATTCAGGGACCTCGCGATACGACTTCATGAGGCGATTATGAACATCAAGTACGTGCTCATCTCCGAGCGGGGCCTTTTTGCGCAAGCTGTTGAAGAGCGCCTTGAATCCCATGGCAATTTCATGTCGGTGATACAAGACTGCATATGTGAGCGTGGAAGTGTAAATGCCGAAAAAGAACATGTAAATGACGACGTTTCCAGCACTAATAAATGGCGGCGAATACGCGGCATATTTTTCGGCGTCAAAGTGGCCACGGTCATCGATGGCGCGGGTAACGTTGTAGAGAGCGCCAGTGTTGTCGTACACTCGGTTGGAGTTGATGGGCAGGTAACCGGTATTGTAGACATTTTTGTACCAGAAGGCCATGACAATCCAGACCGACGCAAAGGCGCCAATAAAGCGGTTGAGCGTGCTGAAGAATGGGACCATGAGGGGGTCTGCCGAGTCCCAGAGCAAAACATTCCAATCCCAGGTAGGGAAAGGGTTCAGGCCCAGGCCGTTGTTGATGCCCGTAATGACGTTAAGATCGCGGTGACCCGGAGCGATCCAGCTGATCCAGTTGAATTTGGACAGAGAGGTGAAGATGTAGTTGGGAAACCAGAACCACACAAACATGGCGCCAAACATGAGGTAGAAGAATTTCAATCGAGAAATGCGCCACACCTTGCGAAACGGGCCAGCAACTGGCGGGTTACCACCAGTGTGGAATGCCGAGTTGAGGGCAATGGTAACCAACGAGGCAGGCCAGACGCAATACGACGGGTACACCAGGAAGCGACGGCAGATTCCTGCCATTCCGTAGCCAATAAAGTTGGTGGCCAGGGCGATGAGAATTTGATAGGCAAAGTGGGAGGCGTACGGCTGGTTAAAGTATTGTGGCAGATACTGGACCCAGATGATGTAGTTTGTATATGGCGTATTATAGGCAACGTTGGCCATGATTGTGATGAGCATGTGCTCCTTTCTCGTAAAGGGGCCCGGGTTGAGGCTATGGCGAACGCCCATCACCGTTATGCCAGCATCTGGAAGCCATCGCTCGGCGGCCTTCCCGACGGGATATGCCAGCAGCTGGGCAACATTGGCCATGACGCGAATAGCAGGCTGGCGAATGTCGAACAGCTGATTGACAAAGGCAAGCAGAGCGCCAAAGGCCAGGCCGATGGCCCAGCTGCGAATGGTGGATGATAGCGTGGTGGGATCATCCTTGTTGCTGACGACGGCTCGAACCTCGGCGTAGGGACTATTGCTGGTGACGAGGGCGGCCTCGAGTTTCATTTCCTGAATCAGATGCTGATGACGTTGTGGGTGTAGGAATACGTCTCGGTTTTCGAGAAAGCTGCTGATTTTACGAATAACCGTGGATGGAAAGTTGGGGTCCTTTGCGTGGATTCGGTGAACTTGAATCATGATGTCGCGGACTTGATCGAGGGTGTATTTCGAGGCTAGCTCTTTCGCCTCGAGGAGGTCGTCTTCGGTGACGTTGAGGTCATGCTCGGTAGCGGTCTGCTGGGGCAGATCATGGTCCTCGTCGTCTTCTTCGTATGAAAAGGGTTCCTGCGCGGCAGTTTGTCGTCAGATCTGGAAACCACGCCAACGGGGGGGTTGCTTTGCGTGCGCTCGCCGGGGGGGAGAAGGCGTCAACATGTTTGATTTGCACTTACCGAAGTAGAGCTGACTTCCGACTTGGCCATGGCTTCATCGTCAATGGCGAAGCGCGGTGACGGACGATTGTCAGCCGGCAGGGCGGTGGTGGTGGCGGCAGCGCCGCTCTTCTTCTCGTCGTCAGCCATGGACGCGACGCAGAAGCGGGCTGGCCAGTATCGACAGTCAGAGTCAGAATCGGAATCGGTTCGACAACTGTCTTCCGTCGACTAGAGAAGAAGGGGTGCCGATGAAGGCAAAGGGCGAACGAGCGAGATGCCAATAGGCAGTGTGCGATGTGCGTATCGGGTGCAAAATGATGGTTCTGGGATGGATTTAGATTGAGGAGGGGGGCTGGCTTGGCCAAGGAGGGAGAGTGGCCTTGCTGGCGCGGCCTGGCAGTGAATGGGCCAGGCTCTGGGACAGGCACTGGGACAGGCTCTGGCCGGCGGGCGGGTACTCCGTGCGCTGCGCTGGGAAGAAAACGGGAGGCCAATGTGCCCCAGGTGGAGAGTGGGAGAGGAAGAGTACATGGCTTGTGGTGAAGTTTTGGTGCGAGAGGCAAGTATCTTGTGTTGCGGCTAATGGGTCTTGGCTCGGCGACAGCGTGCCGAAGCGGGCCCCTTTGGAGCGAGGCTTTACCACCAAGTGGAAGTGCTGCCAAGGGCAAAGTACCTCGCGCAAAAGGTGCGCTGCGACAGACAGCTGTTTTGTGAGATATAGGTACCTACGGCAGCTATGGTATTGAACGCTACTAACCTACTACTGTAGGTGCACAGTATCAGGTACTCGCTACAACTCTGTTCGTGGGGAGGCAGGGGTAGCATCGCCACAGATAGTATGCTGACTGCAGGCATAATAGATATCACGGCAGCAGCGTCAGCTTCTGACAAGGTCTGCAATCAATTCGCTAGTTTTTTATGTATTGGAAAGATGAATGACGCAAGATATTTTCTGCCATTTGAGCTGCTCACTCGCACTTGAAGCGAGGGTCTAGCCGTACCTAGTATCGTGCGAGTCAATACAATCCTGTCTCTCAGGGCAAGTACCCAGTACCAGCCTCAGACACCAGGTACCTCTAACTAAACCAGTAACTCCGTTGATCAATCTCGCTGCGACAAGCGTCCGTGCCGGTCTTCCGTTTGTCTTATCCTGGCCACTCTGAAACGCAGATTCTCCTCTCTCCCTCACATCGCATTGCATTGCATCACGCCACATGTCATCTGGAAAGGAGGATCAAAGACTCTACACTACAGCTCTGAATACTGCTTTATCTACCGAGTTCATCGTCCTTTATTCTTCTGTTACTGATCCATGACAGAATAGGCCAGCCGCTCTTCAATGTTCTCCATCTCGTCCGTCCCACCACAACCTTCTCGAACCAGTTTGGCGTCTGCAGCCACCAACATCTCGCCCAATGACGAGGCCACAAGTCCTGCGACTGATGCAATCCCTCCCACCAGAACCCAGGAGCAAATCGGCACACGGCAGCACAACACAGCGCTCTGCAGGCTCCGAGCCACCGCCATCTAGAACCGCTCGGGCTGGTGTGGGTGAACCCTGTCACCCAGCCCAGAATACGTCAAGTCGCCCCAATAGTCAGTGAAAAAGGCCTGCCGTCGCCCCGCCCGAGGATCTGAACCTTACGAGTCCGGGAGAGAGCACGGGTTAAGTAAAAGCTGCAGGCCCATTTCGACGGCTTCAGCGCCGAAGAGCCGGCCACTACATGGCGATACCACTGTATTACCACACCTGCATATCCTAGTGAAGAAAAGTGTTGTCGCCTCCAACGGAGAAAGCTGTATCCGTACACGGAGAAAGCTGTACACGGAGAAAGCTATACAGTATTCTTAACAAGGCTGCTGTGATTCCGCCGGCTGCACGGCACAGCAAATGTCTTGGCCGATCATACTCTGAGTTGAGCCCTGTCTGTGCGCAAAAACGCTCCTTGCCAGGTACCTATAAGCTCGGCATCCTATGGAGTGCGGAGTATCTTGCGTAGTCGGCATGATGATGTGGCAGTGGCCCGCTACGGGCATGATTCATTCGTTGAAGATTTGAATCTTTATTCAACTGCTTTGACTGCTTTGCATGGCATACAAGTTACCCCTCAACCGACCTGGTCATGTTTTCCTTCAAAGGTTCCCCCGCGATGAACGCGCTCAATAGTACCAACACCTCTCCGGCCCAGCCATCATCGAAGGTTGATGCCCGAGACATGTATAAAAGCCACGCCTGGAGCACAGACTTTGCTGTAAATTCTGCACGTCTCTACGAGTACAGTATCCTAGCAACTGTCGAATCTCTCATCATCGCTGATTCACCTGGTCTGCTATTCTATACAGATTCTCGACATTTTAAGCCCTTGTAGTCTCCCTGTATAACCTCAGTGCCCGCACCACCTCTTCTGTATTTTGACCCTCCTCCAGTGCCTTTATCAAAACCTCTTGCTCCGACTCGGGCGCCATGCTATCAGACTTGGGCGGATTTCTATCCAAATTTGTCGGAAACGGATACCCCTCGCCAACAGCCGCCACAAAAGCCTTGACCTCATCGCTCGTCGCTTCACACTGATGCATACGTAGCAGCTCATCCCAGCATTTTTCCACCAGTGGAAGCGCATCAATCGACTCCATAGGTTTACCAAACGCACTGCTCACCTGCAGCAAATTCACAAGCCTGTGAATATCAGCAGACTGGTTCGTCCCAGCAGCATGAAAGAGGGCAGGGTTGAAGAATATCCCATCCCCTTTGTGAAGCGGCAACGCAACATAATTCTCGAGAAAATAGCTATTAAACTCCGCAAGTCTGTAGGCCATGAACCCCGGTGCAAAAGTCTGGCTAAACGGCAGCAGCCTCGTCGGTCCGCTCTCAACAGGCACATCGACATGCGCAACCGCTCCCTGTAGCGTCAGACACTGGCTTGCGACCTGCATGGCGCGGGGATATCGCGAACACGTCTCAGCAGACATGAAGCCCAGATGATAGTCACGGTGGCAGACTTGTGCGTCTGCACCAGGCTTGACGTTATTCACCTGTGCTGTGATTCTGTACCCCGGTCCAAGCCATGATTCTGAAATCAGGCCCAAGTATGGATTGGAGTAATACTTTGCAAACGACGCCGGGTCAGCCAGGCAGTGCTTGCTAAAGACGTTCCAGATGCGATCATTCTTGCCGGCGCCAGCAAAGTGGTCACCGTGAGACGTCATCGTCTCCTTCTCGTGCGCAATGATTTCGTGAAATGCCCTCGTGGCTTTGTCAAGGAGCTCGTAGTCTCTGTACATGTTTTTGGTGACAAAGACTCCTGGTCCGTTTAGCAAGATGGCATACCACTCGTCCTGGAGAGCGTGGCGCTGTTGTTGCGTGAGAGATGCATATGGCGGGAGGTCATAGATGGGTACGTTGGATTCAATCGACGATGCAAGAGGATACTGCTCTTTAGTGACGGTTTGCTTGCATAGGGAGGCGAAAGTATCGATAGACGGTACTGATGTTGCTGAGTAGAGGCGAGCGTCGCCGTGATCGGACAGGATGCCGGTGCTCGGTTGTTTTGACCCTTGGCCCTTCATTCTAGGCATCCGACCACCGTCGTCTATACTTGGATGAGCTCTTTTCAAAGTATTAAATAAACAGAGCTATACAGCGTGGGAAAACGGTTCTTCTGTTCTCGTCAATTGTGTTATGTCCCGAACATGGATCGTTTCAACAAAGTGGCACGACGCGGAGCTTCCTTTTGTTGCTACTCCACACCTAAAACGTGGGGGAAGTGTGGGCGCACATCGACCATCGAGACAGCACTTGCTCGATGGCGGCTTGAAGATATTGTAATCTAAACGAAAATGGTCCTTTGAGTGTGAGCGTTGTGTCGTGAAACCCTACAGACAGCAGAGTTTGTCCCATTCTGCCTAATGTAGTTTTCCCAGCTCCAGTAGAAGCGCAAATTAAAGGACGTGCATGCAGGGCATGGCGGCATCAGGACACATCTCCTTAGACTTGTACTGGATGTATTCTAATCCTATCTAAGTTCTATTTTCAACACGTGCATTCTTTAATTGCCCTTTGGAGCAAGTCGGGACTGAAGAAAGGCCTCAACGTCATTAAGCTCGTCAAGACAGGCCGAGTGTTGCATACCACTACAAATTTCATTAGCATGGAGGTTAAAAACAAATGTCACGGCATTGAGGGGTACTGACGGGTACGTCTTGAAAGCAACATCATAGCCCAGCTCCTTCAGCCTCTTCTCACTCTGCTGCGCAAGCCGATACAGTACCAGCGGGTCACGATCACCATGGCCCATCAGAATCGGTGTTTCCTTGTTCAAGTTGCCCTCAGGGACGTACTCCTTGAAGGTGCGGTTGAGCAGCATCCATGACGAGAGACCGACAATGCCGCCAATCTTGACCGGTGCGGTGAGGCCAGCAAAGATGCTCATGGCTCCGCCTTGAGAGAAGCCACCAAGGACGATGCGGTCGGCGGGAATTCCGCCTGCAATTTCGTCTTGGATGAGCGAGTGAAAGTAGTCGCGAGATGCAAGAATGCCCTTGGCGTCTTCATCATGGGCCTGAGCCTCCATGGAGTCGGATGAGCCACCGATGGATTTCTTGTTCATGTTTAGCTAAACACTTTGAGAGCAGTATACAAACGGTGAGAACGTACAATGTCAAACCAGCCAGGCATAGGGAACCCGTGGTTCTATTAAAAGCGATATTATTAGCCAAAATTGTAAAAAAGCATAACTACAGAGCCAGCGGGTACTTACCATAGTGATGGGCATTGTAGGCGCATGCGGCAAGATGAACTTGATCTCATCCAGCTTCTGTCTGCTGCGCCAGTGCTCAACCGCATCACCCCAGCCATGGCCGCTATCGCCCAGTCCATGGATGAAAATCACCGTCGCCGTATGCCGGCTAATGGCAGGGAACACCAGAGGAGCTGCGCGGCGAACAGTGGCCATCGTTTCGGACTGAGATGTGGTCGACAAAGGGAGCTTGAGGGTTGAGGGGAGTTGATCGAGGACGCCCGTGTAATGGCTGAAGAATATCGCAACAGTAGCAAATAGGAGGCTCGAGATGAAGTAAGGTAAGTTGCTGCTACTTAACATCAGCCGACAGGTATGAATTGGCTGTCAGTGATGCACTGATATTGAATGTTTGCCGAGGCGATGAGTTGGCGAGCTTGAAATTGACGTCGTTGAGTGGAGCCGCAAGCTTGGCTGTGTCGTTCCTGGTTGGATGCTCTCGGGCCGAGCACAATTGCTTCGTCTGCTCACTGTCGTGTCTGTAAACCATAATGGATCATTTAGAACAATGAGTATTAATTATTGAGTATTTACAATAGCTTTTAGGAGGCTTAGTTGCGAGTTTTGGTTGGTACTGCGGAGGCTGTGTTCAAAAGCAGGGAGCAACTTCAAAAAAGAAACGGTGGAAATAATGAGGAAATAGCAAATTTCCCTATGCAGTCCTTCAAACAGTGGAAATAGAAAGATATATTCAGTAATACATTACCTTTTCTATGTCTCTATACTGTTTGAGCAATGAAAACGGTCCATTCAGTCATGACAACTTCGCAAGAGGAAGATCGCACTACCCTATAGCAAGTTGGTTCTTTCGCGGCGAGTGCAAAACGTGGTTGCTTGCGACCTTGTATATATGCAGTAAATTTGAATGAGACCTTTGCGTTGTTACCATCTTATGATGTTTGTGATTTCATAAACTAGCTCTATAATAACAGCCGAATATATTCATTGGCATCTATTTTGACTTTATAACTATGAAAACGCCCTTTGCTGTATTCCTACCGAACCTTACAAAGGACAATACAGCACAACATCCATGTAAGACGCGGTCAGGGGTCAAGGGAGATCCTATTAGGCAGAGTACTTTGCAAGTATCAGAAATCTCCTACACAACCGAAAATAGTAAGCTACATTCGTGTTAAACCCCGGAACCTGCATCTCCAGTATTCGTCGATATTTAGGTTGGGTAGCATTTGCTGACCGAACAACGCAGCTTACAGCCACTCGTGACACGTTTGCATTTAGCACCGGCATAATATTGTGGAAGCTACTGTCTACATATTACATGTGTAAATCAACAATTGGTCATCTAGCCGCGAAGTCTTCGGCCAATGAAGTACTCTGCCTCGACACAGTCGCAGTAGAAGAGAAGCATGGCAGTTTGATCCCAAATATAGCATCTGCAATGGGTAATAGTTTGTCTTGCATTTGGAAATACTGCAGTGAGTATCTAATTTAGGGCTGACATGGAAGTGTCAGACTGACACTCTTGCAGATTAGAGCCAACCTTTTGACCAAGGGAACCGTCGGCGTTCCAGTCAAACAAGACTTAATTTCTATGCATAAGAGGGTAAATTATATCGAGAACCAATTGCGACTTCTGTTGTCACTAGAAATTCTGGAAAATTTCGTTTGAACACATGCAAAAACAATCTTCCATATAAAACGCCCGGAAATACACCGTCAGATTTTGCAAAATCCACCAACCAACCACCCAAAAAGAAGCAGGGACATTGCGCCGCTTGCAGCAGCGCTTACTTCAGTTCCACAGTCCTTCAAACTAGCTACTCCGTAGCTTTCCTTCATCGTAACGTATCATGGTTTGTTTACTCTTGCACACCAGGCAACAAAATCGTCCACACACCATGCCACACGCCATAGAACACACACTGTACTATGGAAGCATTCGAATGGTTGGCATAAGGCTTCATTAGGCTCCGTGATCCGATTAGGTTTCCACAAACACAAAGTGCGAAAGACCTCGTTCCGTGCTCGTTCATCGGAAAACTGAGAGGCTAACCGAGCCTATGACATCAGGAAAAAGCTGCTAGTCCAACGACTGCAATAACTTTCCCATTCTTGTGTACACAAGATTGTGATTGGCTAGGAATGGTTTGAAAAAGCCTCTCCTAATGCTACTTGTTCCCTTTGTAAAGCAGGCTATGATTCTAGATACGCCAACGGTTATCGTCGGGATCTAACGAGACTGTAATACGGACTCATTACCTATTTCCGAGCATCATGGACAAGTCTTTACGAGTACGAGGAAGCCAAGACCAAAATGCTGAGTCCAGAACGACCAACGTAGGTAGGAGTTGAATTACAGTGAATGCCACCGCTGCAAGACTCGCTGAGTGGACGAAACATTTCAACAGCCTGATCCTAAGCACTGCATTAACGCCCTCAGCAGCTTGGCATTCCACATCAGCAAGAGCTGTGCGATTCAGCAGTAGGTAGCCTGGGAGGGAGCAAAAGGGTATCCGACGCCTGTCCTCTGTCGAAACCCAACTTGGCAAGAAGCCTCGTGGGCGAACACCGTATTCAGGCACCGGGGTCGTAAGCAACTTCTACAAACCCCAGTCCAATACCCGTTTTCTTCTCCTCATCACACAGCCTCCAACGAGGCGGGCTTGGGTGGCTCTCATACCTGGAAAACAGAGTCTCCGTGGGGGTGGGGAGCCACTGTCAACGGAATGCTGGCCAATACGGCGTGGCTGAGAGTTTTCCGGTGCCTCCGCGGGAACCGGGGACAGGCGTCAACCAAGCTGCTTCTCGCAGGGTATAGCTTCCCAGACCGAAATGCGCCCGAAGAAGCTAGATGAAGGCTTTTCATGAAAGGCGCCGCTTCTCGCTCAATAAGGAGAACAATCGGATTAAAGCCGATTTTGTCAACTTCCAGGAGGGCCTACGTAATCGTCAGCGGACGAGATGGAAAACCCTCCCTGCCGTGAACGCCGTCGTGGGGACGATGGTTGCCGTACTTGCCGAGTCGCTGAATGGGGAGTGTCTCATTGGCACTGTTCCGCTGAATAAAATGGGCTAGACAGCGCAAGTGGCTGGATTATCGACATCAAGTCATTTTGTTTACAAGCCGCAGAATCTAGCCAGAAACTCCTTATTAAACTTGAGAGATGCTGCGAGTTCGGTGTGGTGTACAAAGCATCCTGCCGTCGGCCCCATTCACGGGAATAAGCTCAGCCTCGTATGTAGCGCAATCAGGCAAGCATTTCGACACCTAGTCTGGTCTAAGCAGTTAGTAAAGATCTTGCCGTAAAGAATTTTCAATCTGAAACTAGGGTTGACCCGTACTAAATGCAGCTCGGGCGGACTGCTCGTCAAGTTAAGCAACATTAGGAGGTTTTAAATGTTATGCACAAGGGGAGCAAATAAGCGCCGAAGTGGTCAATGAAGAATCATCGACGGGCCAATATGTGACGGGAGCTTCGGCGATTCGCCCACCGTAAGCCACCGGCCATACCACTGCATCTTCGTCGTCGATTAATCCTTCCGGCCCCGCACATGCGGAAGACAAAATAGCGTAAAGCGCTGACGACGGCTAGGCTACAGCATTTCCAGTGTTCCTGTTCGTCAAGCAGAGAGAAAAGTTACGGGGGCGTTCAGGGCCTAGGCTGTCGCATTCTATTAGCGAAGGGGCCGCTAGCAAGGTCGCAGCATTAGCCAACGCTATGTGCAGAGCGATGGATGGCTGGTGCTTCTAAATGGCCCATCGGGAATCTGGTCTTGATTAGTATTGTGTAGTTCCAGTAGTGTAATCCAGCCCTGCAAGGCCACCCGTCTTGCACAGAAGGTTGTACATATGTATAATGCCAAATACTTTTACAGGGGCTGTGGTTTATGCAAGAACAAGCTGATGCTGAGATCATTGGGCCGCTCCGAAAGACGCCCTCCAATGGATGGCTGGGTTGCACTGGAAGGAAATATCAAGCATGAAATATACACGGGGTGGGCGTAAAATGGCCTTCTGATTTGCCTCGATAATGTCGCAGAGGCATTTGCTAATTGTGGTGACGATCCATCCTTGCGGTGCCCCGTGCCTTGGCTGACAGACACTTTAACTTCCTAGTACGGACAGAATGCCGAGATTTACTCGTACGGCACAGTGTAATGCGACTCTGTCGAGAAAGCTGTGGCCATGAGTCCCGGTTGAGCCAAGAAATGATTGACAAAGCCAGGGCGTCGAAGAAAATGACTTTCCACGCTCTACGAGTACCAAATCCAAGCCTCGCATAACTCATTAGACATTGCGGGATTACCATTCCGCCCCAAGCTGGAAAACCCAGTTTACAACATAGCTTTGAGTACCTTTATCCTGCGGTCTGCAAGACACTATTCAGGCTGGCTCTCAGGGCGAGACAGGGAGTGCACATAGCCGGACTTCGGACGTTTCACTGGCCGGGGGGACGGTGGAGAATACTGTAGGGCAAAATCACCAAAATTGTCTTACTCTTACTTTGACTGCAGGGGGTGCGACTTTGAAGACAAGTTGTGCACAAAGGCACGAAACAGGAATAGGACAAGTGCAATTACGAGTAATCGACTCGTGGTGGCTACATTGGACTAACAGTGTATGTTGGTTTGCTTATTAGTCGACTTGGCAGAGAATCTAGCCCAGGGTTGGCTGAAAATACCTAAAATTGCGCACTTGTAGGCATCGTTGGTAGTAAAACATTGCTCATAGGCGCCCCCAGTAATATATAGGCTGTTTCTGGTAAAACGGCCATCCCGCATGTGCAAGCTGTCGCCTGCCTGCTAAACTGATACTAAAAGTTGTTCTTGGCTGCAACTTGCACGTCTTTTCAATGTGCTCAACGCCAACTACCCATCCCAGCACGGTCATGCACATAAACTTCAAACGCCTAAATAGAAGAACGGACAAAGCACCGACCCGAGTCTACGAGTAACTCGTAATAGAAAGCACACGCCTTGTGGGTTTCGTATCCAACCCCCACCCTCGAAAGCAGTTACTCCGTACAGAAATGCAACACCAGTGTATACATACTACTCGGAGAAGCTCCAGGGTGCACAAAAAAAGAAACGAAAAGAAACAACGTGGTGGGTTGGGAGCCAAGCTCCAGACAACGAGGTCGAAGCCACTAATAGGCTCCGGCAAGGCACATGGAAGCACCCTTGAAAAGCACCAACGCAAAGCTTGCATTGCTCTATTTACGGCCAAGGCGATCTAGATGCATCGCGTGTGCAGCTGGGGCCATTCTTAAACTCCTTAGGTCCTTGGCGCCGCGGCCGCTAGGAAGGCAAAGAGTCTTTTTCGCTGGGCTGAGGATGGGAAGAGTCCGCCCGGACACCGTGTTTCCGCCCCTCTCGGAGAATGCAACACAGCTGCGCTGGTAACAACGCCTTAGGGGGGCTTATTTCACACCTGGGAGGGGCGTGTGGCACACAAGGTACTGTGGTGCTGTTGCTCCATTTCAAAATGAGCACGGAGTACGGAGTACGGAGTAGCACTCTTTACGATATCTAGCCTCCTATACGCGTGTTCGCAACAGCGTCGTATCGTCGTCGCAATAATGGGGCTGTAAAACAGACAAAAACAGAGGAAGCCCGCGAGGTACAAACTGTCGGTGATAAACTCGCTCTTCGATGGGCAAATGAACGCTGAAGCTCTTTTATAACACTCACAAATAATCCAACGAGGCGCTAGTGCCACAGCGAATAGCTATCCGTGAAAAGCAACACTGCTGGCCAACTGCCAATAAATGTTGTCTTCCTTGTTTTTCCCATGCCAAGTGCTAAAAAGTAATTGAACGAGCTGCGCGCTGGGCCACTTCCCACACCTGCAGGTCGCTGACATTGGCTTGCTGACCCTGCCAACAAGGCAGGGTTTCGTCGCTGACCCGCCTCCTGCAGCCATATTTCGATTTAGAACAGATGCAGTAAGGCGATGCGCCGAACATGTGTAATATAAACTTGTCCAGGTTATAGGCAAGGATGTCGTTGCATCACCAGCCCGTACGGGACAACCACGAGAGCCTTGCTACTTCTGGTGTATTTCAGCGAATCGCATGCTTTGGCACATCACCCATAGCCAGCGACGGTGAATGCGCTACTGTCAGTTATTTAAACTGTCATTTTTCGTTTAGTCCATCCTTTGCGGTGCCATATCCACCGGGATGCAAAGGCTCGTTCTTGGTCCTTGGAAGAAATGGCGCACACCAAAATTCGGACCTCGCTAGCGGCACAGCTCGCCAAAGTAAAATCCTGGATTTGTTAGTAGTAGCTGAACCCGATCTGCATTCACCAGCCTTGCTTGCTCTCTCTGCACCATAGGGCTACTACCGAATAGGCGAGACACAATGCCAGGCTGTCATTATGACTAAATATTGCAAATAAAGTATGGCGCCAGCAAAATAGCTGGCATGCATGCATCGTCATGGATACCATCATGGATCTCCCGCACGGTAACCCTTTCAAGCAGGAGCTTAAAGCATAGTCCAGCAGAAGTCGAAACGAGGCATCGGACATGAACCCCGAGATACTACGAGTACACCAAAAGGCAACCTCCGCGGACTGCAGGTCGGTGTGTGAGGAGTTTGATTCTAGCCGCTCCAATACTACTTGGAGGTTTGAGACACATATTTCGAGTCCTACTGCGGCTTATGCCTGGCTGTAGTGGCAAGACAACAGTCCAGAAACAGTACCAGCACCTGCAAAACTAAGGAATGCAGACGGCTGACAGCCCTGCGAATACAATGGAAAGTTCAACAAGCCCCCTTCAGTCCTGGGGCAACGTACTCGTACATCTCGGGTTAGTTAGACCACCATGTTGTAGCCCCGTTCGGACCGGAGTAAGCATGCATCATCACATCAACAGGCATGTTCAGCAGGCTACAAACTGGATTCTCGCGGGACAAAGTACTGTTAAAGAGCTTTCAGGCATGTTCAACCTGCCGTCAAACCTGGTAGTTTCTTCTTCTTGTTGGTAGTATGCTGCTGCTGGTAGCATAGCGTTGCGCCAACCCGTCACCTTGATCCATTATGAGCCAACAAGGCTGCATCGACTTAACGTTCGGTCTTTTCACAAGTCCGAGTGCGGCTACGGACTCAAAACTAGTACCCGTCGCGACATCCTTCTTCTGCAAGACCTCTGCTTTAATTTCCACAGCACTTGATTACTCAAAACATTACTAGGAATTGTACACTCTCCAGGGCCATCTGGATACGCATCACAATTCTTATCCATAAACCCACTGAACTCCCCCTTCAGGTGCCCGCCTCATCTCTCCAAAAAACCACGTTGTTATAGCTCCGTTGAAATTGTTCTCATACAGCTAGCTGCCTCTTCTGTGCTCAAACTAACTCATCAACCCACCCCGCCCGCCCGCCGCCCCCTGCTGGTCTCGGCCGCCCTGTAGGGCCAGCAGAGGGTAATCACAAGCCTGGACCGCAGTTTCGCGCACTGTGGGAACCGCAAAAGGCGAGCCCTGGCTTTTGCATAAAATTGAATATGCTCAGCACACGCCCCCTTCCCCCTCCCCCCTCCCCCCCTCTTTACTTGCGAGGATAGGCCGGCCAATGCGGTGCAGCTCAAGTTATCATCACGGAACAAGGCCCGATCGGGCATACTTCGAGAAACAAAGCTGGCCCTTCTAGAACACTGCCTGGCCAGAGCAAAAAGCCCACTTCGGGGACCGGTGGGGGGAAATTCCATTACGTGTCGTCGCAAGACTCCGCCTCGTGGTGTAGACGCAAGAATGCCGAGGCTTTTTTAGTTATTTGGGTTGATGAGCAGTTTCATCTCTGTGGGCTGCGCATCTATGTATTCCCGCCAAGAGTCTTGGTGAATCAAACAAATCAAGAAGGACGGATTCTTGCAAGTTTTCGATAATACGTATGTACGTATCAACTGGGAAGTTTGAATGGCCGAGTACATATTGTATGCTCATGCTCTAATAAAAGGCGCAAAGTTCCGCCCCGAAACCAACGACTTATACAACGTGCCAGAGCATTGGCCTCCTGTCACAGAACAAGTTGCATTCCTTGTTAACCAGTCCGGTCAAATATGTTATCTGCAAGTGCGGGAAATAGCCTGATTCCAAATGTATGGTGGTAATTCTTACGTACCAGCCGTGTGAGAGCCTGCACTTGTCACGGAACTTCCAGAGAGGTGACTGATTAGAAGTCAAAAGCAACAAGCCGTCAAACACAACTGCTGCCCTGTAGTCCTACATGCCATTTCGATTAACAAAGTTGATATCGTTCCAGTTGTACAGACGTACAGTTTAACCACCACACGCCCCCAACGAAAACCTTTCAGACGAACAGATCCGCCTTTAAGCCAGCCACTCGGCCCGCCAAAACCTTGTAACCCCCACGGGAGTCGTCCAATCTGTCGGAGTTGCTCTTTTGGTCAAAATCTGAACGAGGCCGAATCGAAAATTGCTGCGGGGAAGACTTTCCTCGTAATGGAAAAGTACCGCTATTCAGTATAATCAGATACACCGCCATAAACAAGATCCGTGCCTTGTCTTGTTCGATTTACTCGGCATTTGCGCCAACGTATCTTTACAAGAGTGGTCGGCTACAGTGGTCGGCTTTTTCCGTCGCCTTACTCTTTTGTCTCACCGATAAGTCAGTGAAACTATTAAATGATGGTAACCAGCCACGTTTGTCGGAGATTTGCTGGAGACACCAATCTCACGTTATCATCTCTGTCGCCTCCGCTTTCAAGGTTAGAATACAGGGTTGCCTGTCGCCCACTATGTATACCGAACTCTCCTGAGTCTGTTTTCCTCATCATACGAGTAATAGATCAGTAGTCCGTACTCCGTACTCCGTACATGCTCCGACAAACATGCCTGCTTCGAGTGGGACTTGTTGCACAGGACGTGCTGTCAAGACCAGTACTCCACTACTAGAAGGGAATTGGCCTAGTCGTCGCACCACTTCGGCAGTCGTTGCGTCACATCGTTTGGCGTTTTATTGATGCGTCGTGCAAGCGACCAATGTAACATATGGAGCCTGCCCCGTCCTATTCGGCCCAGCGGTATTCAGTGGAGGCGGCCGCACCCCTACGAGGCAATTGGGGGCCCTTTCACGGTACGAGTATTGCGGTACTTGCAGCCCACTGCGGCGGGCGCCCATCAATATTTCGCCGGGGGCGCTTGCCTGTCGCAAAGTCGGCGGTGTCTGCCGGTGGATTCTATTCGTAGGTTGTGCAGTCAATTGAGCCCATAGTGGTCTTTGCAGATGATCGCGGCCCGCCCTCCTTCGCCGCTGTTCCAGAATGCAAGGTATTGCCCAAATGAGGAAATACTAGACAAGCCTAAGAAGAGAGAGCGAAATACCATAAACCGGGCACTCGTGTCCTTACTCGTACTTGCGACTACATGTTCGTTACGCCTCCCGTCGCACAGTGGGATCTAACCGCCTCGTTCGGTCTGGTTCTGTAGACTGAGTCAAGACTCGGGCGTTTATTTTTTTTTGTTTTTTTTTTTTTTTACCTGCAAGGCCATCGTCTAAATGGCAGGAATCCCTTGGTTCTTGTCACAAAGAAGTTTCTCCGAGCGCCTCCGACGCCCTGGCGGTTCGTAATTACCCGTGCTGCTTGGGCGCACTGCCTCTGCCAAGGACATAGCAGGGGCGACTATGCAGCCATTCATCCGCGGAATTATCTCTTCAGTAAGGGGGGTTTCTGCGAACAATACCCGGGCGGTTACAATGAGCAACTTTGGTGGTAATAGTGTACCTTGGCAGGTAAGCACGCAATGTGGCAACAAGCCAGCCCTGTGGTCCCAAAGACACACACACTGCGGAATGCATCCCGCAGCCTTCCGCTTCTACTTCCGCGTCTCATTCGGACCTCAAGGCACCCCCCTTGTGTGCCTCTAAATTCATTAGCTTATTAGCCCATCTTACATGCCTCAACAGCAACCGCACTCCATACTACACAGTGTTTTGTTGGTCCCGGGTCCGTCCAATCCGCCCTTGTGCATACCAGTAGCGTCGTGGTGCTTGGCTCCAATTCCTCGATGGAAAAGCTCCCGAAGCTTCCGCTACCCCGTATTGGGTGGGGGAAGGCTCCGTGGACACCGGCTGACACTTGTTGAAGCCCGAGGAACTACCGCCGTATTTGTGGCAATGGGCCTGAACTTTTCGAAACATGGCTTGTGTGTAGCGGGTTCGCCCCAAGGGTACGGGTAAACTTACGACGTATACTCCGTAGTCAGTTTGTCGATGCTGTCCTGACCACTCGCTATCTCGCAGTGACAAAAGGCTGAAGGCTGAGTGGGTCCCTTCAAACTATACTCCGACACTGGCAAGAGCTTTGCTACTGCTACCAAGTCAACAAAGGACATAATATCTGACTGTGTACGGAGTCACTCGGTACTGTACCATGGCAAGAGATCTTATGTCAGTGGTTGGCTCTGATTATAGAGATTACGCACCGGAGGTACCGTTCTTTGCCGTCAGCGAACGTAAGTTTCGGCATGATCAAGGCAGGGAACAGTTTTACATTTATTCATTTTGAAAGGACAGCTGCTGGTCTAAACTGAAAGTAGCCCTAGTGCCCGAGGCCTATAACACCGAGTTTAGTCGGTTATCAAAGATGAGTGTAGTGGCAAACCATCCGTCTTTGCTGCCGGAGGATCGTATCCGGTGTGCCTTACAAGGTCAGCCCAGTAAGGCAAAAGAACCGCCAAAAGTTGGTTTGGGCCACGAGACACTCGATAGTCGATCTTGAGAATGAACAGCTGAAAGATAGATGGCATCGAAATGATGCTTGGCTCAACGCTGCAATCTTCTCTCACATTACCTATTTCAGACGAACAGGAATTAGGCGTCGTTCATTAATTGGGTTGCTTGTTCTTTGCCCCCTTCTACGACGTAGTTCTGGGTGGATCTCAAGCTGGGGTACGGAAGCATATGAAGCCGGCTCTTGTCACGGCAACACCCTTATGTCTTCTGGCAATGGTGACCAACTCAGGACGACCAAATGCCGAATTTTGCTGCACAACAGAGCCCTAATCTTTTGTCGGTGAAAGTGACCGCGCACTCGTACTCCGCCCGGGCTGCGCAGTTTACGGGTCTGGGGGGCTTCTCGACTTTCGAAGACATCTCTCAGTCAGCAATGAGTAATTGCAAACCACCCCGTTTTTGTCTTCAGCCCAGGCCATGTCTGAGGCCATTCATTCCGTTTAACCGATGTGATGAATATCGATCCATGAAACCTGTACGAAAAAATAGTGGGCTTTCTTGACTCGAGGGCGTGGGCTGACGACAAGACAGTGACGCGCGGACGTGGAAATGTCGCTGGCTGCCTCTTGGAGAGAGTTCACGTTTGTTAACAAGGCCCGGCGTTTTGGCTTGGGGCCACTTTTTCTACCCTTACCCACCGAGCTGTCGGTAGTTGCGCGTACACTAGGGTGCCCTAAAACGTTAAATCGTCTCACTTGTTTGGATAGATAGATACGTGCTAGAAGCTGGAAATGGCAATTCGTCGCGGCATAATGCTCGGGTCGAAGGGGTCCTCGTACCACGTGGGGGCTTCAAGATTAGATACCTTGATACTTCTCTTGAACATCCGGGATTGACGTGCGGTTAATTCTGTGTACATGCAAGTGCTGCAAGGGGGAAAGCCAACCCTGGTCTTTCCAAGTGCCGAGCGACAGTCCCATGTCGATATGGAGTTCTTGATCTGCGTTTCCTTGCCTCTTTATCCATGGTCCTGGAAATGGTAGAGATTGGCCCAGCAGAGAGATTCGACTTTGAAAGCAGGGCCATAAGCGGTGCTCGGCGGCTCCTGAAACAGCCATCAAAAGGCCTGCGCGTAACTCGCCCCATTTTATCTTTTAATATCCTATTTCCTTTGCCCTTGTCCGGACGAGGCGTATTAGTAAAGGCAAGGCTGGGGGGGGTCTCCATCGAATAGATGGGAATCAGTTTCTTCGATGTTCCTTGACGCCACATTTGGATTCTTGGTTATACGCGCGGTGGGTAATTCCGTTAACCTGACAGCTGAGCACCAAAGTCCATAACAGGGCCGACAGTGATATTCGGTCACCTCTCCGTTTCGGTACCGAAGCCAGGGGGGACATTAAAACATGGCAACGCAGCGAGCTGAGTCCGCCAAACACGCCACGTCTAGTGGAGCGGCAAGCCATCGGAGCCGCTAATCCTTAACGTGCGTGGGCGGCTCTTAATCTCAGTCGTGATTTGAGGCTCGGTTGTCACGGGGGTGGGGTGGTCTTGTAGCAAAGACAAAGAGAGATGAATGCATGCTTTCTTTTTTTGCAGATAGGGTGAATGCCGAAGAGCAGTGGCGTTGGCCGTTAATCTCAAGGCTGCGTGATGACCCCAGTTGGCGTTTTTTTGGCGGCTTAATCAAGTACGAGTACAGAGTTGGACGCCTTCTTTTACCAACATCTGACTCGCTTGACATAGATGCGCGTTTGCCGCAAGTTTTGTCAGAATACGGCTCAATAGCTCGTGCCATGCTGCCACAGACAACGGATGAAGTCTTGTCCGGCTTACACCGCGAATCTCACAAGGGGGGCCTGCAGCAAGGCAAATCTTGAATCCATGGCAGATAGGACATCAGCCCCCGTTATGTCTCATTAGTCTCAGTTCTCAGTTCCGGTCGTGTGGTTTGTGGAACGTACGACGTGGGTTTCTGTGGACAGAGGGCGTGTTGCATAAGTCGTTGGCGGTGTAACTTTGCATAACTCGCCCGCGGGGCTGGCTCAAGCCTACGGAGCCCCACATCGCAGTTGCTCGGGATCAGTGCACAATTCTGGTAGGGCTGATACGCATAATACATAATCCAGAGCAGAGTGTTCTGGCCGCCGTGGGTGGTGTGTTGCTGATCGCCGTTGGCCGGTTATACGCCAGAGATTTTTAGACAGTGGTCCGAGATTTGGCCATTTTTAGTTCCCCCGTCTTAATTACCTTGTAACTTTGTAAGGACGGCATTGACCAAGATGCCGACGACCTTGCGAAGCCATTTGAATGCAGCCAAGGCGTTTAATGTGCATAGCGCAAAATGGTACATTACTAGCGAGCACACATGTACACTGTATCAGACAACAGCCTCGAAATGCAGATTCCAAGCCAACCGATAGCAGAAACTTGCCCTATGAGAATACATACCATGATGATAAAAGTACTAGATCGGTTCGGAAAGAAATGTGAAGAAAGCAAAATCAAGTTCTGAGTGATGGTGGCTGCTTGACAAACCTCAAGCCCAGGAGGTACGTGATTACCCGAGGTATATTGTCGAAAGCGACGGAAGCGAGGAGCGGCCACACTAACAACACTGACGAGGAGCTGACATGCGTTATGGTTGTGACTGCACTTACCTGTCGGAGAAATCCGTGGCCCGTCGTTTGAACTGGCCATCAACGCGAGGCAGCCGATGTCGTTGTAGATATGTCGTAAATGTTACAGTCACGTCTGAGACACGGCCACATAAGAGAGCCCGCTTGGCGAGCCATATACCGCTCAAAGGTACCAATGCGAGCGGAAAATACAGGTTGAGCACAGGCATTACGCTGTTGATGCTTTGGAGCCTATAGAGAGGTTGGAGACCGTACGACGCTCAGTCTCAAGCTTTCAGTCAGCCTTACCATCCGGAGAATTGACAGAATTGAAGGGGGCCCAGAGCCAGAGCAACGCATTGCCGTTAATAAATCTCTCAGTAGCTGCCGTACGAGAAAAATAAGCGGACAGACGTACCACCCCCCTCCCGTATACCCCTCAGAGTAGCAAAGAAAGAACAGCTTGAACGAGGCAAGGGCCTTGACAGGCTGATAGTGGAGGTTGCCAAGCAAACCTTGTCTGGAGCCAAGACTAAGCCCATGGAGCTGCCTTTCTGGCTGAAGGATCACCACTACTACTAGGTAGCACAAGGGTTTAGGCTGGCCACTAATTGCGGAACCTGCAGCTTGGCTACCCGAAAAACAGCCTAGCGCTGGAGGGGTGGTTGTCGTTCCGTGGTGTTTGAGTGGTTGGGATGCTAGCGACAAGGCCGGAGGAGGATTGGCGACAGCCGGGTTTGGGCTAAATTGACAAGAAAATTGAAACAAAACAAGCACAATTCTTGGGAGGGACAGCCGCTTTTTAGTAAACGGTTTGCTGGCCAAGCCACGTCCGTCACCGCTAGCTTTGCGCATATAGACTAATTACGTCTGTAGTATAGGGGAAGGATTTCACAGGTCCAGCGCAGCCTAGTCCAGCCGAGCAAGCAGGTCAGCAGGCGGCGCCATGGCGAAGCGGAGGCACGAAATTACACTTACAATGCTTGACAAAAAAAAAAAAAAAAAGGCTGTGGCGGCGGGGGAGAACGCCTTGATATTTGTGTCGTTTGAGGCGCTTGTCCTGGTATTCTGTTGGGGAGTCTAAACAGATCCGACGGGGATGCGTACGGGGGTCAGGTGTTGGCAAACAGATAGGCACTCGTATTTTTACGGCAAGTTCCTTCGGAAACGAGCAGGATGAAGTAGGAAAGTAAAGTAGAAATTTTTAATGGGCAGTGGCGTGAATCCTACAGATCCTTTTATGCATCCGCCAGTGGCTGAAGCAGCGTACCTCGGGTCTGGACACCAAAATAGGTGGGAGCGGCGAGTAAAAGGATTTGCTGAACAAGGTGGTTGCTGGGTCAAGAGAACCAGACTCTGCCTGTAAACGAGGAGGAATGGTCTGATCCCTTGCTAGTTTGTGCTCCGACTTCCGTTCTAAATATTTATCAACTTTGATATCAACCCCAAGACCAAGGACGGTTTACACAACGAAACTTTGACAACGCTCGACTACACGTTTGGTAATAAACGCCCGTAAAAAGACGGAGCATTTTCTACAAAGCGGTACAAAATAACCTTTTTGGTGGCCTCCTCACTAGTCTCAGCCAATAAAATTTAATAAAAAGTAGGCTAGTATGTATGAAGAGCCGCCCGCCTGCAGCCCTGCAACAGGCCCCGTAAGGCGCTGGCTGGACCAACGGCAGTGGAGAAGATGGCGCTCATCGGAATGGGCTGGGACGGGCGGGCCAAGACATTTTGCTGATAATGGGCTAAACACTGTGAGTTAGCCATGGTGTAGTCTAATAAACGAAGAGGATGTGCGACAGGGACCGGCATCCGAGGGGCAGAATGCAGCAGCGCCTCGGGAAGTAAGACAAGACAATCGGACGACGGCGTTTCGTTGTACGAGGGTTATTACGAAGAGAGTACAAAGAAAGGGTACGACGAGACACAGGATTGATCAAGAAGCCTGTGCAAAAATGCGAAAGCGGAGCGGAACGGAAAGACTTTAGAGGGAAGTCGAGTTTTGCACGCCGTGACGCATAGCTGCGGCGATGTGCCGTGTAGAGACGGGAACTCGAAGCAGTTTGCGAGCTGGAGGGTATGATAGGGTTTGGGATCTGATTAAAGCAAGGGTGTGTTTGAGGAAGCTCTGAGTTTGTGAGGGATAGACATCTTTAGCGGAGCGGAACAGTTTTGCAGCACAAAATGTCCGGCTGGCCTGGACTTTCGACAAGTGAACATGGTCTCGCTTTTCAATATATTTTCTTCTTTCTTATTTGATTCATTTGTAGTTGAAGACGATTCTCCTTTGCTGGGCATCACTGAGCAGACCGGCACTTGTTGGACTGGGCTGGACTGTAGGGACAGAGGTTGGCGGCCTGTGTAATAACCGTGCCGGAGAAACGTGCATAATTTACAGCAGAAAGGCATAAAAGGGGGGGTGGCGTGTGCAGCACAGTGCTTATCCCGGGGTGTGGTGGGTGTGCACATCTCAGTCTCTCAGGTCTCTGTGTGGAAGATGCCGTTGGAGCAGAAGCCCCTTGTGCATTAGTAGGTATGTATCTCTTCTACGAGCACGTACTGTACGAGTACCCCTAAAAACTCGCACAGTCAATCCGCCATTATTGTTATTAGTGAACAACCCTGGCGTATTCTGCCCCAGGCCTGGCCAGGGCACTACTCGTACAGCCTTGGAAGACCCGCACTAGGAGGCCGCGGCAAGCCCACATTGCATCGTGCATGATATGCCATGATAGTATCCCGGTATGTACGTACGGGTGCCACAGCGTGTGTGTGTGTATGCGGTGATGATGAGCCCACCCTCCCCTCCCTTGCCGAGTACATACGAATACAGAAGGGCAAAGAGTGCTGACGTCGTACTGAAAAAGAGGGGATTATGGGGGGGAGGGGTGTGCCACCCAGCCCAGCCCAGCCCAGCCCAGCCTTAGTTGCTAGCTTACTACGAGTAATAGGGCACAGACAATGGGCAGGCGACCACCGGCGACCCGCCTGTACATACTCCGTAAGGTGCTGTACTCGTACAGTACAGTGCCGGAATTTCACTCCAACAGTTGGAGCAGCCGCATAACTCGTACACACACCTACGACGTACACACACCAACCTGCATACACACCCCCGTCGCTGGCTGGTGTCCTTGGCTCTCGCACCTACGGAGCACTGCAACCCAGCAGGAGCACTGCCGCTCCCATTATTATCATCAACCCATGGCGGGCTTCCTTCTCCACAGGGCACTTGTGTAAACCAGAAGCTTATTCGTAACTTATATGGCCCGTCGTTTCCCTTCTCCCCTTCCCCCCCGATTCCGTCTGCCGCGCAGTGCTCCGTCCCCCTCCACATCTTGTGTTTTCCCGGATAAAAACAAGGTGTCTGTTCGATTTTCGTTGCCAATAGATTTGAATTCAACTGTGATAGTCAAGGCATCTTCCTTTTCTTTTCTTTTTTCGAAACTGCTGTATTTTATTTTTATTTTTTATCTTTATTTCTTTCCCGCCGTCTACGACCTACGAGTACATATCGACAGCGTCAGCGTCTGGGTGATCGGCCTGGCTTGCCCTTTACTTAGCACCTAGTACCAGTACCCGTACCAGTACCTGTGGTTGCTTCCCCCCTCCCGCCCTGGACTGCCGCAAAAAGTCGTCGTCATCCCCCAAAACTCGACTCGAGACCTTCTGCCGATTCCCGACAACAACCACCACCACCCACCACCCCCCTCCCGGCGAACTCGCTTCTCGATTTTCCGATCCTCGATTTCCCTCTTCTTCTTCTCCTTGTCATACTCGAGCCCGATTACTCAATTCACCAACCATTTTCATTAAACAACCGACGTGACACGACCGATTACAGGCAAACACTTGTTGGTCCAACCTCGCTCCATCTGACCAACCCAGCTACAACTGCCTTTCAACCCACCCGCCTCATCCGCCTTGTTACGAGACTTGAGAAACAACGGCCGTTCTCCCCCCGCGTGCCCGAATTGACGACTCGAGTTAAAATCTCCATGGTTATTCTGCCTGCTCTGGTGTCCATGACTCGCCCAGGAGACATTCGTTCGACCTAGATAAAAATATATCCGCCCGTTCCGATCCCAAGCCATCCTAATCTCGGCGCCGCGTGCTTCGCCTCCTTCTCCAGCTCCCCCATTCCATCGGGGCCACGCAATCCACCAAGCTCAACCACCGCCCGCCAACGCCGCCCGTCATATCATCACCACAACAGCAGCTTCTCTCCTCCTGCCTCAACTCTCGTCTTTCTTCTTCAACCGCCTCGCCTCCCCTCCCCCCTGCCACAGCCCGCCGTACCATGGCCTATCCGCCGTCGTATCGCGAAATGGCCCCTCCTCTGCCAAGCATCGTCGTCCCTGGTGGCGACCGCTACGCCTCTTCACACGACATGTCCTTTCCCCCCTCCAACGCAATGGCTATTCCTGGGATAGAGCATCATCATCATGTGCCTCCGCCTCTGCCGCCTCCGCCCGAGCCCTTTGGCCGCACTCCTCGCCATCCGGATGATATCAAGAGGGAGCGACGCGATCTGTCTCGCGGCGAATCCTTTGCCAGCACCTACAGCAGCATGGCCGGCTCCTCGTTCGCCGATGAGCGTCCCAGCTTCAAGCGAAGAGACACTGGCGGCACTAGCACTGGCGATGAAGGTTATGCCAGCTATGCCTCGACCGACCGGTAAGAATTGCAAAAATACACTCAAACATATACGCACCCGAAGTCTCCCTACATTTTCTTCCTCAATGGGCAATTCGACTGACTAGCATTTCCCTCCCCTACTACAGCTCTCGCGACTCTCAGCCCACCGATTTCGTCGGCCTGCAGCACAGCAAGTTTCACTTTCAGTCTGCTGCCGACATTCACGGCGACAGCATGAAGAAGAAGCTCGATTCGCGACCTCTGGAACGCTCGCCTCCTCGCTCCTTGTTGACGTCTTCGGTCAGCGACTTATCCCGCAGAGAGCAGCCTCGCCTTGTTCCTTCATTAAGCATGCCTGTCCAGCTGCCCATCCACAGCCGCGCCGGGCCGCCCGACTCGCGCGAGGCCTCATTCTACTCGGCCAATTCCCCTAGATCTGCCAATTACCACCACACGCCGCTGGAGCACCGCTCGCCTGTCGACGGCTCGGAATACGACCACTCGTCTCCTCGAAACCGTTCACGGAGAAACACTGGCGATGCCGCCTATCCCTCTCAGAGCAGCTATGAGTTCCACGCCGCCGACGAAATGGACATGGACGAGACGCACTCTCTTAGACGCCTGCAGCTCGACGAGATGTATGCCGCCGCCGGTCAGAAGCGCCGAGCTGCGAGTCCGCCGCCCGACGAATACTCGGCACATGGAGCTGCTGGTCTGGCCGACTCTATGCGCCGCCGTGACACCACCTCTCGCTCCTCTCCCACCGCCAGGCTAGCCACCATTCCTCAGGGCCAGTCGTTATCTCAGGCTGCCACGGCGCCTTCGTCAAGATCCAACTCGTACCTCTCTACGCTGTCTATCCCGCAGAGCTCGGCATACCGCTCCGGGGGCATTTCTCCCAGTGGTCTTTCTCCTACTACTGCATCTGGCTCATCGTACACCACTCCAGCCTCACTGAATCCCAGTCCGCGGGGCTCCATTTCCAGAGCACCTCTGCATACCAGAGGCCTCTCGGGAGCCAGCCCGCGCAAGATTGTCGAGACCTCCAAGGGCCCCGTTACCAAGCTACAGGGTTTCTACATGTGCGAGTGCTGCCCAAAGAAGCCGAAAAAGTTTGAGACGGCCGAGGAGCTGGCAGCCCATGAGGCTGAGAAGCAGTACGAGTGCAGCTTCTGTGGTAATCGCTTCAAGAACAAGAATGAGGCCGAGCGCCACCAAAACTCGCTCCATGTGCGACGTCATTCATGGTCTTGCTCTGCCCTGTCTGGCTACGACCGGGCCTTTCACGATTCGACAGGGCGCCCTGGTGAGGCTGATACGTGCGGCTACTGCGGAGACGAGTTTGCCCGCACCGGCCTGCCCACCACCAGCTCTGGCAACATGAATGGAGGCGTCGTGCAGAAGCGAACCACTGACCAGGACTGGGAGGAGCGTATCCGCCATCTTCAAGAGGTGCACAAGTTTAGGGAATGCAACTCGTCCAAGAAGTTTTACCGCGCCGACCACTTCCGTCAGCATTTGAAGCACAGCCATGCCGGAACCAGCGGCAAGTGGACCAACATGTTGGAAAACGCCTGCCTTTTGGACGAGGACCCAACCCCGAGATAGTGGTATATCCAGTATCATACAAAAAAGAGGAAAATATTTACACAGGAAAAATCAGTGTAGGAAATATCCGCATCCAAGGCCAGGGCTTGGCGTGCGCCGCTGGGCCCTGCGGCTTTTATGCAACCTTTGCGACGACGTAACGAAAACAAGGACACGGCATCATGTCCTCTTTCCATTTATTGCAGTTACTCATTCATGGCGTTTTTTTTTTTTCGGATCTGGGAGGCACAAAGCACACGACGGGGGGGGGGGGGGGGGGGGGGGGGGCTTGTTTTGATTTTGTCTTTTTTTTTTTTTGGGTTTTCTTCTGAGTATTATTGTTGTCTGCCTTTTGGGTGCGCTTGAAAGCAACGCCGAGCCCGCCGTGGTAAGGCAGGGAAAGCATATGGATACCCCGTTGGGATTTGTATTTAGGCTGCTTTAGACAGGGCAAAAAAAAAGCAAAGATTTGAAATGTATAAAGGTGTGACTGGAAGCCATCTATTGACATTGGTCTCGTACAAGTGAAGGCATAATACACGCAAGCAGATATATTCCATCAAAATGCATGACGGGCATATGGAACGGAAGCTTAAAACTCTGGCCCGATCTTGCAATGTAACCTCGCATCGCACCGGGCTGGGCTGAAGTTTGGGAGGCGAATCGCAGGACAGACGCCAAGGGGAACACGGGTTAGCTAGCTAGCAAAGTGGACCAGAACCAAATCCATGAGTAATAAACGAAAGCCACACTCAGAGGTGCGAGTACTAATAAACAAGGGTGGATGTATTCCAAGGCTTTCTGATTTTCAGCAATACATACTACCAAAGGAGTAAAGCAAGTCAATTACGGCTGAAGAAGGCGTGGGTATGTACGTATTGCTGACTGGATGGGATGCATGAGGGCGGGGGGGGAAGTATGGAAGACGTGAGCGAGCGAGACGAAAGCGATGAATACGGACTGGCATGGTGTTGCTGAAAACGAGGGGCCAGATTCTTTATTTTTATTTTTATTTTCTCATTTATTTCGTTTCTGCTAGAATGCGAGCTGTGGAATGATGCTATTCCTTTTTGGTGAATCCTACCAAGGTTAAATAGCTTTGCTTTTCTATTGTCGATTTTTGCGATTCATGTTGTTGTGCTGCTTGTGGTTGTGATTGGATACTGCGGGCCAGCAGACTGTGACGAATGAGATTCGTACAAGCTAATACTCAGAATAGTTGACAAGGTTTTCCTTGACAAACTTGCCAGCTGAAAGCTGGACTGCACCCGGCCTTTACAGAATACTTATCTATTAATTTATGCCAAATTGTGAGTCCAGTCCAGTCCAGTCCGCGATGCGATAGGTAAGCAACCCCTTGCTACGAAGCAAGAAAACAAGTCAGATTACTTCCTTGGCAAATGGAAGCTTCCTATCTGAAGCAACCTCCTTGATACAGTAAATAACAGGCCTAACAGGGCCTCGACCCTTTCGTAAATCCTACCGGTCACACGATGTATTGTATGTAGTAATGTAGGCTGTAACACGTCCACGCCTCACTCGACGGATTCTCAGCAGGATTTTGCACATACGGCATAGCCTAACTTGTATGTCTAGTAGCCTATCTACAAAGTAGTGGCTCCATTTAGGTCGTGTCCGTCAGAAGCTACGCAGAAGTCCTGGCAGAGTATGGTGCTAGCTATGGAGCCCAGTCCTTGTAGGGCTGCCAGACAGACAAGAGGCCACCATTCCTTTTTTCCACAGCAAATTGCGGTTCGACTTATTTACTCGTCCTCATAAATAAACCGTGTTCTTTTATCCCGTATTCAACAGAAGGATTTGAAGGGATCAGGGTCGGTCCCCCCCAGCAAAAGAGGGATTCATTCCCAATCCTCCGGCGCGGGTTCGGCAAAAAACAAGGCAGTAAGTGACCTTCTATTTCCCACAGAACGCCTCCAAGCCAAGGGCCACCAGGCTCTGCGCAACTTGTCGACTTTTTTTTCCGGTTTTCCTTCTGAAACTTGATTGAGTAGAGAAAAAAAACCGAGGCTGAAGCAAAACCTGTCCAAGCCTGCTTTACTCAAGAGCCGGGATGCAAATCAAAAGACGTTTTTGCATATCTTTTCTCCAATAACGCCCTCCAAAAGACGCCATTTGTGAGCGGAGTACAAGCATTGGCATTTTGCATTTCCGGCAGTTCTCTGCTATTCCGAAGTAAAGAGAAATGCGCGACATGGTGGCTTGGGGAGCTGAATATTGGTGGGCAGGCAAGGGGACATACATACTCGTAGAGGGGGCGTGTGTGGTGGGCTTGGGTGTAAGTCTACGAGAAATGGCCCGTGAACAATTTGTATGTACAGTACGAGATAGCATACAGTAGTTACCGGGATAATCATAATGACTTTTATTTCCGACGAGAAAAATACGCCGGAAGTGGACATACAGACATGGGGAGGTCGGGTCTGTGTCTTCTTTCAGCCCTTTCTGCGCCCTCTGGCAGGCATGGAAAACTAAAACCGCTGACGGGCTTGACCCATGCTTCCCGAGCCATGGGATGGGGGTTCCCGTAATCAGTGTGGAGATTTTCTTGCCGTCGGACTCGGCAGGCAAAGTCTCCGGGCTTATTGTTTACAGATTTTATCATTATGCCGGAAGGTTGGTTTTTGTGCGTTACGCCTTACAAGGCTTTCTTATCTCTGCTGACTGTGTAAGTAGGGCGTTGATGCTCGCATACCTTCTCAATCTAGGAATCCGTGTACGCGGGGCGTTATTCAGCCGCTTATTCAGTGGACGTAAAGAAAGTGTACAGGCCAGTCATCATTTCGAGTCACTGCTCCTGCTTGGCTGTTTTTCGATTTTATGCAGTGGTCGTTTATTTGAGTTTTGTCCGGCAGCAGTGTTTTACTTTTCGGCGAAATGCCATTTTGCCAAGAACTTGTGAATTGCGTTACGCTGGCTGAAATGAGACACTGAAGGAAAATTGCCAAGGCTTAACGTCAGGATGAGTCTGGACAAATACTTCCGTAATGAGAGTCAAAAGGTTTTGCTGCGTATTTTCGTCCTCGTTATTGTGTGAGGTTAAGGCGAGGGCGGAGGCGGAGGTATTGTGCGGAGAGGTCTGCGACGGAATGTATCTGTCAGAGCCTTCAAAGCTAGTAACGTGGCGTGTGTGTCACGCGAGAATAATAGAGGAGGTTTCGGAAACGTCTGCTTAGCCCGCTTGAATATATTTGTCCAACCCTACTAACGACTGATGCTGCCCATATCCCGGTTGTGCGGGACAGCCCTCACCGGGTCTGGCTGGCCTCGAGTTACAGTATTGCACTTACAAGAGTAGATCCATTTTATTGTGCTATATATATATAGATTATTTCATTATTTTGTAAATATTTATACTCTTCTTGTGCATATTTAAGTAAGCAGTTTCGACATTGGCGCAATTGGGAATAGCAACACACCAGTCCACTCTGGATGACCAGCAACATCTCGTATCTTGCTACACTGTAGGTAAAAAAATAATAAGTAAATCTCCAGATTAATATAGTCATGAATTTTGTTTTCCCGCCCCCATGCATTTACATTTTACGGATCAAAACAGCCGAGATGGACGTCGCATCTCCGACACCCAGCATAGGAGCCTCAAGTGGAGCGCAGCCAGGCACGCACCCAATCAACGGCTGGTGTCAAACTTTCAGATCGCGGGGTGCAAAAATGGAAAGTCTCAAGCAACAACAGACATCCGACAGCGCCTATACTAAGAGACGCACTCCTTGGCGAATTGATTCTGGAGAAACTCATCGTTAAAGGCTACTTGTCTGCTTTTCTTTCATCCCTCAAGGCTTCCCTTCATCCGCAAAGTGAACTCTTGGCGCATCTCAAGTGCCGAGCTCAACCTCGGTTGTATTCTACATCCAGCCACTGATATATATATCGGCATCAAAGATTTACTGCAAACAGAATAAACGCTGAAACTGCCTCTATAGAGCCGAGACACTCTAAGGTCTAGCCAACAGCTTGCTCCTGGCAATAGAACACAACCCCAGAGACTCAGCCTAACGTCTCGACGAAATGGCTCTGAGTCCCATCAACGTCCCCGACAACATTTTCGTCGGAGGGTAAGCACACTCATAACCCACTACTCATAACACATTCTCTAACTTTCGCAGCATCTGGGCATTGCGGCGTTCAGACTCGTTGTCCGAAAAGGGCATCACACACGTCCTCTCCCTCGTTGGCTTCAATCCCGCCAATCTCAAAAACTTCAAAAACGAGCCATGGACAGAATACGGCCAAGAATTCCAGCATCAATTAATCGACATTGACGACGTTGATGACGCAGACATGTTAATAGAGCTACCCAAGGCTATACAATTCATCAACAATGGCTTGTCTGGCTCGGCCCCTGGAGGCGGTAGCCCCGGCATCTTCATTCACTGCGCCGCGGGGAAATCTCGCTCCATCACGGCCGCAATAGCATTCTTGCTGTGGAAGTATCCAAACAAGTTTGACCCTAGCTCCGGCGAGTCCGTCAGACGCTCTCGCAAGGAAACCGCCCAAGAAGCCGTCCAGGCTGTTCTGGATCTCATCCGTGAGACGCGGCCCATGGCCGAGCCCAACGATGGCTTCATGAAACAGCTACAACTATGGTGGGAAATGGGATGCCCAGAAGACGTCGAATCTCACCCAGCATATCAACGATGGGCCTATCAGCGAGAAGTTGACGAGAGCCTTGCCGTTGGCCAAGCACCCTCGCGCCTACGATTCGAAGACGAGGAAAACAAACCCTCTGAAGAGTCAGCAGGTCCCAGTCTACGCTGTAAAAAGTGCCGGCGTGTACTCGCAACCGGCGACTTTGTCGTCTCGCACAAGCCTATGGGAAGCGGTGCCGCCCAAGCAACCGCATGCCAGCACCTCTTCGTCGAGCCACTTAGCTGGATGCGAGGTGAGCTGGAAAAGGGCGAGCTAAATGGCAGACTGCTCTGCCCAAATACTCGCTGCGGCGCAGCCGTCGGCCGCTACGACTGGAAAGGGTTCAAGTGCTCATGTGGTGGCTGGCTCACGCCTGCATTTTCCCTACAAAGGGCCCGGGTAGATGAAGACGCAGCTGTGCCGGCCACGGGCCGAAGCCTGGGTATTCGGATGCCACCTGGTGCAGCGCGAGGAGGGAATCTATAATTAACACAGGGATCAATGATTTTGTCTCTTACACAGGGAGGTCTACTTCGTTTAAGGATGCGGTCAAGTACGAATATAGCGCCTGCCTAAGCCTTGGTTCAGTTGCATCGAGCTATGGAACGAGCAAGCCAATCGGCGTCCCCCCTACTTAATCCCGTATACAGCGCTCCCCAGGCCGCTCGGCGACATTACAGCAATACTGGAGCGCCGAAATCTGATGCTGCGGCCAAAAGAGTCGCATTACACAATATCACCGTCGTTCTTATTGAGTATAACATGATGCGTGAGAATTTAGACCCTTCTTCCATGCCATGCGACGGTGTTCATCACACCCATACACGGGATTATGATCCTTGTCCTCCAAGAGCGGGAGTTTATGTAAAGCGCAATGTTCCACAGCGCGATTGGCCTGGCAAGGCTGGACTGGACTAGGACCATCGGATTTGACGGCCGGTGGGCAAATTTTGCACAAAATGTTGAAAACTCTCCACTGGAGTACAGATGACAAGAAGAATGAAAGAAGAACAGTGTTCAACAGGGGAGTAAATCGACGGCGTGTTCTATGGCCCACAGAAGGATGACGCGAGTAAGAATGGCGTTACTAGAATGCGGCCGGCTGCCCGGGGTATCTTGTCCTGCTGAGGATGCATAAATTCTTGATGCGTTGACTCCTCCCGTACTGATTATAGCATCTGGATGATAACGCAGATGCTAGCGTATATAGTAAAAGTAGCATTTACTACATACACCACTCTCCTTCGTATTGTGAGAATACACCCCTCGACGATGGCGCTTACATCCGTGCCACCTGAACCTAGGAACGGGCCTTGCTTGGCGTAAAAACTCTTAAACGAAACGGAGTTCAATAAGCTTATGCTGAGGGCAAGGGTTGATGACATGCTGCCCACAAGGCTGTGGAAAATTCTTTTGTGGTTCGCGGAGACTTTTCACGGGGCGTGCTTTGGTGTACTCGTACATACACAGGAAAAATGCCATCGTCGTGTCCAGAAAGTGACAAGTCTGATTTATTTATACACAGTACGGAGTACAGTGAAAATCATCATACATTCGGATGCAGAAGAGGCGTGACTCTAATAATGGGCTTGGCATAACAAGTGAGGTTCCAGAGCCGAGGAGTCTACAACTGAGACCATGACAAAGCACCACGATAGTACTAACGGCACGCCTTTTTATCTACCAGCAAGTTCAGGATCGTAGAATAGAACTTAGACAAGAATAACTTTGACTTTTGTTTCCGCTTTAGGCCTAACTGGATGTCGTAAACAAGAAGCTAATCGCGAAACGATTGGGCTTGTATGAGCGCGAAGCTTAACCCGTAGTCGCAGCAGACCGTGCACAGATATTTAGAGCAAGATGGAACAAAGCATTCTGCCCTGGTACAAAACTAGAAGTACATGTTGCAGAGTTTACTCATCGTATACTAACAAAACTCACTCTTTCAAATTCAGTCGCTGCCATGATGCTAACTCGTATATCTTGGGATAATGTACAGGGTATCTTCATTTCGTAGGCTTGCTAGGTGGCTCCGTTGGAACAGACGGAAAGTATCCAGGCTTTGAAACTCTTTCACGATCTCTTTTCGCTGCTTCCGCTTGACGCTTCTTTAGCAAACGTTGTTGATAAAACGAGCTGTAAAATGGTCAGTCTCCGTCCAGGGATCTAACACATCCGAGCAAATACACACCTTTTCAACTCGAAAACACGAGGCTCCTCTTCTTCCTTGGGTGAGTCTGAGCCGTCATCTTTCTATTCACCATTAATAACCGTTCATCAACTGAGGCCGAGCTTTTTTTACCTTGTCATCTGCCTCATCTTTGTCCTTGTCATCTTTGCTATCCTTTTTGTCATCCTTGTCCTTGCCGTCCTTTTTGTCTTTATTCTTTTCATCTTCTTTCTTCTTGTTTTCCCTTTCCTTTTTCCTTTTCTGCTTCTCT
This sequence comes from Lecanicillium sp. LEC01, assembly GCA_002242745.2. NCBI lineage: Eukaryota > Fungi > Ascomycota > Sordariomycetes > Hypocreales > Cordycipitaceae > Lecanicillium > Lecanicillium sp. LEC01. The sequence goes on from NIWZ02000003.1 coordinate 759,130, forward strand.
TCGTATTCCTTTTTTAGCTTTTCCGTTTCGGCTGCGAGCTCTCGTTCTCGCTTTGCCTTGACAGCCTCCTCATCAATTTTTGGTGTGCAAAAGTAGCGGTCTTTGAGATGACCCGGGCAGACATAGAAAAAGTCCTTTAGCCAAGAGATTTAGTCCGCAGTCCAGTTTGAAGTTTTATAGGAATTTTATACCTTTTTATCTGGCGTTACAAGGACTGATGTGCTAGGCTTGTAACATATGTCGCATGCTTTTGACGATGCCTCCGCTACCTTTCTGTGCGTATATACGTTTGGGAACGGCGCAGACATGGCTAAATGATGAGGCTATGACGTTTATTCATTCATATTCCCACAAAATTGCAATTATCTTCGTTTTGGGCGTTTGAATCGTTCTCGGGTTGGATCTGGCGGGGAGACGGCACCCCGCCGTGTGATTTGACCACCTGCACAAGGGATAATGACTAAGCAGCGGTTATCGCGTCAAAACTACGTCGCGTCTGCGAGTCAAGGAAAAGTTTCAATTGAAGCCTCCCGACACCACCAACAATCGATTGCAATAGTGGCAGGCCACCGAAAGCATCGAAAATCAACTGATCAAAATGTCTATCGAACTGGACTGGACGCGGCTAGATGCCATCTTTCAGCCTCGCCAAGATATCCTGGACGGTATCAAAAGATGCGCTGGTAGGGGTGCACCATACAAGCTAAAAACCACCACATATTTTATACTAAATTGTTTTCTTCAGAAACGCCCGGAAAGGTTGCTCTTTTCAACGAAATCGCGGCTCATCTACACGACAAGTTGCAAGGAAGCGGAGAGCCCGACCAGAAGCGAAGAAAGGTGCAAGCGGCTAGCACCAACGGTGCGGCTACACCGGCAGTCGGAAATGCAGCTCACGAGCAAGTTTTACTGGAGATTAGGGAGATTTCCGTCTCTGTTCCACAGCGCAAAAAGTTTGAACTGTGCTTTACGGAAAATTTCCTATATGCTCGCGCACGGGGAACAAAAGCGCCTATCGACAGCATGATCTATCCTTGGAGTCAGATTGGTAGGTAAACTAGATGCTTTGCATTTTGGGCACGTGCTAATTGTGGTAGAATACGCATTCTATCTGCCTGTTCCCGAAAAGACTCAAGTGCAGCACAACTATCTCCTCTTTCCCCACGGCGCCAGTATCCCTTCCAGAGGATCCCCGCCTACAACTGAGCCTCTTGTCTTCACGGTGCCTGCTACCGCTCCGAAAGAGGGGACCGTCGGAGGAAGCGAGGCTGGTGCCGCAGCAGCTGTTTCCGACACTTACAAGACTCTGTTCAACTGGGCCTTTGAAACGAGGTTACGAGCTGTTGGCAATCCTGTCGACATTGTCTCTGCCAACCCTAGCAAGTTCCACAGCGTCATTCGGCAATCACATCGACCAAACGAAAAGGCTGTTCATATTGGTGCCTTTCGAGGCTCCAAGGATGGCTACCTCTTCTTCCTTGAAAACGGCATTCTCTGGGGTTACAAAAAGCCGCTCATCTTTGTGCCTCTTAAACGCATCGCTGCTATAAGCTACACCAACATTCTCCAAATTACGTTCAACATTGTAATTGAAGTATTTCCCGAGGAGGGCGATGCTACAGAGGAGCTTGAATTCGGCATGATTGACCAGCAAGATTACGGCGGTATTGACGATTACATCAAGAGAAACGGTCTGCAAGATCGCAGCATGGCGGAGGAGCGCAAAGGCAAACTGCAACTGGCGGAAAACAAGGCCAAGCGCGGTGGTGATGGCGAAAATGGTGTATCTGGCGGTGACGGACTGAGTGAACTCGTCAAGGCGCAGCAAGATGCAGGTCCGGATCTCGATGACGAGGACGAGGATGAGGAGGATTATGACCCAGGCAGTGACGCTTCCAGCGATGGATCAGGTGTGTCCAGTGATGAGGATGATGATGATGATGATGATGACGACGGTGAAGACGATGGCGATGAGGACGGCGAGGAGGACGAAGATGAGGAAGGCGAAGAAGGCGATGAGCAGGGCTTGTCTCTACGTTGATTGCAGTGAAAGGAAGCGCATTATAATGGTGCGTTGTATTTGCCGCTTCAGCTGCTTTTCAACGAGTCGAGACTTTGGCAACCTTTAATGTGCGATGACGCCGCGTCACGCCCTCTACGCTGTCAAAGGGAATGGCATAACCGGTGGCACATGAGAAAACCCAAAAACGTGTATTCAACCACAATCTACCACGACATATTTATGATAATGAAACCACCAACTCTCCCAGACTCCAAACACAAGTCCCAGCAGCTACTATATCACGGCAGCGATCCGGCTAGCAATTCCGAGGAAGCGATTAAAAAGGGCACAGTGTAAAGGAGCATTTGCCTTCGGTAATGGGAGAGCAGTCCTGGTCGGCGTCGCAGCCAACAGACGGGCCACCATTGCAGCAGCAGCACTCGGCGAGAGTGGGCTTGCGGGCTTCGAGAGGAGAAGCAGCAACAAGGGCCGCAAAGGCAATAGTGATGACGGCGGAGAATTGCATGTTTGCTGAGCTTTTGTTTGGTAACTGGGTGGACAAAGTGTAAGATTGGAGTTGTTGTGGAAAAACGGACTTGAAAAGGTTGTCTGACGATTGGGTTCTTTTCGACTTGGGGGGCACACAGGGCGTTTTATATACTAGTTTCACAGCAGCTGCCTATAATGGTATTCCCCCGCGCAGCATCAATCTGACTCTTTCTCGATACGCCAAATCTTCACTGTGCAAGTTGGACTTGCCCCCCGCCATGTCAGAGTATAGATGCGGGGTGTGGCGAGGGTTGCACGCGCCAAAACTTAACTTTCAGCTCTCTTTCGTTGGCCGGCACTTGACGGTGAAGGAGTGAGGGGAGGGGGTTGGATGATATGCTTGAACTGACTGGCGGGAATGCAGCTCCCTAATTGTAGACTAGCTGCGTGATTGGTTTAGTTTAGTGAATGCATTGCATCCCTTTGGTTTGCCGGCGTCAAATAGTTGTTGGAGATGGTAGTAAGTCTCCGAGGGTTACGGGTTGGCTAGTCCAATGTGGTCCAACGATATGGTGTAGCTTCCAGCGACATTTAACCAAAGCAAAGAGATTCAAGTAAAGTCGAATACACTATACTTCACTTATAGAGCCACTTCACGCAACCCAACATTAAGCTTAAACGTCCTGGAGAAAGGCGACTCCAGCAAGACTCTCGATCCAAACGCTACAGGCGCAGACGGTCTCGTTGCCGGTGGCAGTGTAAGGCCCGCAGCCCACTTTCATAGCCGCCGGCGCACTGGAAGGTCTTGGCTGTAAGCTTACTGCATCCTGCATCGGGGGTCTCGGCGGGCAGGTTGCGACGGTGAGAGGTTCATGTATGAGAGTTTTTATTCGACTAGTCGCTGTGGAGTTGTTGTTGGTACATAACCACTAAAAAACACTTGTATAATTCCATCGTTGTCGTACGTAAAAGGTCGGAGAGATTACTATCCACAACAGCCGAGCAGAGTGGTGTTTAGAACTATGCATAGCACAGGTTGGATAAACATGTTTTTTTTTATTCAGCTTGGCATCTTTATACGGTCGATATGCATATGTATACTTCCAAGTAAATCTCAGTTTCGCATAATGTGAGCTAATACTTTCCTATATAGCAACGCCCGGCCGCAGCCTTGTTGAAGCGCAGGTGGAGCAACTACATCATCGCTCACTACCGCAGGGCGAAGCACCGCCATGAGCTTCTTGGCAGAACGACAATCTTGAACATTTCAACCCGGACTTCACGCCTTGATCGTATCTAAACTAAATCTATACGTCTCTTTCACTTTTTTTTCATCTCGCAAATAGAGCGCAACCTTGTTTAATCGCTTTTCTTTCATTATACCCGATTTCTAGAGTACAGCATCAGCCAGCGCCCCCTTTTACCGCGTCAATATCAAACCAGTAATGACATCCAATGACCGGCACATAACCATATAACAAACCCCCATAATGTATATTCCTCTACACGACAATACCGTAAGTGAAAAGCTCCCAAATCACCAGCGAAGAAACTTCCTTTAACCCCCGAAAATGCAGCCCTCAAAACGCGCTCCCCCAGTAGGCGGAGCAGGCAACGCAGCCCTCCGCAACAGCGACGGCACAGACAACGGCAAGCGCTTCATCCTCGCCTTCGCCATTGGCGTTCCCCTGCTCTTAATCATTGTCGCAGCAGTATGGTACTTTCGCCGCCGCCGCCTAAAGAAGCGCCGGGCGCAGGAGAAGACACCCGAGGGCAGAAAGGCAAAGAACACAGGCGAGGGCAAGAAGAAGCGGAAGACGAAGAAGAATAAGTCGGTTTGGGAAAGGTTTCGGCTGCCGAGTCGGATAAAGCCTGCTGCGACGCCAGATGCTTATAAACGGAATAAAGACATGTTGCCGACTATATGAGGGATTATCGACTGCTGGGGATTTTGGCCATGGTCAACAGACACTTGTTTCCTCGGGATTTTGAAGAGCATGAATCACGAGTTGTTTTGAGGGGTTTTTTTTTTCCTGAGTAAATCAGCAATACTCGTAATCCTTTTACATCTTCTTCAAGCGGAGATATTTATTATCTTATTTCTACTATATATATTTTTTCAAGTCTGCAGAACGTGCCCCCCAATCTTGGCCAGACGATGTCAAATGGTTACGAAGCTATATAATGCCCATACTACAGCAACCAAAGATTAAGCAACCACAAGTAAAATAAAACTTGACATTTTAAGCCAAGTCTGTAACTCATCAATTTGATTTATATTTTTCCAACTGTATAACTATCTCAGAATAAAAGACCAAGCCAACAAGTCATCTATCGCGAGGTCCTTCCACCTGCCACTCACACAAAGATGGCACGTGCGGCTCCACGTGATCGCGCATCTCCAAATCTTCCAATCGCAATTCAACTCCATACATGCATGCATGCACTCTCCCAATCGAAGCTCCTCCAGTCGACGAAACAAAACTCTCAGCAACCCTTTTTTTCCTTTGCACGCCGCCCCAGACAACGAATTCCTTTGGGCCGCTCGCAGCCGCACCGCAAACATGTCAGGCGGTCACAAGCCCATCCGTCTACCACCCCTCAAGACACTACGCGTGCACAATACCAAGCGCAAACAAGAGAATCCATGCATCACCATCATGTCTAGCGTCCTCGGTATGTTCACCCGTTTTTGTTTTCTCCCCCTTTCCCCTCCTTCCGAAATCAGGTAAAGACAGAAAAGAAAGAAAAAAAAAGCCGCAGCTAACATTTTCTCTCTCCAATATTATAGCATGCTGGGCTTCAGCAGGCTTCAACGCAGTCGGCTGCGCAGCAGTAGAAAACCAACTCCGCAGCTGCATGGACGGGCCCAAGCCGCCTCCCGCACCAGTGAATACGATAAACCACCATTTGGGACGCATGAACAAATACCTCACGAACCAAGGGAAGAAGCGATAAAAAAATTCCCTACTTTAGAAAAGACGAATGATATCAAAGGACAAGGACAAGAGAGAGGAAAGGGAAGACAGAAAAGTGTGGTGGCCGTTAGCGAGTGGGAAAATTCTACTATACAAAATGATGCGAGCATCACATAGCAGAGTGGTGAATCTCTGCGTTGGGCGTTTTTTTACATATATTTTTCGGAACTTTTTCGGGGTGCAGATTGGCTAGAAAGGGGTCCGTCTGTACATGGGCTTGCTGATGGGAAGCTATTTATACTGTAACACCATGTATACCAACTACAAACAACTTTCTTACACTTTTTCAAGGTGTATTTAAACTACGATTGTGAACTTTTCAGGGACAAGTTTTCCATTCAACTTGCCTAGTCTATCTGCCGTCTATCCAGTTCCTCGCATCGTCTATCCCACATCCACCGAGATGCGGCACACGTCACATCCAGCAAAACAACAACGTGCAAGGGAAAAGAATATGCAATGTTTGCTGCGAGAAATCTCGCAACCAATAAAATAGTGCCCTGAAGCCAGTCATGTTCCGAACCACACGCCTTAGATTCCATCACACCAAGCGCCGACAAACATAAGACCAAAAAAAATGACAGGCCGCCCATTGTAAAATGTTGAAACGAATGTAAAATGGAAATGCCAATGGTCAATTCCAACAACCCAAAAAAAAAAGTGTCTTTCCCAAAAAAAGAACAAGCCGACAAAAGATCGTCAATGATTCGAGACGTAGATGTAGAGAGGGAGTGAATGAAGGGTACAACTTCGAGTCAGATAAATATGTACCAGAAAGAGAGTATGGGTGTTGTGTGTGGTCGCTGTGCTTCGACATCGAGACAAGGTGAATCCCTTTATATAATATCAAACGCTGGCAAGCATAGACGTTGATGTGTGCAAAACTGAGCGGTGGCTCAAGCTATGAACTGTCTCCCACGCAAAACAACTCAATTTCGCCAACGCCGCCAGAGTACATGTTGCGGACACCCTCACGCCATTCCATAAAGGCGATTTGGATGTCATCGTCACTCTCGATAGTGACAAAGTCGCCGTCTTCATCTTGGTAGCGCAGTTTCAGGTTGCCATTCCCAATGCTGCTAGTCATGAATCGCGCCAGCTTTGCGTCGATGCGGTCAATCAACGACTGGTAGGTAATGTTGAATGCTACGACAAGCGTCACGTAGTTGCCGCCGTCACAGGTGACTCGTACTTTGAGCTGCGTGGGGAGCGGCATGTCAGCACCGCTCATGGGACCGCTGCCGATAGCTGGCGATCCTGTGCGCGAGTTGGGTCCGGAAGAGTCGACTCGAAGGATGGTAGAGCCCTGTGAGCCAGGAGTGTTTTGTCGCGGGTAAATAGGCTGCGTTGGGAACTGTGACATGGTTCCACCAAGACTGCCGGAATGCTTGTGCATATGGTGACGAGATGCGCCAGGGCTGTCGTTGTTTGAACGAATCGGTAGATCGTTTCTCGGCGAACTGGTTTGCGACCTCGAAGCGTTGCTGTCGTGCAAGTGCTGAGGAATGCCAGGTACAGCCGGCACATTGCCCTGACTAGGCTGTCGTTGTCGAGGGAGACCAGGATGAGCATCAGGGGTGCTGTAAGATCGGCTGCGTTGTTGCTGAACGGATCCTTGGCTATGAGAGTATGAGTGACCATGCGTCGACATGGCAGGAAGAGACGGTCCGCGTGTCGTTCGGCCATTGATGCCATACGAATTGGGCGGCGTTCCGTCACGAGATGGGGCTCTGGGCATCGCCGGAGCAGTATAGCGGGTGTTGTCATCCCATCCAGACTGCGAGCCATTCTTTGGAAACTGATACGGCGGGCCAGGAAAGACACCACTGGCCCCACTAGCTCGCGAAGAATTGGGTGAGTCGGCAATGGGGGAAAAGTACGAATCGCCGCCTCTTGACCCAGGTGATGGAGCACCGTTGCTTTGCGTTTGCAGGCTGAGAGGTGCGGGCGGCGGCATCGGGAACCTCGGAGGAGGAGCTCGGGCTACACCAACAAGCGACTGTGCACTCTCGCCGGTCAAAGACCGTTGCCTCACATTGGAGCTCGAAGATGTGCGCGAAAACGAGCTGGATTGCGGAGGAACGGGAAACTGCGCGGGTGCAGTTGCAGGGCCATATTCCTCATCGTCATCGTCGTCTTGCTGCAAGTACGGGTTTTCCAGGCCACCCGCATGGTCTCGTGTCCACGTGAAATCTTGGGGTACGGCATCGACACTCAACGAGGATCGGGGAACATTGTCCTTGCGCTGCGTCTCGAGACTGGCGGCCCACTTCCTCATCATCTCTTCGTTGAGGAACTTGATGGTGAAATTTTCGACGCCGGGATCGCCTCGCCACCAGATTTGAACGCTGTGAGAGCCTGCCGCAAAGTGTTAGCTTCTTTGGACGCCCAGGAAAGCAGATGCCAGGCACATACCAGGCTTTGATAGGGACACAATGTCAGTTACGTTAGCCATGAAAATGCGGCCCTTGAGCTGGAGCTTTGCGTTCTTGTTCTTAATCTTTGGACCTTGAGACCTCGTCTTGTCTTTTTTATCCTTGCTTTTGTTTGGAGACAGCTCCTTGCAGCATAGCAAGATGCATTCAAAGAGGTAGATCTCATACTGCGTGTTTGTCAGCGTTGATGCACTCACAATATTCAGAGACGGGTGGATACTCACGTCCTTCTCTTGGTCTGCTTTGCCAGTGATGACACCATAGACGCCATGTAAGAGTAGGCGACCAAACTGTTCCACTCTATGTGACTTCCAGTCGTCCACTCGGGTGATGAGGTCTTCAAGTGCTTCATCTAGAAGATCTCTGTGTACAGCGTCGTTGGCTTTGCGCAAGACACGCTCCGCCGCCTCACAGCCTGCAGTCAAGTCCGCCTTGGTTTCGGCATCTTCAGTCTTTTTGTGCAGGTCCTGTCATGTATATTAGCAAAAAGATTGTTCCAAATGGTTTGTGAATGGTACATACCTTGAGGAGAAGAGGGTACTTGACCAGTCGCTGCATGGGCTTCAGGAGGAAACCATCAAGCGTGTTGAAATCGGTAGCAACAGGGTGGTCAGAGAGCTGAATCTTTTCAAAGACTTGGTTTGCGACCTGCGCAGCTTTTCGTTGGTTGGCAATAAAGGGCTGGTAAATGTCGAATGCGCTTTCATAAAAACAAAAAGGCGAGCCCCAGCGCTGCGAGTCCTTGGCCATGGAATTGGTCGTCTCGACGCGAATAAGAAATCGACGCTGAAAGTCCAAAATGGCATTAATGTTGAGGAATATTTGGTGGAGAATGTCGCCGGGGACAGCGCCTTTCTGCTCGAGAGCCTTTTTGAGGTCGTGGAGATTCTCCAGATCTTGTACGTATTTGCGTTCGGTATCGACAAGTTCCTTGACAATGTGATCTCGGTAGCTCATTTGCAAGCCAGCGCCGGACGTCTCGAGTTCATCCTCCGGGTATGGTTGCAGCTGCAGGAGCTGGCCATGCTGCTCGGCCAGATCGAGAACATAGTTGACAACCTGAGTGACCTGTAATGGAGATCGGGTTAGTACTGACGGAATTATTGGGGGTCATTGATCTAAGAGACCAGAAATGTGACTTACTTTGACAAAGCCACTGGTGTCATTGCCCATCAAGTCAGTAATGACAAAGCATTCTCCTGGAGGAACCTTGAGCTCCTTCATGCAAGCCTGTACAAACTTGAAGATGGCAATCTTGGAGCGTTTCGCCTCGGTAGCGTTTGGGTCCTCGACCTTGAGGGGGTCGGCTGGCTGGAGGGAGTTGTAGATGACGAGCAGCGGATAGCCGGTTCGAAAGAGATTCCATAGCGGGTCGACGGGGTCTGAGGGGTCGAGGTCGTCGAGGAATGGCTGGAAGCCGGGGACCTGGCGCAGGCGTTGTTTGAGAGAGACGCAGATTTGGTAGAGGGAGCGAGAGGCATCGGCCTTTTGGTTGATGATGTTTGTAGTGGCGACAACGGGCCCGCCCTGGGTGGCCACGACAGTGGATGTGCTGTTGAGGGAGCTTAAGGAAGCCGAAGAGCCAGTATGCTGCGTCGAGCCCGACAACTGGCTGGTGCGCGGCGCAGAAGTCATTCTGGATTTGGAAAACCCTCCGACGCCGTGTGAGGAAGACGGTAGGGTCGGAGCAGTATTTGTTCGAGCGAGGATCGCATGTGCCATGTCCTATCAGTCCATCCGTCGCGAGTGCTGAAGAAGCACAAGGCGGGCGGAAAGGAACGGGGGGCTTTGTAGCGGCGGGCGTGGGGTCAAGCGGTCTTCTTTTCTGACCAGGACCGGAGGATACGAAGCGGTGCGTAAACGTTCGACGAGGGCAAGAGACAAAAATTGAATGAAAGTGAGTGAGGGGATTCGGCTCGGTTTCGTTGGAGCGTTTCGGTGGAAGCGAACCAAGATTGCGTCCTGCAGGTTCCCGTGAGATCACGATGTCGACGGATAGCGGACGAGATGGACGAGGAAACCGTCTAACGGTGGTGGCGGTGGCCGTTGGCAAACGGTTAAGCAGGGCTTGCAGCGTATTTGATCCCAAGATGATCGGCGGATTCGTCGTGGCTTGACAAGCAGAGGGAGATGTATTGAATCGAGGGAGGGATTCTTGATGCGGGGAGGGGGAGAAGAGGTGGTGGTGTGGTGTGGTGTGGTGTAGTGTGGTCGGCAACGAGACGACAAAGGGTAGCGACGAGCAGGAGGAGGAGAGAGGAGGAGGAGGAGGAGGGGCTTCCAGTCAAAAGTGGTTCAGGAGCAGGCGACTTTGTACTATGTGTCGAGACTCGTCACGGCGGCAGCGAAAAAAGACTCTCGAATCCCGTGATTATCTGACAGTATGATTCGAACCGTACTGGCAAAGATGAGACGGTCTGTCTAGAGTAGGAGAGAAGCCGACGGCACGGCGCGAAAGGAGAACGACGAGCGATGGAGTGGTTAAAGATGGCTTCAAAGAGCCTGGCCTGGGGGGGTGGTGTGGTGTGGTGTATGGCCGAGGAGGAGACTCAGGCAGGCAAAGCGGTCGAGCATTAGTACGGATACAGTTGCAGATACAGTGGGAGACGTTCTGTGGGTTCTGTGGCCTTAGCGGAGGCGGGAGGTGGGCACGGACAAGGTTGTGCGGTACCTGGGATGAGGCGAGCACTTTGGCGGGCTGGTAGGTACCTTTACCTAGTACCCTACTCTATTTCCAACTCGTTAAGGTAGTCATATTGAATGCTGAAGTACGAGTCTGCTACAGGTACTCACTTAGGTACTTAGGGGGTTGGGCAGGGGAAAGAGGGTGGTGCAGGATATCCCCTTTTACTCAACGGTGTCGTATAATATCGAGCCAGAATAAGATAATAAATGTATTTATGTAAAGAGTCTTTTTTTTACTCACTCTTGCTTCATTATTTCAAAGTATTTGTAGAATATTTGATTTCCTTTTTTGAGGCTGAAACCGGCATATACAGGTCGGTAATTAGCAGGTAATACTTAGTGCCATCCAAAGGTACACCGCACAAATGGCCACTGGCGGTAAGACAACCCGTGCAACTTCCACCACGATGGGCCTTGTCTGGAAACCAAAGAAAAAAAGCGAGGGAAAATTTTAGAGAATAGAGAAAATTCACAGCTACTAAATGCCAGAGACAGCTCATTCATTTTATACAAAAATAAATTATCCCGTGAAAAGTAGAGGCTGTAACTTATTGGTGTTTGCCGCCAGGTTGTCATCATGTAACAGGACGAAACAAACAGACAAACAGGGGAACAGACTCTATGCATGCACTTGCAGTAAGTACATACTTGTCGACATGATGACACGATACGGCGAATAGTCCGCAGTTCGATGCAAATACCCGTACATGATGAACCGGCATTGCATCGCATGGTGCACCAAGGGCTTCTCGAAGACTCACTCAGTACTAGGTAATTACCGTGCAGACGCTGAGTACTAGGTAGTGACCATGGCCGTGGGACCAGCGACTGCAAGCCCCAGCCCAAGCAGGCCCCGAAAAGAAAGAAAATCAAAGAAAATCGGGCGTCGGATTTTATGTATAGTGACATACCTATTTGTTTCTCCGACTGCGAAACTCTGCAAGAATGAGACATTGGGGCAGGTATCTCTACTTGTATCCGCTGAAGAACGCAGACTTGCGCTCTCGCTGGACCCAGTAAATTGGCCTCTCAAGGTGGGGGAAGAAGGGGGAAGGTCAAGCTCGAGGCGGTCGAGATCCGTAACTATCAGTTCGTCCGTACCTACCTAAACAAATCTCCAGCTTTGTTCGTTGTCTGTTCATACCTACCTACAGTACTACTTGGAAAACGGCACGTACCACCCTAAGCTTGAGTGTGTGTGTGTGGTCAAGCAAAGTTGTTGTTTCTGGTTCTGCACGAGCGCCTCTGATTTAGCCCTTTTGTTTGTTTCATGATTGTCGTACAGTAGCTACATGGTGTAAAACAAATTGAATCCCTGCCAGTAATACTAGGCACAGACCTTGTGACCTGTAAGAAAGAGCTCTAGAGTAACATCTCTAGATACAGACTACCTACTAGTTGCCTATAATATTTACAAGTCAACTTGTGCTGCTAAAAAAGCGAAAGAAAAAAAATACCTTTATCTTGTATCGTCTGATGGGCGGTAGCATGTAAAAGTCTTTTTTTTCCTTTTTTTATGTATTTTCTTTTGTATCTTCTTTACCACTTCTTCCACCACCACCATCAAAAGCATCTACAGCCTTGCTTTCTTTTCTTGTCTTTTTTTTTTTTTTCCTTTTGTTTTCCTGTTTATTTCTTTCTTTCGTTCTTCTTCTCTCCTTTTCACTTGCATTGTTCTCTCCCCGCACGCCGATTCTTTGCCACATTTTCCTGCAACGACTCATGTTTTTTCCGACTCATGCAACCGAACTCTGCCTCCTCCTCCAAGTCATTGACCTGCATTTGGCCACTGTCCAAGCAACATATCTCGACATCTCACCTCGGCAGCACAAGCTCCTCCTATCGCTCTGCTGGTACACCGAATTTCGCCATATGCCGACGTGCTGTACAAATTGTTCAGGTGACATTGTAGAGCCAGATTCTGCTGTACTACTTTTCTTTGCCCACCACACCCCCGTTTCACTCTTGTCCACCACCCACTCCATCCTGTCCACGGGACCGCCAACGTTTCAAGATGTGAACTTGCGGCCAACCACCAAACGCCCATTGCGTCACGCAACAGCGGCGCCCAAACAGGGTGGAGTGCTTGTGCTTATATCTCTCGTAGCCGCCTAAAGAAACAAAAATAAACTGCCGTGTTCAAACGATCGGCTCATTGCGGAATAATCGATGGATGTGGTGGTAGGATACCGTCAACAACTCCCGAAACCACTAATAGACTGACGGCGTGCTTGAAATTCTGCCAAGCGGTAAAGGGATGACTTCGTCACATTACCAAAACGTATTCATCAATTATATTCTTATAATAAATCTCTAGTCTAACTTGTGCTTCTCCCTCGTCACCGTCTTCCATACACCTAATCATAGATCTTGGCGCCATCCCGCGTAACAAATGGATTCCAGTCAGAGTCAGACATGTGCAAAGACCTCGCAGTAGCCTTGTCAAGATCCTCCTTGGGTAGTCCAAGAACATCATTCTCGAGACGGCGGTTCTTCTCTTCAGTGTCCTCGTCGCCAGGGTAGAATTTGCGAGCATACAAGGCAATGGCGAATCCGTTGTGGTCTCCAGTCTGAAGCAGATCAAGCCCCCTCTTGTATCGCTCCTCGACCGGTTCATACGAAATCTCCCAGTCCGCATCCGTGCTTCCTTGCAGGCGTTGGATACTGTCCAGCATATCCCGCTGCGAGAGCAGAAAACTGGAAACGTACAGCGACTTGTTGCGCCAGGCAGAAATAGTTGGTGACTTGTCATTCTCATCCTCAGGAAGCACCTTGAGGCTCAAAAAAGATGCAACAGCCCGACCACACTGCTGCCACGTAGAGGTATTGATGTGAACATTGCCATCACCGTACAAAGTAGCCTTTTTGTTGGGAGCATCGATCCCGTAGGCAAGTGGGAGGGCCAGAGAGTATTCGTACCAAAACGAGCTGCATAGATTTGTCCAGTACACGCCCATCTCCTCAATAGCGTTGATACCTCGCTCGTACGTTTTACCAATCAGACTCTCGTCGGAAAGTTTCTTGTTTTGGGTATCGCCGCCCCAAGCATTGGGCATGACGTGCCGGATCCCAGCCTTTTTGGCAGCGGCGACAATCTTGTCCTGGACTTCTATCTCGACCGCTGCGGCCAGAGAGATGATGAGCATATCCTGGCCTTGAAGGGCTGCGACCAAGGTGGACTCGTCGTCGTAGTCGACCTTGATGGCTTTCACTCCCTCGGGGAGCGTGCTCGAGCTGCCGTGGCGGGTGATGGCAGTTACAGTGTGCTTCCCAGTCTTGAGAAGGGCATCGGTGATGGGCTGGCCAATTTGTCCACTAGCCTGTAAACGTATAATTGTCAGAAACGCCATGAGGAATTTTACGTTGTGCAGAATGTAAAGTGACTTACACCAATGATGGCGACGTGCTCAACGCGGTTTGTGAAGCCAGCGGGCTGATTTTTGGCGTACTCGGGAGCCATTGTGTTTGTGATGGTGAAGAAAATTTAGAAGATGACAGTGAAAATTAAAATTTACAGTATAATGGGTGCTGGGTTAAAAGGAGCTTGATTTGGGATTTCCTGTGTATGAAAGCTTTATTTCAGTAAAAGGCCTTGGAGGGTGTTTTATACTCTTCTCGGGGTCCAGGATAAGACCAACACCCTGTAAGAAAACCAGCTCTTTAATATGAAAACATTTCGTGAATCCAAAGCAGCAATATGCATCTCTGGTCCGTTATGTCCGCGTCGAGTTTGCGTCGCGATATCAACCAATGCCGGCCGCGATACCCTCACGGACTTAAGCGCCGGAGCCGGGAGCCGGACAAGGCACAGACCCACCCACAACGTTGGACCTCTCCACCAAATCAACCGGCCCAGCTCCGGATTTGATGTCATTGCTGTAAGATGTGATGCCGTACCAGAGATGGTAAAAGGCTCACTCACCCTGCCGAATCGGAACTATACGCACTAACCCGTGGCATCGTAATGTCGCCTTCTGGCTGACCATTCAAGCACTAGTTGGTGTTGCGACGGTGTTTGCCACCAGTTCAAATATCAACTTGTCGCAAATCGTTTGGGACAACTTACTTACTCTGTCGATCAAACGCTTAGTCTGAGTGCTATTGCCTGCTGAAAGCGACGGTTAGGAGAGGATTACAACTATCATTCTCTTGCACACTTCTAATACCAAGACCAACGCAACTCCTATGGAAAGTGTGGTGTGTGAGGTGTCTCAGTCAGGGCATAACGCTATCCCTTGCAAACTCCGGGAATTAATTTGGTACGATATTTGCCATCTACCGCCGGCCTTGTCTATCCCTTTCCCTTGACGAAGTGTTTACAAAAATAATTGCAATGAGGGCAAGGCTGTACCCTGCAACGCGGCCTGCAGTACGGAGTAGTAACTGATCAGTTATTAGTCAGGCGACGACAGCACGTCAGGGTAACGACTGGCTCCCGCCCTCCCCCCGCCAAAACGGCCATCGGGTCCCACCAGCCGCCCTGCCACCTCTGGAATTTGCCGCCCCCGTTAGTTAGCTTCCAACACGCCGCCTGCTTTTTGCTTAGTAGTACAGACAGCCGCCGCCGCCGCCCGCATCGCAGCATCACCACTCGATCAACAAATCATCCACGGCCGACACAGACTCTGGCCAGGCTTCTTTGCGGCCTGCGCATGGGCTTCCCAAGATACGCGGTACTTTATCTTACAAAAGGCTCCAACCACTTGCGTCTTTTACGACGACTGTTGCTGGAAACCTCGTTGTCTTTGTTGCATTGGACGCCAGCCCAGGCCTCCCAAGCCACGCACCGTGCTCCTCACTCAACCTTAAACCGCCGCCACGATTCTTTTTTCGCTTGTAGACCTGCAAAGTCTCATCGCCCAGGTTAGCCGCTAATACCGCCATAACCAATGACGGTACGCCTCACGCCGTCATGGATCCCTTCTCGCCAGTCCACCAGCCTGACGAGGGTTACTCTGAGGAGCCTCTGAACCCAGAGGAAAACACCGCTCTCTCAACCTCACTCTCTTCGCTGCGGTCTCCAGCAGAGCTGCCTACATGGCTGGCCAGCAATGCGTCTCTACTGCCAGTCTCGGTAAAAACGGGTTCGTCACACCAGCACCCGACAGCGACCATGTCGTTGTCTCTGTCCTGAAAATGCTAACATTGGCCGCAGAGCTGACAATGGCCCTGCTCGAGGAGCTGCCCACGTCCACCATAGCCAGCATCGTGCAACGACTGAGCCCGCGACTCTACATTGACTTTATAAAACATCTCCCCGCCGAAATATGCCTCAAAATTCTCGGTTACCTCGACCCCGTTTCTCTTGTCTGCGTTCTGCAAACGTGCAGAGCCTGGAACGACCTTGCTCTCGACCGGAAGCTGTGGGAGAAGTTATACTGTCTTGAGGGTTGGAAAGCGGTATATAAAGAAATCGAGGATGCCGAAGCTCGCGAGAATGAAAAGGTTACAACCTCCATCGGCGCTATACACTCACATTCCTCCGACGAGCCCGCAAGCAAGGTTCGCGCCCTCATGAACGACGACGAAGACATGGAAATGGTCGATAGCGATCGACCACAACCTACAAGAGACGGCGTTTTCGGTGCCAGCATGTTTGGCTCGCCGACTTCATCGTTCTCTTCCAGTCGGCGCGCCGCGACACCCATGGGAGATGTTGAAATGACCAGCTTCTCTGGCAAGGGCAAAAGCGTCGATCGCAGCTTTGGCTCGAATGATGCACGCGCCAAGCGCAAGGCTCCAGGAGTCAGCCCAGACCCATCGACACCTCTAACTACTGTCGCCGAGTCCAAGTCGATCCGTTCGGGCTTGTTCACCTGGGATGTACCAAGTTCACGCTATCGCATCAACTGGAAATACATCTACAACATGCGACGTCGCCTCGAATCCAATTGGGAGCTGGGCAAGTTCTCGACCTTCATGCTGCCCCATCCAGATTACCCTGAAGAGGGTCATCAGGAATGCGTTTACACGATACAGTTTGATGCGAATTATCTTGTCAGCGGCAGTCGAGACAGAACAATGCGCATCTGGAACATGCATACCCGACGCCTGGTGCGTCCCCCGCTGGCCGGTCACCATGGCTCGGTCCTCTGCCTACAGTTTGATGCCGACCCCGAAGAAGATATAATCGTGTCAGGAAGCAGTGATTCCAACATTTTCATCTGGAAGTTTTCGACCGGCGAGATACTGCAAAGAATTACCAAGGCTCACCGCGAGTCTGTTCTCAACGTCCGCTTTGACAAGCGCATCCTTGTTACCTCTTCCAAGGACAAAACTATCAAAATCTTTAATCGCCGCCCTCTTCACTACGGTGACCTCGGGTACGCCATGGCTGACAGCGTCGTCAGCCCCGTTGCGAAAACGGTCAAGCCGTATGGCTACGAACCAGACCTTGCTCAAGAGCTGCCTGTAAAGCCTCCTTATACCATGATTGGTCGTCTGGACGGCCACGGAGCTGCAGTGAATGCAATTCAAGTCAAGGGTCGAACTATTGTCTCGGTATCAGGCGACAGGCAAGTCAAGGTATGGGACTGGCCCGACCAGATTTGCATCAGGACAATTCCTGCGCATGACAAGGGAATTGCTTGTGTTGAGTTTGACGAGCGGCGCATCGTCAGCGGAAGCAGTGATTATGAAGTTTGTATATTTGATGCTCCGACTGGTCTTAAAGTGGCTTCGCTGCGCGGCCATGCCAACTTGGTTCGTACAGTACAAGCAGGATTTGGTGATTTCCCATACAGCAAGATTGAAGACGAAATCGAAGCTAGAGCAGTCGATGCGGAGTACTTCAAGGCGATAGAGACGGGCGACCTGGGCAGCGAATCTGACCGCAGAGCTCGGAGAGGCAGACGAGCAAACGCTGGCAGCTCTCGGCCCGCAGACGTGCAAGTGTTTGGGGCCAAGGTTCCTCCAGGTGGTGGCGGTGGAAGAAAGTATGGACGAATTGTTTCTGGCTCGTATGACCAAAGCATCATCATCTGGCGGCGAGACAAGGAGGGTGTTTGGAAGCCTGCGCATCATTTGCGGCAAGAAGAAGCTGCAGAGTTGGCCCAGCGGCGCCACGCCACGCAGACGGCGTCCCAAGTGCCCGCGGCGGCTACTCAAGGAGTCATTCCTTTTCATCCCGTCAGCAGAACACAACCAGCGTCCAGTCGCGCAGCAATGCCGGCTCTACAAGATCCCGGCAATAGCCTAAGCCAGCGCTCTGCTGGACTGTATATGGCGCTCATCGATCAAGTGGTTCCAAACGGAGCCGCGTCTCTGCAGCAGGCATTAGCAAGCTATCCGGCCATGTTATTTCACCATAACTATTTGCAGGCGACGATTGAGCGTGAACCTTCTCTGTTTGTGCGATCTCAGTTGCGTCAGGTTGTGACGAGTGCTCTTGTCAACGTCCAGACCAACCAGTCCAGTCGTCAGCGACTCATCAGCGCGACACAACCTACCCAAACTCCGCAAGTAGGCTCATCGGCATCTGTGGCTGCCGGTCCATCCTCGTCGACGGCTGCAACGGCAGGGTCACAAAGTTCTCCGCAGGCACCTGGAAGCAACGATGCGAACCATGGCAGCGTCGATAGTAGCAGCGGCGACCAACAGTCGGCGTCTCAGCAGGCTGGCTCTTCAGCTCCGCAAGCAACATCCGCCCGGCCATCACAGTCACAGTCACATCAGCAGCAACAACAGACGATCAACAGCGCCACTCCCCAGGTCAGTGCCCCGGTCCAGACGCCGGCGGTTTTGGCGACAGCACAACCAAGCGCAGCGCAGCAACAGCAACAGCAACAGCAGCAGCACCATCAACATCAACCCCCACAGCAGCCACATCACCACCACACACACCGCCACCATCACCATCACCATCCTCACATTGCGGCAGCGGAGAATGCGCCAGCGCGCGTATTCAAGCTCCAGTTTGACGCACGCAAGATTGTCTGCTGCACGCAGTCCCCAGTGATTGTAGGCTGGGACTTTTGCAACGGCGAAAAGGAGCTTGAAGAAGTTTCGCGGTTCTTTGCGACATTGGACTAGAAGGGGATTCTATCATTTGGAAAAACGAGAATTAGCATTTTTGAAGCCACGACGGGATTATTTGTTTACGGCGCATGGGGAATAGGAATAGCGAGAAGCCGATGAATATGAATTTGCGTTTTTTTTTATTTTTTGAACAACTTGGACGATGCCTTACATACATAGGATAGCTTTGTTGAAGAGGCAGGGGTCCGCTGGACAGTGAGTGGCCCGGTTGGCTTGTTTGTAACCCGTGCAATGCATTTGACGGAGTTGAAATGGTCATATAGATATTTGCTGAGTATGTATAAACTTGGAGCACAAGTAGGGGAAGTAATCAATAAATATACGACTATAAGCGTCGTCACACATGCTTTGCATTGGAAGTATGAACGCTTCAATATTAAAAAACAACCACAGTGCCAATAGGGAAGGGATCAACGAATACACGACTATAAGCGTCGTCACATATGCTTGCATTGGAAGTATGAACGCTTCAATATTAAAAAAACAGCCACTGTCCCAATAGGGGACCGAAATACAGGTATATCCGTCACTCATCAAAGAAAATGCAAACCTCCCCCTCGCAACCCTTTATCCAGCAACTGCCTTGACCTTATCCTCCGACTGCGGCGGCTCGTCCACAAACTCAGGCACAACCTCATCCTGCAAAAAGCCTGGCACGCCACCGCCCATCTCCTGCTCAAGCTCCTGCTCCATGCCCAGCGCCTCAAGCTCCGCATCCAGCTCGCCCTCATCAACCTCGTCAGGAATATCATAACTCCTCGCCAGACTATCCTGAATCTCATTGCCCACATCCATCAAGTCCGCCATGTCATCCTGCATGCGCTCAATCTTGTCCAAGTCAATCTTGCCATACTGCCGCCTCAGCTCCTTGTTTGTCGTCTTCATCGCGTCGACCTGCGTCATGACGTTCTTGAGGTTATCCTGCATGCCCTGCGCCTGCTCCATGTTCCACACCTGGCCCTCGAGCTTGTCCTTTTCGGCCTCGTATGCTTTGCGCTTCTGGAGCACCTTGAGCGCTTTTTGCTTGACGGCTTGTTTGCCGGGGCCTTCGCGCATCTTGGATAGTTTGTCTTGGTATGCGGACAGTTCGCCGTTGAGGGCTTTTAGCTTGGTGTCGATGGAGGCGACGCGTGTGTCGATGTTGGTGATTGCGCCGTTGAGGGTTGGTTTGGGCCCCGCGGGCTTGGAGCCGAAGAGGCGGTTCATCGTTGCGTGTGTGTGTGTGTGTGGGCGCCGCTGTGTCGAGGAGAAGTGATTGTGTGGTAGTTTGTGTGTTTCGCGACGAGTTGCGATGTGACTCTGCGTGTTCGGTGAGTGTGTCGTTGTGGTTTGTAGCTGCCTGAGATGCTCGGGATGACGTTGACAGCCAGGGCTGAGAGGCGAATGGTCGTGACGACCAAGTCATGGGCTGTTGTGGGTCGACATGGAGGGGTGAGGTGAAAGCTACCCGGTACCAAAATTGGTTTTATTGCTGGAGAATTACCTGCGACGAGGATGATGATAAAAATCTTGAAAAAAAGTTTTTAGTTTTCAAGATGTATTATATACGTAGACATATATTTAGGTTGGATTTCCTGTCGATTTTTAAAGCAAACCTAAATAGAGATGTTGTTGATGTGTTGTACTTATACATCACACACAGCTAGGCTTTGCAGCACAATGTAACAAATCAGGAGTAACGTACAGGGCTAATGAGTAAGTTGAAAAACAAAATTTACGGTAAACCTTAGCATGTTTCTCGCTGTCACCTTCTTAACTTGACATTGTCGATGTCAGCTACTCTAGCAGCTAAGTTTGCCCCCATGAGATGCCGCCACTGCAGAGTTTGACTAATCTCTTTGGCTTTACAACCCTATGCACCGCTTCCTGATATGGCGACTGGGCGCTCTAGTAGCGGCAAAAAAGAAAGAGGAACAAGTAAATTTACCTACTGTCCGCTACGAGAAAACATTACGACACTATCAGTAACTTTGCCTGGCTGTTTAGGTCACCCATCACCAACACACCAATGGAAACAGACTTCCTAAATAGGACTAGCGTTGCATCAATTCCAACGACGCCCAATTAGGCAGATTGTAAACAAACGATTCCCTGTTCGCCAGCGACGCAGAAGAAAAGCTGCAGCTCCACCAAGCTCCGTTTCCCAAGCTTCACCTCACGCGTCCGCGTGCGAACCAGGCAGTCTTTGCGGCTGTGAACTCTGCTCGTCTCGCCCACGGCGCATATTAATCTTTGGCAATCTGGCCCAACTTTTGAATATTATTTTCTTCAATTTGTACAAATTATTATCGCAGTCTCTCTACCAAGTCAGCTTTTTACTCGTTGGCCTTCGGTATCGCGTCTCATCACGTCGGTGCGAAGCTCTAGTCCAGTTGGTTATGCTGACCTTGGATCTGCAAAGTCAACATGGACGCCGCAACAAATCAGCAGAAGCCCTTTGAGGCTTCAGGAATTAATAGGTGAATTGGAAACTTACTGAAGAATTAGTTTAAGCCTGCATCGCTAACGGCCAGCCGTCAGTATATCCTATACCGTACCCGACACATTCTTCCCAATCTACGACGCGCCCGATGCGAAATCATGGACACCTTGTTTGGCTGCACCGCGTAACACGACACAGTTGAGGGCTTGGTCTCGAGTCCCTCTCCCAACTCAGTCAAATAGAAACTTTTCGGGCACAGTTATGAAACGTGTCGGCCTGATGAAGCCTCGAATTGCGCAAAACTGTCTGGCCAAGGCCACAGACGCGAAAAACAGCTCCTCCTCCACGATGCACGTCTGCCCTGATGGGATGCCTCAGCGACGCATAGCAAGGAGGCTGGATTCCTATAGCCCCTCGCCTGCCGACCATGAATCGGCCGGTGATCCGCCCTCGAAACTGGACGTTGCCGGTCTGAATATGCAAGCAAAAGGTTTGAAAAGCGCATGTCAATTGTATAATCCGCACGCTAACTATTCGAAAGCGAGCGTAGCGTATGCTGTTAAAGAATACCCGACTTCAAGGACGCGCGACGAAATTCGCCAGTGCCGTGCCGGACACTATGTCAAGACGATACCCGCCAAACGACGATTCAACGACATGTTCAGCGCAGGCAATAGGCTACAAACGTACCTCGACATTTTGGACATGCCGCTCAATACTGGAGTCCATCCGAATGCTACTAAACCGCTTGCCTCAATTGATACCCGGCCGTTCAATAGTCCGATAAAGTCGACCCAGAGCCCGTTCAAGTCGCCAGTAACAACACGTTCACAGCTGTCTCAAGAACCCGTCACTCCTGCTTCAGTCATGAATCCCCCAGAGATTTTGACGTCGTCTCACTCCAAGTCACCTACAAAACGAAGTTCTCGACACAAGAGCCCGCCGATCAAGACCGACGCTTCCAGCATCAGCCCAACCGTCAAGCTTCTTCCTGTAGAAAGCCCGACGGTCCAGCCGTCGCCTACCAAATCGGCATCTCCTCCGCCAGCGACTCCGCTCAACGCCTCTTCCACGTCCATCAAGGTTTTCGAAACGCCGTCCACGTTCCCAAAAGCAGCACAGCTTGGATTGGAATTCGCAGACATGCAGCGCTACTCCGCGATTAAAGAGACTACGAGCCCACTGCAGTTGCCGCCACCAATTTCACTTGCGTTGGCAAGCCCCTGTCCGGCAAACTCTTCGACAGAATCGCCGCATAAACAATCCCCGAGTAAACCTTACTTGACTGTTGTACCTACGCCTACTCGGCATGCCTGCGCACACCCAGCTACGCCACAAGTGTCTACACCTGGGTCAAGCGCAGCCGATGACAACGCCAGTCCTATCAGATTCTTGTCGAAACTCTTCGCTCAGAGCCCAGCCCCAGCCCCGGCTTTGTCATTCACTCCGCAGCTTCCTGCACCACATGCTGTGCCAGATTTCGACTTTGGTACAACCTCTCCTTCATTCAACTCGGTTACTTGGATGAATTCAGTCGAGAACCCTGGACAACAGCGTATAAGGGGCTCCAAAGGAGACTCCAGGAGACAGAGCGAGCCTTTGATGCGCAACTGCTTGAAGACACAAGCTCGAAGACAAACCATCTCGCCTCGTAAACTAGTTTTCAAGAGCGAACTGACTTTCCAGAACCAAGAAACTTCTTCATTGAGTCCTAGCAAACCAGGCCTGAAGCTCACTAAACCAGACACCTCTGGTAGCCCAGAATCCTCAACAAAGCCAGCGAGTTTAGATGCTCCAGTCTTGGCTACCCCGAAACTTAATGTCCCGCTCAAACAAGGCTCAGTGGAGAGCTCGGAATCTTCCGAATCTAAGAAATCCGGTGCTGGCGAAGTATTGAACATCGACATGCGACAAAATCCCGACATTTTCGGAACGCGGGCTTCATCCCTTGGGCCTTCCCCAGTGCTATCCACTGGACCTTTGCCCAGTATTGTTGAGGATGGAACTGAAAGCGAAGCAAGTGTTATGCACACCGACAATGGCCGACTGGAAGTGCAGTTCAAGATCGCACCAAGATTTGCATCGGTGGTCCCAGATAGCCAAGGCTCGTCTGCTCAACAGCATGAACCTTCCACGGTCGAAGCCGGCGAGGCCAACAGCCCTAGCCAGTCTCCTATAGCGCAAACTTCCCCTGAAAGAAAGCCCGCAGCTATCAATGGTCTAGGCATCTTTGATGACATCCTGGGCAGCGACAGTCCTGGAAGCTCTACTGAAGCTTCGCCTGAAGCCACGTCGCCAGCTGCAAAGAGAAAGGATACCCGGCAAACGTCAGACGATGAAGTTGTTTCGGAGACTCCCGAAAAGGACGGCGAGGCACTACCAACAACAAGAGTCCAAAGTCCAAGTCCACCCTTGAACCTGTCGTTCACGGCTGTCAATATACCCCAGGGCAAATCGGAATCGAATACGCCCCCGCTCACAATCTTCAAAACGCGAAGCCCAGAAAGGACGCTGGTATTTGAGCCTGAGTCTAAGACAGACGATTATGATAGCCCGGGACGTGATTATATGCGAGAGTTTATCAGGCGATCGAAACCAAAACGTCCTTTGACGACGGATGCAGGTTCACCAGTTGCCCCTGCAACAAAACGGCAGCCACTTGCCCCCAAGAGCCCCAACACAGAGAGCCCATTGAAGGCCAAACGCAAATTCGAAAACGAAAAGGAGAGGCAGGAGTCGCCTCTTAAAATGGCTTCAACAAAGCCTGAAGCCAAAAAGATGCGTCGCTATGGCATGGGTCTCAAGAAGAGAAATATCATCCGCGACAAGAAGGAAGACGATTCCGACAGAATTGATGTGGAGTCGCCGGCTGATGTACTCGCTGCAGTAGATGAGCTTGACGAAGTCACTGAGGGCAATAGCGCTGCATCCAGGCGTTCATCGCGTATCAGGAAGCAGGCTGTGACAGCGCCCTTGTCCAAGTCGGCAATTCCCACCCCCATCAAGATTGGCCGCAGCACCGGCACGACCTTGAACTCTGCTGTGCGCAGCGAGCAGCAAGACTTGACGTACCAGACACGCATGAATACCCGAAAGAACAAGGGCCACGCCGAATACCCGGCGCAGTGGTTGGCTCGCCAATCTGAAGGTGCACATTCTGATTCAGAGGCTGACATGGTGAACTCGGAGCAAATAGCATCAGACGGCACCAGAAAGTGCGTTGCCTGGAAGAGTCCATTAGCTGCGTACCAAGAAGAGGAAGACGACAAGCTAAAGAAGAAGGGCTCAAAAACGACCAAGACGGTACGAACGAGTGGCATTGCAAAACCAGTTACGAGAGCCAAGACGACGGCCGAAAAGGAACGCACGGCAAGACTAGCAGAGCATTTCGGAATGGTATCCAACGGAACACCCGCCAAGCCACAGCGAATGACACGGTCAAGGATGCGATCATAGCATTTTGTATTTTACCTACAAGTACTGGCGTTATGTTTTGGATCACTGGATATCACAACCACTATTGACGGCATAAAGCGTTTTGCGAGTGATGATGGCTTGCTTCGTTGGAGTTTTGAGGAAATAAAATCGCTTTTTTTTCTGCGGCATGAAAAGAATATCGAAAGTCATGGATATATGAAAGTGTGTGGAAGTTAGACAGCAGATTGATGTACAGCAATATATCTTGAAACCCTTGTGGCTGCTATCACGGCAAGTTATATCTGAGACCATTCGTGTGTTATTCCTTTTTAAACTATTGCAAACTACTAAACATAGGAAAATGCCAACCATAGAAACTGCAAACGCTGTTTGTGTTTTTGTTTCTTGCCTACGCAGCCGTCTTATTCCCGTTGTTACCTTCATCGATAGGTGTCATATACCACGGGAACAACGCCTTGAGCTGCTCCCAGACTCTCCGTCCCGTCGCATTCTCATTACACTTGCCCTTATTCCCAAGATATCTCGATATGCCATTCACATAATCATTGCACTTTGAATTCTCCGTCCCCAGCAGCTCATTCTGCAGCCCGCCCTTTTCCGACTCCCACTGACAGATATCCACGCCGCGCACCTCTCGTCCGTAAAACCTATTCCAGTTCCGAGCAGCGTACTTTGCCGCGCGCAGATCCGTCTCCTTGTCGCCTGTGCCGTGCCCGCATTCTTCATCTAGCAGCCGCATGGCTTCCATGTACTCGAGGAGGGAGCCTGCTTCCCAGCCCGCGAGGTTGCAGATGTAGACGACTGCGCCGTTGTGGACGGCGAAACGGACTGTGTTGGGCGGGATCCAGAAGAGGGAGGAGTGGAAGAGGAGATTTACTGCCGAGTGGAAGTCTGCTTGGGTTATTGTGTGGTTTTCTGCGCGGCAGAATGCTTTTCCTTTTGGGAGCGGGAGGGTTTCTTTCAGCAGCCGGCCTTCGGGGTACGTGTCGCCTGAAAAGGTGTCGATGCAGCCTAGAGAGGGACATCCGCGTTTGGTGTTGGTTGGGGCATGGCGGCGGATGAGGTGGGTGTTTGGCGAATTTGGATCGGGGAGGGCATCGTATATGCCGTTTGGAGTTGATGGGTTGATGTGGATTGCGTTGGTGAGGCTTGCGCCTGAAGTTAAAAGGATAGGAATTGCCGGTTTCATTTTGATGGTTTGCTATAGGAGAGGTCGAATACGGTGAGGCAGTTTATGGTGTTACAGTAAATAGGAAAGGACGACAGAATGAGACTATCGCCGTGGATTGATTTTCTTATTCAACGCTTGATTTATATATTTCTGATACGTAATTAAAGTGCTAGTTTATGGTTATTTGTTTGAATATACTTTTTTACTTGATTGAGGTATAATATTCTAGTTGTGCAGTGCGAACAAGGCTCAAGAGTTTGGCTCTTCCTCGCACCGCGAAGCTTACTCGAGCGTTTTGAAAGCTTTCGGGGGAAATGGCGACGAAGAACTTACAGAAGCGTTTCGGGGAATTGATTCAAACACCGGCATAATGGTTGCAAGTCAGGCAAGGTTCGGCAAGCCAGTTATCTCGTGCAGCTTGTTCTAGAGCAACGTTTCGCTGCGCAGCCGCCACAAACCTTGCGTGACGAGGCACATTCTTGGAACCCCAAGGCAAAGGAATGTCGAAAATCCACGACGTGAAGCTGAATCCGATCTATGGCCGATTGACAGTGGATTAGGGAAGAATGACGCCTTTGTGATTCGAACTTCACAATGTGTTCAAAATCTTGTTTCCAAATACCGCAGTGCCGACGACAACGACGTCATTGATGCAAAACCGCCACGTCCCGAGAAACCAGGAACGAGCCACTCCTGGCCTCTGGAGGAGGAGGGCGAATAGGAGCACGTCCAGTTTTGCTCAGAAACCGATGTAAGAGAGATGGGGGTTTGACGACGTACACGAAGAATTATGACATCATTACGGATATGCTTCTAGGCGTGTGCCACATGTATGGTGACATAGTTTGTGGCTGCACTTTGTACCCCTCTCATGCTAATTAGTAGGCGGGGGGCCGCATGATCGTGGGGAAAGCTGGTCAGCGGAACATGGGGGAAATTTACGAATGGATTCAGTGTCTTCGCTGGGCAGAGCTACATTGTAAACGAGCATGGTTTCAACAAGGCAAGCTTGTACTGTGGCGATGAGCTACTGAGCACAAGCAGCTTTCAGCCGGCTGGGCGACGGCGCAACGATCAACACCGTTGCGAGGCTAGCGTGACATTGGTCTTTGACCAGATTATGCACAGCGATTGGTCTATATCGGGATGGCGCGGAATGGACAGAGGCGTTGAGCTTGTGCTTGGAGTGTGGCTTGAGATTAGGCGGTGCTGGCGGAAGAGATGGAATGGTTCTGGTGCTCTGACAGGTCTGCGGCGGCCATGTTATTAGCTGCCTCGTGACCCAGGCGCAATATAAGGCTTGTGATGAGTATCAACATCGAGAGGCGGTGATAAGCAATAGCCGGGGGAATGCCAGTACAATGATAGATAGGGCATCATCAATAAAACACAACACTTATTTCATAGCTGGCACGAAAAGAAGCAAAATCAAGTATAGATACCAAATGTGCTCGGTGACAGAATGCGACCGATATGCAGAGCGGAACTAGGCCAGCGAATAAAAGTCGGTTATGGCCGATGATTCCAGATACATATCCGTCGCAGCAACCGAGGAACGGAGGTGGAAAGCGGGCGGCTCGGCCGTGGGGCAATGGAG
Source organism: Lecanicillium sp. LEC01 (assembly GCA_002242745.2). NCBI lineage: Eukaryota > Fungi > Ascomycota > Sordariomycetes > Hypocreales > Cordycipitaceae > Lecanicillium > Lecanicillium sp. LEC01. The sequence continues at coordinate 786,384 of NIWZ02000003.1, forward strand.
AATTTAGTCTTCCGTCATGGGAAAAATACAAAAGTGCAGCATACGAGTAGTTTTCTGTTGAGATATCGGTGTGGCGGGTACTGTTAAAGACTGGGTTGTAGATGTGCTGTGGCGATGGTTGCAGAAGGAGATGTATCTACTTTTTGGTGGCAAACACAGTGTGGTAGCTCGCTCAGGGCGCGGGACCACAATATTACGCTGATCAATGTTACCTGTAATAAGCGGCTCTAACTGTTATCACGCTTAGTTAACAACGGGCCGTACGCGAAACTTAGATTCATAGCTTGCTTATAGAAGACCCATAAAGCGTTGATGCCATGGACTTCTATGAACGCAGGGGAGGTATCATTTGTCTTGCTGTATAAGTCAGCTGGCCCCGACAGATGGTCCATCGAGCCGGGATCGACCGGCGTGCAAATGGTGTACGATCCAATACAATGCTATGGATACAGTTGAGCCGCGAGAAAAAAGTATATGGACAGGGTCGAGGTGGGATACCACAGTACGATGCGTTACACAATTGCCGGTTGGGCTGGAGATGTGCATCCCGGCAACGCGACGACTTTAAACTTTGGCTGGTCATGTCTATTCTTAGAGCCAACCAGCGTATACATCGCCGTCGTGACCCCAAAGCATGCGAAGCGCTTGCAACACTACTTCAAGTTTATGGTTTAGACAAGCGACAACGCTAGTTTCGAAACAATCAATGAATGTTGCCATTTAAGCTTCAAAGTTGAAACATCTGCCTGCAGGCAAAGGCATATACAGTAGCTCGCTCTAACATGTGCATTACCTGCGACACACCAATTCGCGAGTACGTTGAAACGACTTTAGCCCAATCGGGAAGCCCGTTGCGTAAAGGTAACCCACCAAAGTACGCCCGTACTGTGCGCCGCCTCCTTGAGTCGCAGCCCGCTACAGCGAGTTGCTGAATCGGGCAAGTCGGGCAAGAATAGCCAGTGGCGCTATTTATGAGTTTGGGAGGTCGAGATGCTACGCCAAGCGAGCGTGACAATGGGAGAGCTTAACACGTATAGTTTAGTCTAATGTTATCATGCAGTTGCGCGGTCAGGGTTTCAAAAGTACGACGATGAAGGACGCCTTGCTCTTAGGCAGAAGTAGTTGCCGTCACAAACAAGACGCAGGAAATCAAAGAGAGTAAGCAAAATGAGGCGCATCTCAGCCCCGCAGACAAAAGACACGTAACGTCTTTGCGTCGACTCTGCACCGCCGAGTCTTCTTTGATGCGCAGCAAGGGTATCAGCCAGGCGACAGGGCTGAGGATGCGCACACCACCCTGCTGACTATTCGGCGCAAACCAGGCATAACTTTCCGATATGGTCGGCATTTATTGCTGTCAAAGAATGCGACCCAAAAGTGGAAAAAATCAAGCAAATGTCATGTTGGCACGTTGGAGTGACATGAGCCGGAACCACACTGAGCCGACAAGAGACAGTGTCTTGTTGCTTGTTTTGCAGGTCAGCTAAAGGTTTGCAATGCTCAGCCGGGCAGTGTAAGCTGAATGCTGCAGCAATGAATAAAAGAGGCAGCAATGTAACCCAACCTTGTAAAGTTCAGCCTGAGTTATATGATTACGTCCCAGTAGCCAAGACGCAAGATAATACACCAAGTTCGACGCCAAAGTTACAGCTTCCTTCTCGAGGGATTAACTATGTACTTGCAGCAACCTTATACGCCAAAAACGAAGCTTTACGATTACACAGTGCCGACAAAAAAAGTATACATGCTGGTAGCCCGCTTGGGCGCCCACCATTGCCCGCTGCCTGTCCCACCTACCTTTTACTCGTAGCCTACTCGTAAATCCTGATCCAAACCCCGCTGAAACCCATCCTCGCCAAGCCTCCGGATCGCCATCGACACATGCCCTTGATGGTGACTCGTTGCTTTTGTGTTTGTTGTGAATGGTCCAGTGGCAGGATGGCGACAACGGTTGGGTAGGATGGGAAGCAAGAGGCAAATAAGCAAAGGAGGGCCACGCGGAGACACAAATGTCCTCATGATGCGTATTATAGTTTTTATAATTCGTATATGGGATTTGACCAAATGTGTTCCGTATCCGCGTCAATACGACGCGCTTCTATCAATATTCTTGAGTTCTACACGGACATATCCGGGCAAAGGCCAGCCATCGCGCGACTCAGCCTCGGATCCTCCAGTCACAGGTACCTCCCCGTTGGCCGTTGTAAAGTGTATGAATATGGCGGCCAGGTTGATGAATCTACAAGGCAGAATGTCACTGTACTCCAGTTACCAAGACGCCACAGCGCCTCGCCCAGGCGGCCGAATGGTGCTGGGCATGACAAGCTCTTCCGCAAACACTCTCTTTGGCTACTACCTGTAAGGCCGCCCATGACACGGGGCAAAAGTGATGTGGAACCCTTGTCATTCCCCCATCCATGCTGCCCATTCCGGATGGTTGCGGCGCCACCGGGTTGCAGTCATGGTACAGGATGCCCAGCCTCCCCCGCCCTCCTTGTTAGGCAGTCCCGAGGCAGGACGCAGGTATGACTCGAGTATCTTGTCATTGCGAGGACCGGGCTCGGATGGGTCAAAGCCTCAAACCCCTTCATATATCTCTAGGACCCTCATTCCGCGAACCCCAGTTGTATCTTTGCTTTACCTTTGATCGGTATAGATCTCAACTCCCAACAAAGACCCGAATCAACTCGACGGAGACTCAAGAAACAATATACACAATACCAACCAGCTGGTTCTGGATACCCTTCATATCAACAATATCTCCGCCCGTGCCATCTGGCCCTACCGTACATACCACATACCGCCTGAGGCCCCCCCTCCATTGCCACACACCACCACCACCGTGTGTTCCTCTTGACACGTTTTCCGCAATACCAGACACGACACCATAACAGGAAAAGGTCATCTTACTCTCTGATGAACACGGCATTGTCAAGAGATTAGCCTTTATCCACCACACATACCGACAGTCGTCTTCTCATTCACAAGACCTATATCTACCCTCTTCTCTCCCCTCACGTACAATACGTCACGTATTATAGCCACCGTGGCCCACGACCGATCGTCGCGACTTACACCAAACCCCGCCAACAACAACTCCACTCAGTCAACAAACCAGACGCAGCGGCGAAGCAGAGCTGTTGCGACCTCGACTGCCGGTTTGCCGCGTCAAGAAAGCAGTAGTTCATCACAAAAGACCTCCAAGGCATCCACATCCAATACATCCTCCAAAATGCCTCCAAAAACTTCAGAAGCAACTTACTACCTCGTCCCCAACCTTCGCGCCGCCGACCCTTCAGCGCGCGAAGTCGACCTCGATGCTCACTCTTGGGTGCAGCCGATTGTCATTGAGGACGAAGACCTCACCTTTGGCGGCAAGTCGCTGAGTACCTTGTACGAGGAGGAGCGACGTCGTCACAGCGCAGCCAGCGTTGGCGGCAATAGCAGCGATGAAGAGACTGTGCACCGTGAGGAGGAGCGTCGCGGTCGTGAGCGAGTGCGACGACATTACTACCCTGTGCACAAGTCGCATCGCAAGTGATTGGATTTTATTCTTAAATGACGGCCTTACGATTAGCGACCTCTCTTGCGCTCCTTTACACGATACCACTTTGTTTCTGTCGAATACAGCATAGATCGCATTACTTACACCGACACACAACTCGCTAAACCGACTGCTCTTTTCATCAACATTATATGCGTGCACTCACACGCACACCATACACAAGATTGGATACGAATTAGCACTTTGCTTTGCTTTTTTCTTCTTCTTTTGGCATGAGATGGGCATTGCGATATACCTGCCTTTGTCCTCTCGACGGCGTTTAGATGGCGTTTTGACTTTTTTGCTTTTCTTCATTCATGTCTTGTCGCTATAGCAGGGGAATAGGGATTATTGTTACTTATTTTTTTTGTCTTTCTCTACTCATCTCTGGCAGCTGGACTTTGGAGCTCTGAGGTAGTCTACGAGAAGACTGTATCTCAACAGATTACTTTACATAGGGGTCCGGCATGTACTGGGCTCAACTGAATGGCAGCAATACCATAACGACCTCCATACTGACTCAGTGAATACATCGTAGAACATGGTCTTGAAACGAAACTCCCTTTAACCGACGACCACGTGCCGTGACTTTTACTATCTCAGTTCATGCACTCGATACCCCGTTAGACTAGGATCGGTTCTCATTTATGGCTGCTGGAGTACCGTCTCTAGCCAGCTATTCCGCCTCTTGTGCTCATCGTTATTAGAGTGCTCATCATTTGAAGAAGATGGAAAGGTCTAGTTACCGTTGTTCCCGTCGTCATTCACATTGTTCGAGTGCTGCTCATCTGTGCTCAAAGCGGCAAACTGCTTTGCCATGTGGTCGATTTTGGACTTGTCGACATTCTTGCCCGCCATATAGTAGCCAATAATGGCCGAGAAAGACGCCTCCTCGTACGCCCTATGATGCAAGCCCACTGTGCGTAGGTCCTGGCCGCTTCGGCACCACCAAGCGTGCCTGACTCGAGTGCAAACGAAATATGGGCAGAGTGCTTGAGGACTGCATTAGAGATATGGGAATATGGTGAGGAATGTCTGTTAGTTTCTGATTAGGCTATCGTTTATATTCTTGACTTACCGGAGGAAAACCATAGCGGAGGTGCCCTGTTGGTCGGGTTGTTCCTCACACAGAAGGCTGTCGGTCAACTCCAAGAGTTGCTGATATTTTGCTCAGCAGACGAAATCGGGACCCATTCGGTAATTCGAAATGCAGAAAGAAAGAACTCCTCAAAAATTGCGGTAGCCAACCATATGCTTCCCAGGCATCGGCCGCCCTCTCTCTGAACTCGTCTGGCGGAAGCTGATGAAGCTTCGCCGTGACTTCATGGCTTGTCCGCGTACTAATAAACTCATCCGAGTCTCCATATCCCGAGTATCACCCCGAAGTTGAAAAGCCAAGCTTCCATGGCCGCTTATGGCGCTCGCCATACACAAGTAGAACATGGCAGCTATAGTCATGGGGCCGTCACTATGTCTCCCGGCACGCCATAAGCACTCCGCCTTGCGTTCCAAAACGCTAACTACACACGACCGAACATCAAAATTTCTAGATTGCAGATTTGATCATCTCCGTAAACTGAAGAGGGTGTATCTCTTGAGACTGCGCAGTGAGTGGACCGTTTTATATATACTGGCTAGCGTTGAACATGCTGAGAGTCGTGAGCCATGGCAACAGAACATCTCCTACAACAGCTACAACATACGGCAATACGAAATTTGCCAAGCGGCTTTTGTACTAGCACATCTATTACAAATATTCGCAGTTGAACGTATTGCAGTTGTTCTGAAGACTGGACTAGAGAGGGTCCGTGACGAAAATAAAGGTGCCGCAAGCTATAATTACCAACGCGTGACACTCTTTTTGCGTCTGTCTGTATCTTGTCGTGTGCTGCCTTGCTCATTTAAAAAATTTTTTTTCAGTGATTAGTCGGTATAAGCCAGACAGTGTATAAGTCGCCCTGTGTGGCCGCCAGAGTAGCGCGAAAGATCAGATTTTTTCTTTCGTTCTTTTATTTATTCAATGATTTACAGAAAAAGAGTTCAGTGTATAGTGTTTTGATACACACGCGGCGTAGGGCGCGCAAGTCATTGCAGCTACGCCATCTTTTTCGCAAGCCTCGCACGTAATGGTGCAATTTCATTTCTAAGCACCCACCGGTATACAGCATCAAAGACTTGCGCACAAGATGCCAGTCTGTACCTATTTTATAAAAGCTGCTTAGACTTTTGAGGCTTATACAAAGCTCGTGTTGTAGCGTTTTTGCTGTCGATATATTCTCACCATGGCTTCGCCCAACAACATTCGCGATGACATAATTTCCCATAATGGGCCGAAATCCCGTGCTGAGAAACAGAAGGAGCTTAAGGGCTCTACATTTTCCTTGAACGCAGGATGTGAACATTACAGGTCGCCGATACAGAGTGCCAGAGCTTCGCTTCTGCTCGCGTACAGCATTACTTATTACCCACCCTCCTGACCTGTGCTGACTATTCGATCAAAGGCAAACAAACGCATCGGAAGAGTTATTTTCATTACTCGCCTCGAATCTCCCACCTTCAAACCCGAGTTGACTCGCGTGTGGTAACGTTACGTCGTTTAAATGGCCTGCGCCGAAGAGGCTGCAGAACATTAACAACTCGCTGTGCTCTCGTTGGATACGATATGTATTTCTCCCTTTAGCATAGGGGGATTAAGTAGCCTACATGAATCACTGGAAATGAAATTGGAGGAATTGGTTAAGGATGAGTTGAGGACTATAGTTTTTGATCCGAGTTTGGCGTATTGCCCATCATGTCGAGGTACTTGGAATGGAAAAACTTTGATTGATTATAAGACTACGACAAAATGCTGGAAAATATCTATCCTGATAACATCCCATCAATTTCGGACGCTTTTTCTGTATGCAATGACGCTTACACTGGCCATTGCCCCAGCGTAATTAAAGCTTTGTGGTAGCATTCATCCAATAGCACCACTTTATGCAGAGCTTTGGGAGATGGCAACCTCATTGGTCGATTGAGAGACAAATGGTTTTTACAATTCCTGGTATCAGGGAGAGCCGGAAAAGTTGCTGAAGCTTGGAAAAATCTCTGCTCCTGGGCCGCTGTGATAAGGTTTAGGTAGCCACTATATTAATTCCACTCTCGGGAGGGTTCTAGAGACAGACAGAATTCCAAGTTAGAAGCATTCACTAGTGGACCATAGAAACAAGGTTGGGGGTAACGCTTCCCGAAGAAATGCTACGTCTAAATATGCCTCAGTGCACACTGACGTTTACCTGCGTTATCTTTGGAATAGATGTTGGGGGCCTCTACGACCTTACCTCTGTTGCAACCGTCATCCCTACTCTGGTAGTTCAACCAGGAACTATACTTGGATCACACGACGCATTCGTTGAGCTCCTCATCAAACCGTGGGCAATGTCACTCTGAAAGTTGGACCAAGAGCTTAATTAGACTGCACAAGCTCTGGTTTTGTGAACTTGCGCCAAATTTACTTAACCAGCAACACACCGAAGGGGTTACAGTTGCCCCCGCTGTGACCGGTACTTGAAGTGGATATCTGGCCAAGATCAGCGTTTTAGCTCCGGTGATAGCTCAAACTTTGCGATCTCCAGCTTGCCATCCCATGAACCCTTGCCTGCGTGCAACTCTGTGTGGTGAATGTGAGAAAAACACACCTCCTCCTCCCCCTCCAAAGTCGCAGCAGTTGCATGTCATCTCATCAAGAGTTCCATCAGAAATGTCCTAGGTTTATCATCTGTTGCCATGCTGCGACACACCACGGTTCATATCGGCCGCGCTCCTTGCAGGCTTTCAATCCAAGACAAGGTGGGACGGGTATACAAGGGCATTTAGGCGGTCGCTAGCGGATAAGTGGCATGCACGATTAGGCATACCGCAGGCGCAACTGCGTTTCATCCAGCGGAGACCAACATGGCTGCAAGTTTCGCTGCAGACACCCACCCACCCGTCTGCAGCGGCTGCCATAATAAGCAAACAAGCATGTGCAGGGAGCGGGAAGACGACGGGAGAAACCTTCGTCGTCCGCGCGTCGTCTCGTCTGGAATTTGTCCGCGGCTTATTTGAGTTTCAGGGCGGTTGCTTGCCGTTGGGAAACTCAACGACCAAACACACAACGGCCAAAACCCATCATGATTCCAACGTGGACCAGAACACTGCCTCAAATGTCGGGGAATGGTCCAAACGGCGTACGATACGAGTAGACTCGTCATTCATCGACAATGACACTTGATCCTCGGGACCAGCCCTATTGGCTGTTCGCTGTCCGCCACGTCATGGACCGGCATTTGCTCGCCCGCTGTTCCGAAGACTTGTCTCGCCCATATCGGCGTCATGAGCCAAGACACCATCCCAGTAGCCAATGAAGGCCCGCGCACGGTCTCCGGTGTAACGCCACAGCAACTCGATTTGGCGGTTGCCTGACTGAGTTGGGCACCAGTGCTGGATATGATTCCAGGTCAGTCACATCTACGGGTGTCTTCACTGCCTCCCTTGGCGGACGGCATATTTCGCTCCGTACGGTGGCGGGCCCTGTCTTCCGTCATCTCCCTTAAGAAACATCTTCATTCTTCGGTCAGTCTGAACTCTCTGATGCGCTTGAAGAAGGACGGCACGAGGTGCCTGGTGGCATCCCCTTGTCCTACAGTGTAGCTAAGTTTCAGCGCGTGAACAAAAACTCTGTCCGGGGCCTGGATTGCATTTGCAATCAACCATTCGGCGTCTCGCTCTAAAGCTTGTGTCTCCGAGGAGTGGGAACAATACTACGGTAGGAGAATAACTCTTCAATCACAGTGGTAGATCGACGCATCCACCTCCACTTGGTCTGCGATTAGCGGCCGAGGACCGCAGGACTCACTCCCGAATGCCAGCGAGAGCTCCCCTCCCTCTTCACAGAACTTTACGAGTACGGAGTTGCTCGCTGCCGACCCACCACTAGTAGTAAGACATCGGATCGACACCTCGAGACAGCCGAAATGACCCAGTAGAGGAAGTCAAAATGAAATCAGGGTTCCATCCTCCTGCCGGAGGCTTTCGTATAAGTACTCGGATGCCGCCTTTGCGGATCGCTTGTGCCCTTGCACCTCCAAGATCTCTATATTTCCACTATATCTACAAGCCGAACCCATTAGGTGCTTGATCGCATCTTGGATCAGCGCTTACTTGGCGTGAACAATCAACACCTCTACGCTCATCCGATCGCATTACAGCAAAAATGCTTGCAACACGCGATTCCCATCAACGCTCTCCGTCGGTATCCTCTGTTAACTCGACGACCAGCTCATGGAGTGATCTCGATAATACCACTACGGGCTCTTGCGAGCACGACGCTGCGGAATCTGGCATGTGGCACCGCTGCCCGTCGAGCCAATGCCCACTTGCGGCCCGCGGTCGTCAAAACAGCACCTCTTCTGTTAGGAGCTGTGAGGATATGAGCACAAACGGAACCCGCGAGTTGTGGCTTTGCATGCTTGAGCTGCAACAACGCTATGGGTGCTATAATTCGACGCGAATCGATCTAGCGCTCGGAGCTGGTGATGATGCCGTCAATTTTATGCGTAGGTCCTTCTAGGCGCTTTACTCTAGAATAAAACACTAACAGAAAAAAAAAAAAAAAGCAAATCGCTTCATTATCGATACATTGAATAACTCTCTGCGAGACCTTCCTGACAAAGGCTGGAATATGCTGTTCCGCAGTCTTGAACAGCAAGAAGTGGCCGAGAAGCCAAAGCCGAAGCGCAAGTTCTGGTCACGACATTGAGATATAATAATGGACGATAATTACGACGGTGAGGCTTAGTGTATGGAGAACGAGTTGATGAAGTCGGAGGCGATGGAGTACGGTCATTTTTTCTCGCGGAGTTTGGCATTGGGAATTTATACGGCGCAACACAAGGCTGCTATCTCAAGGTGCAAAGTTAAATTGAGCTACAACAGCTGACAAGAGTTTGACTTCACTGACACTGTCAGCCGAGATGGCAGTGACACTAATTCGATACCCTAATGAATGAAATTGTTAAATCTACCATCTCACTGAATCTGCTTGCAAACTTCCCCAAACTGGCCGTCCACCACAGTTCACAGCGGACTGAGTCAAATAGTTACACTTAAGAGCGCATGGTTTGGATGGCCCATAAACCTTGCTTGAATCTTCATACTCTCCAAAACGCTCGCCTTGACGCCAGGGCTCTGGATGCTGGTATTCAGAAAACTGCTATGAGTCGTATGAAACTCATAGTGACGAAGAATATCCCACATCCGCGCCATTTCATCAGCGCTTAACGGTATGCGGTTCGGGATGCTCCACAAAAACGAAAAGGAACTCAGACCGGGAGGTGTCTTCCGAGGCTCACCAGTGGCGTCCACGTCATAGTTGCCCACTCCAGCAGGCGATGTCATAAGAGTGTCGGCGTGGAATAAGTGGCCGTCGAAGAGTAGCGTGAAGGATCCGGGGAAATGGCCTCCAAGCTTGATTAGCTTGGCACCTGTATCAAGCAACTCGGTATCAATCTGTGAAACAAATTGCTGATGGGGCGATTTGAGGGTTGACCACGTCTTATCCTCCGATGCAAGATAAACAGGACAGCCGAACGCTCTAGCCCATTGCACGTGGCTGGTGTAAAAGTGCGGGTGGCTGATGGCAATTAGACGCAGGCCTCCTGCTTCCTTGATGCGTTGAACAGTCTCATCATCGAGCAGCGCAATGCAATCCCATAGGATGTTTCCCTTTGGGGTCTTAATCAGGGTCGCACACTGTCCAATGGCAAAGCTTGGACTGGTGGAGATGAACGTAATACGTGGATCGCGAGCATATGGTGTGAATTCGTTATGATGAGTTTCTCGGAGCGCCTTCATAGTTGTAAATGTCTGACCAGCAGCTGGTACGAATTGCCTGGGGTCATCGCAGATGTGACAGGTCCGGACAGACGCACGGTCGGCGGAAGGAAACTGGTGACCACAGGCGTTGCAAATAAGCCAGTCGGCACTGATATCCGGATCGTACAGTTCCTGTGTTAAATTCATAGTGAGAGTTGGACTGTATGAGAATATACTCTATTCGAAACCTCCAAATACACACTTGATAGAGAGCGCGGAAGACCGAAGGGCATATGATGGCTTTTTATACTGAGAGCTGAGAGGCGGGGAACAGTTGACGCCGATACTGTGCAGCTAAAAACAAAAGAAAGCCACGATAGCCTAGATTTCAGCTGGATTACAAACCAAGCTGCAAACCGTGGTGTTTTGTTTCTTCCACGTCGGAACGCTAATTCAGGAAGCTCTGTGAACTATTATTAACGTCACGGAGACCCCGCTTGTGGGGACGATCGGGGGGCCGGCCGCCAACGGCTCCGTGATATCGGAAGTCCGATGGCAGCGCGGAGCCGACCGCATTTTGGCCACTAAAAGGTGATTTTAGTCATTGCAAGAGAAAAAGTTCAACTTTAATCAGCGGTTCCATCTGTAAGCTTCGCCGACTCTATGAGGAACTCAAATGAGTCCTTCACTAGGGACAGAAGCCATTTCGCGACGGAGCACTACCCGCTGGTGGGAATGTTGTTTTCCGGTTACATTCCGATTTATATACTTGACAGAAGAAGCAGAAACGCTTCTGTGTACAATAAAACTTACTACGTACAGTAATTCTCAGGATCAAATCTGCCTATGTACAACAAAAAATAGCTCGATCTCGTCCACCAAACGAGCCACGACAACCATTGTCTTAGCCACCAATTACACCTCCGGCACCAGGGCCACCTAGATACATGTAGCTGCCCCAAGAACCCTCGCCAGAGACCCAGTGTGACTGTAGGCGGTAGCGATTTGCGTCACTAATAACATTGCCAGTATTTGGGCTATACTGGTAGGCATTGTCCCCAGTATCAATGACATAGATGCCACGAATATAAGCAGCCTTGCCAAACCCGTCCTCAGGGAAGTGACCGCTGCCCATATCGGTAGTCGTCACATACTCAGGGCTGTTGTAAATCTCGCCATACCAGAGAACAACGTCACTTCCAGACTGCAGAGTTCTACCGGCGTCGACACCACCCTGGCTAAACACCCACCCAGGGTAGTAGCCGATGTAGCGATCAAGGACGTACAGCCACCAATTACCCTGGAAGAGCCTGTACTCCAACTTGAACTCGTACTGGCCTCCACCGACTGTTGAAACGGGGTTGAGATGCATACCGGGGAAGACGCTGTCGTCGTGTTGAACCCAGCCTCGCTGAAACTGGTTATATCCACCGAGATTGTCGCCGCTCCTAGTGTAGCCGTTGGTCGTGAAATAAGTAAAGAGAAAAGGCCCCCCGCTAACTAGGTTCTCAAAGTGCATCAAACCAGCTTCTACAGTCTGTCCTTGGGTACCGCCGCCTGCCTGCGGAGCACTATCAACAGTAACTGCCGTCTGCAGAAGCGAAAAGTCGTTGTTGTTGTCGGTATAAGTATTGTAGATGTTGATCATGGCACCGCTACCGTGATTCCGCTGCCTTTGAGCGGATGATGCGTACCAATGAACGCCAGCACTGCCAGCCTGTGCGGAGACTTCGCCAGCAGTAGAGGTTCTGTTATTGTCGGCTTCACTAGGAAGTCGCTTTGGCGGCAAGTCCTTCTTAGTCCTCAGAATAGGTACTGTTCCGGGAGGACCGTTCAGAGCCGGAGCTTTTGTCAACTCCTCCAAAGTCGGCTGCTTCGTTGGCCGACCACCATCACCGGCACGACTCTCAGCGGGAGGAGCAGGAGGCGGGCTTGCAATATCGCCCTGAGACTCCTTTACGACCCAGTCGATAGTATCATCGCCATACTGAGTAGACTTGACAACCTTGAGATTGTGACCTTTGCCATTAGCAGGTATCGCAGTGACGGTCTGGACCAGCGCTCCGAGCGCTAGAGCCCTGATCAAACTCCACTGCATGTCTGCAAATATATATACAGAATGGTACTTAAAAGCAAATATGTACAATAAAATAGATACACAAAATAATGCTTTTTTCAATCTACACAAGAGGAGACGGTATATGAGACTTATATGCACCGGATGCAGCGGATTATTGCTCCTGCGAACCACGCGGTCATGTCCGCGGCTTATATCGCGATGCTACCGCACCATCCGCTGTTTTTAGCTTATTTTGGAAGGTCAAACCCAAACTATCCGGCCAAATGGTGGACCTTATGCTGCAGTCCAAACAGATAGTCCAATAAGGCGACTTGGAATTCTAGTTTTGGGGTGTGTAATCCTTGCGGCATTGGTTCGTCAAGAGCGAACAATATGCACTCTCAGCTTATAAGCCTCCAAAATTTCCAAGCATGGTTCTAAGAGTAAGAAAACTGTCGGTCACATATGGCGATTCTTTTGCAAGCCGTTTCAAGGCTACCGTTGACTATGTGCCGGCATCTTACGTTCATCCGGCGGGTGACCAGTCGGTCCGTCTCACCTCTACAAAGGGGAGTAGTTCTCACCAAGTTGCTTCCTAGGCATGTCAGCAAAATCCCTGCTAGTTCTAAATACAACGTGTGGATCTATGGAAACGCTACAGATGGGCACATTTCATTGCAGCAACAAGAGTCCGGTGACAATAATGCAGTGCTCGCTTAGGCGTGCAGACGTCAGATGGCTTTAGATGCGCGTTTTCTTATCAGCCGAGGGAAGTCTCCGAGCTAAATTCGGGGACGATCGTTACCGGGATATCCAATGTGGACGTCAACGTTTAAGTGCTGGAGTTAAACCTTGATCTCACGGGCCCATAGCCATGTGGTTTACGCAAGTTGCAGATCCGGTAGGCGACCGCGTCGAATCTAATTTGTTATCTCAGCACGGCACGATCTGTGTATTGCGAAGACTTGTCGGCTTGTGCAGTGGTTACAGCATGGCCGGTTATGATCGCATGGATTTGAATCAGCCATGCAGTTATTACCTGCTTACCCCGCCGGCATAACGGCTATTGAGCTTACATCGGGGTCCTGCAGAGCAAGTATCGCCTATTGCGTTACTTTACTGTAGTAAGTAAGCTGGCTGCGCTGATGGTCTGCACTGAAGGATGCATACTATAACCGCCAAGATGTAAGCCGCAGTTAGTCTCCTGCCTCTCACGTCATATTTCGGATGGAGCGACTGCTAACAGTAGCATTTATGCCGCTTTGCAACCTTCCTCTTCTTTTACCCCACGAAATAACTTGCCACAGGATATATAATGTCGAGATTATTTCGGGTTAGAGAGTAATGGTAGTGAGCTGCGGCCTTGCACGCTTGTATGTTTACATCGAAACATTTTAATTGACAAGGGTGCCTGTATAGTCAACGATAATTCAACACGTACCGGCATTGGGGAACAGACTTTTAATGTGGTAGGACAGGCTACTCGTTTAGAATGCTTAGCACGAGCAAGTGGTCTATCACGGAATAACTTGCACAGCAGCTGCTCAACCTGGTTCATAGAACGAATCCTTGCATCGAAGCAGGCCAGTCCGAAAGTTTCCTTAATTGTTGCCATTTCAAATCACTAATCGGAGAAGGAAAGGGATTCAGTCAAGTAAATTCCAACAATTCGCTAGTATGGACTTGGTTAAACTAGTCCTCTTCAATCTCTAGTACAACCAATATAAATGATGCACAAGTACGAGGATATGCACATGCGAGATATCAGGTTCAGGGCGATGTTGTTGACTTTAAAAGAAAGGGCCATCGCCATTTGGAGATATAATAATACAAATAATTTATAAAAAATAAATAAATATCGATTCAGAACTCTAAATTTTGTAATAATGTCCCAGGAATGCAGACAGAGATCTAAACGCCAATATGCTGCAAATGAAAATCAGGTATAGGGTAGCCCGGCCTCGCCGACTTGTGGGCACGACATGTTCGCCAAAACACCTCCAATAACAATTTAATCACGGCGTTTCGTCTCACAGACAAACAAAACCTGGCAAGCATACACGTGTTAAGCAGTATCGTACCTGCAGAGAGAAAACTACGAGTACAGACGAGTCACACGACATACTGCATCGACAAGCGAAGGGTCGCGGACAACACCACCAATAACACAAAAAAGCTTAGATACACGTCGGGTAGTTACACCAAAACAAGTCACTGTTTCCGAACGAAATGTTGTCTCCGGAGAAAGCTCTTGGAAGTAAGACAAGACTACCTACCAATTGGCAAGCCTTCAGCAGTTCGGAACCTAACAAGCTCGTATTGGGCCCAATTGCAGATGTGATATGCCAACAAAAGAGAGTGTTGCGTAACTTGGCTACCTACGCAATGACACTTTCGTTGTGCAAACAAAGCGGATACCTACGCGTTTCTTATTTTTTGTCAACCTCTTGTTAGGAGACACGGACAAAGGGCACCGTCACGGCTCGTCACAGCGTACGTCCCTGTCAAAAAGACGGAATAGGAACGCCATCTTCCGAAAGCCGGGCGTCGGCGTTGGGCATTCAGCCTCGGGAAGCAGCACCAAAATGGTACGTAACTTGGGTATCAGGTATTTCTCATTTGCCGAGTGGTGCTGGATTTGCCCATCTTGCGAGAATTTTAGTCTTGCGCGCACAGTGACAACAGGGATGCATCGTTTCACAAAAGCTTTGTAGTCATCGAAGCGTAATTCATACTCGTACATATGGCAACAACATACCCACCACCACAACCAATGTCTGCTTACAGTATACACCACCACCAGCTCCCTCCAGTTCGGCGACAGTCTTCTCACCAAGAGTAAGAGGCAGCCTAATCAGGAAGGCGAAAAAGGAATAGAGTGGGTGCCTTAGGAAAGGAATAGTCTCGGCCCATTTGGCGTTTGCCTGTTGGCTCAGTTTGTGTTGGGAGGTATTTCAGGGTAAAAACTTGACATCCACAGTCACAGTGTTGTCACACCACAGTAATGCCCAATTCAGAGCCAACGCGCTCTCCCACAGAAGCCCACAGTGAGCAAGGCCTGCCTGCCCAACTGAGGCACAAGCGCCGGAGCGAGTCAACGCCAGCCCGTAAGAAACAGCGCTGGATTGGCGCTGGTACCTTTGCTTCCAGTTTGGCAGCGTGTGTGTGTGCCTGTCCACCGTGGATGGTGGTACCAGTCTATCCACCAATTGTTGGATCCGGTGGAGTCACCGACCGGTCTAGAAGGCCTGCAAAACTCTTCAGCGGCCCGGAAGAACCACCTAGCCGCTGACTGCGACTGGCTGTCAGCAATTGGCAGAAGCCAACCGTGAGTGACATTCTGGTGCCGACATGTGAGCCGGTTCATCGGGCAGGGCTTCTACATCGGGCCGTCAGCGCTATCATTGGACAGCTGTCTCATGCTTCTCTGAGTACTCGTACGTCGTACGCTGTAGAGAGCTTGGTTAAGTGGATGCGTTGCTTGCCTTCTTCTTCGACCATTCGTTTCTAATTGTTGCCGTCCGTTTGCTAATCGGCAGTTCTGAGGTGGATATCGCTCCTGTCGCGGGAAACTGCATTCCACAGTCGGTATAAAATTGTTGAGCATAATCCATGCAACTATGTACTGTAAGAGCCAATCGCTTGCGGAATTCTTCCTCCCGGAGAAGCTCATTTTGCCGTACCATTTAACAGCAATGTGGTAACACCATCCTGACGTAGTCGCTGAACATTGATCGTCAATGGCACCCTATGTTCCAGTTCGTGCCGTCAGCGTGCCGCTCCCGCTCACAGCCCAAAGCAGACAAGCACTGAAATGTGGGAATAAGCTGTTGACATTATCGATTCATCGCGCAGCCCTCGACCACACGTCGACAAATAGCAGCGCTTTGCGGCCCTCCACCCGCGCCGCTCACTGCCAGGCACCACAAATCCAGCGAACCAGACTGCACATGGCGAGCCCTCAGCCACCACCACCGTCGTGGTTTTCCGCCGAGCTTCCAGTTGGTGGCTTGCAGTACCTGAAAGGAAGAAAAGAGGCTTCTTCGGGTACCGGTAGCGTTTTACGGATGCCATCCATGTTGACAAACAACCCCTGCATTAAACAGTGGCAGCTCTGTGGCCCATGAAGGCGCGTTTTTCGAATGTCACCATTGGGTTGCCTCACAGTCTTTTCCCCCGTTTAGCTATGGCTCACTTATTGAGTTCATCGTGAGAGCATGTGACGAATGCAGACGCCTCTGATAATAATGAAACAAGACAGCTCCATGATCTTGAGGAGCTCCATATAGTAGGCGTCGTACGACGTATAATCAGTCTGAAGCAGCTCAACTTGCAGCTGCAGCTGCAGGCTCCCACTTTTTTCGTTGGATAATCCTGAGTGCCGTCTCTGACTTTACGTCGTCGGCTGTCGTGGCGTCCAACATCCAGCCAAATTTGTAAAAGACCCAGTAATGAACGCTTCGTGGATGTCTTTTTGCGCTTCCGTGAACCCGAACAGGTCACCATTGGACACGGAGCTAAGCTGTATGGCGTAAGTGAAAAGGTGCTTTTGCAGCATGGGCTGCGTTGGGGGCTGGCGCCAACAGGAGTATCCAGGTACACGCAGTGCACCCAGGCTGAAAGCGAGGAAGCATTACCGATAACCACAGCCCGGGGCCCGATGGGCTAAATGGCTTGAATGCCAAGTTTCGTCACTCTGAAAGACGATTGTCTGATGGCGCGTCTGTCACACGAGCTCGTATAACCGCCCTTTGCCTGTGATCGACACCATGCAATGCGAATGCGAAAGCTCTTCAAGCAGTTCGTGGACGTCATCAATGGAGATTCTTTGCAACCTTCGCGTTGGTTCGGGGCTGAGGGTGTCGTTCAGTCAGGTAGGGCGGGCGCTCTGCACCACCGTTGTCGCCGGTCTCGATCCGTCTAGCGCTCCAGAGCTCCAGGTCTGGTGAAGTACTTGAAGGTACAATGGGTCATGCACTCCTTCTAGTGACTAGCGCGGCCCTTTTCTTTTTTTAGCCGGTGGTATTCCAGAATAGCAAGATTACTGGAATGAAACTAATGAGCTTGATATCTGGATGTAACCTTGGCTCGTAGCTGCTCGCGAACGACGCCTACACTGTGCGTTTTTGGCCTCGAGGTAAAAGACAGTTATAGTAGGCGTGGCGCTCGCATTGCACATTTTGGAGCATGCGTACGCCAAACCAATCGTCTCCCTGGTCTATAGCACGGCTGTTAAGAGGTGTGCTGATGAGTGATAGTGCATATTAGCTGTTGACGTGCTCGCAATAGACCTTATCGGCCTGAGTGGCTTTCGCTTTATTACAGGCACGCTATGTACCGTGGTACGAGCTGACGAACCATTCCGTACGTTGTGTGGTATTGAAGAGCTGGTTGACAGGCATAATGAATACTTTGTTGTAAATGTCAAATCCATCGTCGTAGAGCCAATTGTACAGGATTCGCTTGCGTGAGAGCTGAACTGGCTGAACCCCAGCTTACTTGACCACCACTCTTGCGTTCAAAAACGTGACAGCCATGGCCTCCAGCTCCAATGGTTCCTTATTTGTTCTCGTGCAGACCAGGCTTGATCGTGGGGAGTCCAGATTGCGCCAGCAAAGGCTTAAACTCTGCCGCCTCTGTGGGTCTGACTTCAAGAACCTATGCACTCGTATGGTCAGAACAGTCTAGCCCGAAGAATGAGTCCTTTGTTGATCCCCCTTTCGTTTGATTTCTTTTCCGCGAGGCATTATAATGGAATCGCAATATGAGTTCACATTTTGCTTTACGAGTACGGTCGCCCCGCAGCCTGTGTTGGACGGAGGCGTTTGGCAGGCGTACAGTAGTGTGGTCCACCAAAGACCCTGAGAATACCTGAAGAGGCAAACTCCCTGCCACACATTCCACTGTACATACGTCGTAGGCCGGGGCAGGTTCAGACAACTTAGCTTAACGCTTTTGCGTCGAGAGTAGTGGTACTTAATTGCAAATTGATTAGGACGCATTTACTTACCAATACGTACCTAGTTCATTATTGCGGCCTTCCCTGTCGATCCCCGTCATTGCGTAAGATGTATCGGCATAGCCTGAAACTGAGGAAGCCTTGGGCTCTTTGTTGATGCGCGGAGGCTGCGGAGGTCCGCACAGTTGCATCCGAGAGGGCCGTTCAAAAATAGCGGGCGAGTCTTCTGAAGCTTTCCATGTGAAGGCCAGGATGCTGTCCTCCAGCGGATCTTGAGGGAATTTGCAGGGGCGTGTCATCGTATACTTCGTAGTAATAAGTGATGTCGTCACTATCCTTGTATCTTACCGTTGTCCCTGTGTTATAGAGCGGGTCAAATGCTTATCCACGGCCGCCGCTCGTTCGCCGAACATGCTACAATATCGGGATGAGGACCTGAAGAGGTTATATCAAAATATAAGTGTAAAATCTGGTTATTATTACCGTCAGCCAACGGGAGAGAATGCGCAACATTATTAATTAATAACACCGTCTGATTATGTATTGTATTGGTAGTGATGACATGCGGCCGACTTGCTCTCCGTGTAAGGTAACCTCAAGAGAAGCCCGAAGAACGTCTCGGTGAATGTAGACGTTCCGAACCCGGCGCCATAACTTCAAGCTGAACTTGTGCTCGTGCTTGTAGTACGATGCTTGTGCCACTTTGTTGACCGACGATGGAAGACGTGGACCCGGTTGAGACTCGCCAGCTCATTCGCGTCGTGCTTCCCGAGACGAAGATGCGAAGACAAGGTGGGCGTCACCGCTCATTGCGTTTGTATATGTCGTATGCATGCTTAAAAAGTTTACTGAATCAAAGGTCGGTAAAGCTTGTTACCGCCAACGCATTCTGTAGAGCTTCTCGTGTTAGCATCAGTGCCCGCGAGGGGAGAGACACAGACTCACACGTCAGACGTTTGCTCGCGCTGCTTCTGGCTGGGCACCACGTCAGAGCTCAAACGGGACAGCTGCAGCTCTCACGTGGCTTTCCAGTGACAACAGCGGCGGCAGGTTCCTTGGCCATTGGAGACGGAGCAACGGCCGACGGAATGGAGGTAAGAAGACTGGCGAATCAGGACTACTAGGTAGGTAGGTAGCCCGTCAAGTCATGCACTCAGGCATTGTACTTGAGACCTTGGACCCTTCGTTTTGTTCAATTTTAGGCCGCCATTATCCCGAAAGGGCGACAATTGTGTTGGGCTTACTAGGACCTACCGGATTCTGACGAGCAACAGCCACGCTAGCGATGCAGCTGGCAGCAAAGTGGCTGGCACCTGGCAGAGCGAATGGAAGCCAACCGGAAGCAAACGACATCCTCCCGCGACAGTGAGTCTTGACATCAAAGTGAGCGGCCTCATTTCTCGGTCTGCCAGCTTGCGGTAAAAGGCCTTTGATGCTGGACTACTAAGGTACGTATTGGTTTGGTAACCCATCAGGTACCTAAGGTATGAAGGTACATATGTGCCTGGTAGATTCTACTAAGTGTAGGTATGCCACGTCCTAACGGATGAATAATGGGAACATTTACAGGGAATATGGTTGGTCGTATCGCGCCTTTATGCATGCATAACGTACCAACTATGCAACCCTCTTGCTTTGTTCCACGTTGCTGTACTCGTACTCGCAGACAAGGGTCATACAGAGGCCGCTCGAATGCCTACTGGCTGAAAATCACAATCTTTTCTTCACTGCTCTGAGCGACGCCATTGGTAATTATTAACCCAAGAGCCAGCCAAATAAAGGCTTGCAGCAAGCAGCCGGGGTGGTTGAGGGCCTTCAAATGGTACCATGGGCCCGCATACTCGGACCGGCGACAAGGCCAGGGCAACGTTTCGAAACGCGGCACGCACCATGCTGCTTCAGGTGCTACACTACTGTAAGATATCTACCACGAGAAGCAAGTCTTTGCGCCATGTCCTGTACATTGTACATACATGCTTCTAATTCTGTTTTCATGATGCACGTACTCGTACACATCCACGGTAGATACGTGGTAGGCATGTGCAGAGGTGCAGAAAACGGTGAGAAGCGAGACTGCATTGTACTCGGTAATAGGAGGTTAAACAACCTAGACGCTCAGTTGAGGCAGCTTGGACATAACACATGCTACAGGAAGCGACGATTGACCGGCTATAAAGCTTGTTGTCTGCTCCGATCAGGGTTTGCCATAAAAGTCCACAAAGAGACAAAGCCAAACAGTCTCTTTGGCCTTCACTTTCTTTTGACTCTTTGTTCCCTTCAAATTGGCCGAGATCACTGCAGTCTGGTCTCTGCTGTTAGCGCGCAGAGTGGCTATACCTCGTCCACAGTGGCGGTCTCGAGCGAATTGAAGGTAGCTTTCTCCGACTACCTACCTTATCAAGCTCTGTTCACCACACCTAAGCTACCACCAAGCGTCACCTCACAACAACTCTTTCACAACGACACGACAAGCCTCTTTTTTTGTGCCGCTAACGTTGCCCACAACAAACCTGCGGACTTTAGTTTAGTCTCACACTGCCTACTGGACTCTACGACCTACTACATTAGTAGGTAGGTAGCGGCCTGTCGCCACAGGTTGGCTGCTAAAAAAGCACGCTTGCCTCGGTCAGGCTTACTCGCCGATAGATAGCGAGGCCTACTTTCAATTTTTTTTTTTGGACAAAAGGTACTTCGGTACATAGGTACTTGTGTACATTGAGCCACACAAACCTCGGGTACATGGGCACATTGTCCCGGCTCCCCACTCTGACACCCTTGTACCGATTGTCCACTGCTCTGCCCTCTTTTTCTTTTCTTTCCTCTCCGACCCGCCTGGCCGGGTACGGACAAAAAACAAGACTCAGGCACCCCCACTAGGCGTCGTCCTCGCACGTTGTGGTGGGCCCTACCCGCGCCGTCGTCCCGCCTCGCTTTGTTGCTTCTCCAGCTTTCTCGGGCACTGAGGCTGCGTTCTCCAGACCCGGGCCGCAAACCCTTTTCTTTCTCCTCCATCATCTCTCGTGCCCAAACTCTCCCCACGCCGATCCACGACGACGCGACGTTTTCAACTTGTCACAGGCTGTGCTGTCCGCAGCATCTATGCTCGGAAGCATGTCGCCTAGGCTGAAACCGCTTCTGCTTCCACAGCTTGTCGAGAGCCGCTCCAAACAAGATGCGACGAGCACCCAACTGTCAAGTCCGGAATACGCCGCATGGCCGTACGCCCTCACGACGACCAACTCCTCATCTTCCGACATTACCTCGCCCCTTACCCCGACCTTTTCCACCAGAGGACATGCTCGAATGTCAAGTTCCTCGTCCTCTCTCGATCTGCCGCCGCTACCTGCTCTGCCACAAGATGGACCCGCCTCCCCATCAATAGGTTCCGGTCCTCTGGCAAAGGCTGCCAGCGTGCGACAGTTACCTGACGTCAAGGAAGAGCCTATGGAGCGCGAAAACCCAAACGATGTCGAGGCTTACGACGACGACAATGACGAGGACGACAATGACGAGGAGGAGGACGAGATTGACCAAGACAGCTTTGGTTTGTACAGTTGTCTCTGTAAGCCACCAGCCTCGTACCAATTGTCCGTCTCACACTTTACTAATACCAGATTTCACCCTAGGCGACCATTCTTGTGATCACCGCAGCAGTGCCGACGACCTTTTCCCCGGCGCTGTTGTTAGCGACTTTGACATTGACTACGATGTCGGGTTTCTAAGCGATTGCGATTTCCAGAGCGAGCCTCGTGTTGGCAGCAAGAAGAAGCGCTCCGGCATTGAATCGCCTTTATCCGGTCTGACTGCTCGACTCGAATCTCGATTTCCGACCATCACTAGATGGCGATCAGGGCGCAAATCTCGCATGACCAGCGCGGGCACAATTGATTACAGCTTGGATAATGTCTTGTCCCGTGCTCCATCAAGTCGGTCGTCGTCCGTTTCGGCTGCAGCCCGCTACAACGCCGACCACTCTCTCTTGAACGATCCCTCAATACCACCGACACCTGCGCTGCCCCAATTTGGGAGCTCAGAGAGCGTCAACGTGCAAGCGCCAAATGAGCTGACCGAGGAAGACAGGGCCGGCATTGTTCGCGATCGTGCAATGACCGCCACGCCACTTTTGCCTCCTATGATGGCTGGTCCTGCCGGGACTCCTCCCCAGGAGTCACCTTTGCAGTCCCCTACAATCGAATCCGCGCCGTCATTCCCGTCTGCCACTCCGTCAGGCGTCCAATCTCCGACGTTGACACACGCCATGTTCACACGGCCACCACTGAGCTCTCGGCCTTCAACGCAATCGCTGCGCAATGTGTCGAGCAGCACTGAACTTCCCCCGCAAATGCCTCTACCATCTATCCTGCAGGAGCACGATGAGTGGTCGGATCGCCTTGGACATGCCAATTTTACCATTACGCCGGTCCCCTACGAACTGCAGATTGTCAACCCCGAAAGTGTTGCCAAATTCCAGAGCGACTGGGATACTGCACGCCTAAACTACACGAAGCACCTTGTTCGAACTGGCGAGAATTATGGACAGACGAGCAAGATTTATGGGCTGACTGAAGCCAAATGGGCAGAGACGGAGAAGCGATGGAAGAAAATGTACCGAGACATTGTCCGGAAAACCCAACACTCGTCGGTCCCGCCAACCAAGGATGATTCTCGCAGCCGCAGCAGAGGTCGCAACCGCGGCCGCTCCGTGAGTGCACACCCGGCGTCAGTGAATACCTCTCCAAATGGCGATGGTTTCATTGGCGTGGAATGGAAGCGACTGGAGGACCACATTCCTGGGGCTGTTCCACAGACTATTGAAGCCATTGACGCTGCGCAGGGCAAGTTTCCTGGCCGCGGTGACGAGGACATTGTTGGACCGATGCATCGCGAAGCCACAATGGCCGGGGCTTATTCCGAAGAGTCCCTATCTAGGTTCTGGAAGAGCCTTACTGGAAGGGTACGCCGTCGATGAACTCGATCATGCCCTTCCCCCCCTTTTTTTCTTTCTCTTGTTGTGTTTCATTTTTTTTTAAAAGTGCATATGCCAGCGAGCGATGTGTTTCTAATTATTCACACTTTTGCGCTTTGCACAATACGTTTTGACGATGAAAAGTTCAGCAATCACGATCCTTACCACTTTATTCTTATTCACTGTTTGCCTTTGCCTATAGATGCGCAGGAGCAACATTTACGAGATACCCCGACTACAGTCACTCCTTGAAGATCAGCTCGGACAAAGCAGCCTTTGTATCGTCAGAAATACACTGGCGTTTTGCATTTGGGCTGAAAAAGAGTATCACTTATTCATTTGTTTTGCGAAATAGACTCTGTATATATGAAATTGGCGTTTGATAGATGGACAAGGCAAGGAACAGACACGAAGTGCTCAATCAAGGAGCCAGAAACAGGTTTATCATTAGATGGAGATGCGGACATTGGACTACATTTGGGCAACTGGATTGGGTCAATGGGACAGGAAGTGAGTTATCTGGTTCCTAACGGATAACAGATGACGAGGAATGCGCCGTTGGCATAGCCTATGCTGGAGAGGAGAACGGACGCAGTTTAGCCTGTATTAGCGGATGACTGAAGGAAGGAATACAAAAACAGTAAAATTCACCTTGGGGCTTTTATCTAGCCGTGACGTGTGTCAAGCGACGGTCAGAAGAGAAAAACCGTTACTGAACAAGATCGAGTGACCAAACCCAGTCTGTCTGTCCCACGCGTGTCCTCCATGTCGCGACACCATTGTTGCATCTACATGATGCCACGCGACATGGTTGGCTCTCAGGTTTGGCTGACGTCAAGTCTATAAGCTAAGAGATGGGTACTCTACTTGCGCCCTCCCGCGCCCCCATGTTCTCAGCCTTTCCGACAGGCTGTAAATAGTGTGAATGCCGTAATAAATGAGTCCATTGCCGTCACGTACCTCGCAGCTGAGGTTGGACAAATGGTGGAGCTTATTACCTTAGGGAAGCTATGTGCCGGCAACCGGAGCTGCCCCTCCAAGTACCTCAATGTGACGCACCCAAACGGACGCAGCATGGCCCAAAAATTTTCAAGACTTACCCCACCAAAAAGTTTACTCACCGGCTGGAACTGCGCTTTTATTATCGCGGGGCAGCAAAGGGTCCCCCCATGACAGTCGACGGACGAAGCGACCTGCATCACCGCTGTCCGCGAGGCTTTTCTTGCCCGACCTTTTTTTTCGCCGCAACTCTTCTACCTCATCTCACCTGTCACTCCAGGTGATGCTCTAGTTGCCTCTCACAAAGCAGCTAGCCGCAGCAAGCCAGCCAGCCAGTCATGCCGTACGTCCTGTTTGGCAGCTCCTGCATTACGTCTTCGGACGAGCAGACGCTGCGAGCCCGCATCAGCAAGCTTGCAGATGTCACTGTGACGCAGATCCAAGGCGACTGGGTCTACTACTGTGACCTCAAGACCGAAACCGCAGCCGTCACCGACCGCGTCAATGAACTTCTGCAGGACTTTGGAAAGCGACAGGCGCCGCTCAGCGAGGACGATCCCAACGTTCTCACCGTCTTCGTCACCCCTCGCTACATCTCGCCATGGAGCTCCAAGGCTACCAGCATCGCCCACGTCTGTGGCATGAGGGACAGCGTCAGCCGTATCGAGCGTGGCAAGCGTCTTTCCATCGCTTTTGAGAAGCCTTGCAGCGAGAAGCAAATTGCCGCGTTTCGCGATATCCTCCACGACCGCATGACAGAAATCTTTGCCTTTGAGCGCCCTTCAGCCGATGACATGTTTGCTGAAGGCACGCCTTCTACCCTCGAGGTTGTTGATATCTTTGCCGATGGCAAGGATCCTCTTGCCGTCCTTGGTGATTATAACAAGGAAAAGGGTCTTAGCCTTGACCAGTCGGAGATGGAATATCTCGTTGGTGTCTTTAAAAAGCTAGGCCGCTCTCCTCACGATGTTGAGCTGTTCATGTTTGCTCAAGTCAACTCCGAGTACGTCTTTACCACGAATAGCTATAATGTGCTGCTGCTCTTTCTGACATGCATCTAGACACTGCCGACACAAAGTGTTCAACTCCTCCTGGACGATCGACGGTGCCGAAAAAGACAAAAGCTTGTTCCAGATGATTAAAGAAACTCACAAAAAGACTCCTGATTTTACAGTTTCGGCTTACACCGACAACGCGGCTGTTTTGCAGGGCGAAGCTGCCAACTACTGGGCTCCCGATTACAACACCGGCACTTGGAAGCTCACCCCCGAGATTGTGCATATCCTTGCCAAGGTTGAGACTCACAACCACCCTACAGCTATTTCTCCGTTCCCCGGTGCTGCCACCGGCTCTGGCGGTGAAATCCGTGATGAAGCCGCTGTCGGACGAGGTTCCACGACCAAGGCTGGCCTTGCTGGGTTTTGGGTTTCGGATCTTTTGATCCCTGAAAAGCGCGCTCCCTGGGAGGTTGATATTGGCCGCCCTGCTCACTTCGCCAGCAGCCTCGATATCATGTTGGAGGCGCCAATCGGCAGTGCCCGCTTCAACAACGAGTTTGGCCGTCCTTGTCTGGGAGGTGTCTTCCGCACCCTCCTCACCCCTGCCGAAGCTACTGCCAATGCCGACCCCAAGGAAGTTGCCGACTGGCGCGGATACCATAAGCCCATCATGATTGCCGGTGGTCTTGGAACTGTCCGTCCCCAACATGCTCTCAAGGAGGAGCGCTTTGTCCGCGAGGGCGCTCACGTTATTGTTCTTGGTGGCCCTGCCATGCTTATTGGGCTTGGTGGTGGTGCTGCCTCTAGCAATGCGTCTGGCGAGAGCAATGCTGATCTCGACTTTGACAGTGTCCAGCGTGGTAATCCCGAGCAGGAGCGCCGCGCCCAAATGGTCATCAACACCTGTATTTCCCTTGGCGATGAAACCCCCATTGCCATGATTCACGATGTTGGTGCCGGCGGTCTCTCTAACGCTCTGCCTGAACTGGTTCAAGATGCCGGGTTTGGAGGCAAGTTTGAGCTCCGCCAGGTTGAGAGTGCCGACCGAAGCATGAGCCCACTCCAGATCTGGTGCAATGAAGCGCAGGAGCGTTACGTTCTTCTCATCAATGCTGACGGCATGAACCAATTCACCACCATTTGCCGCCGAGAGCGTTGCGGCTTCTCTGATGTCGGCACAGTCATTTCTAAGGATACCAATGGCAACAGTTCCCTTATTCTCTCGGACCGTGAGTCAAAGGAATACCCCCGACCTATCGACCTCCCCATGGATGCTTTGTTCCCCCCCAAACGCCAATTGAAGCGTAATGTCACCTCCGTGAAGCCCAAACTCCTCCCATTCAACGCCCTTGTTAGCCTGGAGAAGGCTTATGGCGAGGGCCTTGGCTCCCAAGAGCTATTCAGCCGTGCTGTTGAGCGCGTCTTTTTGATGCCCGCTGTTGGATCCAAATCTTTCCTCATCAACATTGGTGACCGAACTATTGGCGGTCTGACTGTCAGAGATCAAATGGTTGGCCCTTGGCAGGTACCAGTGTCAGACGTTGCCGTCACTGCCACGTCTTACTACCTCAGCGGCAAGCAAAGAACCGGTGAAGCAATGGCCATGGGTGAGAAGCCTACTATTGCGCTGATCAACCCTGCTGCATCTGCCAGAATGGCTGTTGCTGAAGCATTGATGAACCTTGGCGCCTCGGATGTCTTGGGCGATATGCGCCGCGTTAAGCTGTCTGCCAATTGGATGGCTGCTGTCAACCATCCTGGTGAAGGCGCTGCATTGTATGAGGCTGTCCAAGCCGCCATGGAGATTTGCACCGCTCTCAATGTGAGCATTCCTGTTGGCAAGGACTCAACTTCTATGAAGTCTGTCTGGAGAGACAATGGCGAAGCCAAGAGCGTCACTGCTCCCGTGTCCGTTGCCATTTCTGCCTTTACAGTCGTTGAAGATGTCCGACGCACTTGGACACCGCAGCTGCGCCGAGTGGAAGACGTTGGCGAAACAATTCTCATGTTTGTTGACCTTGCAAATGGTCGCAAGGCCATGGGCGGCTCTGCTCTTGCTCAGTCTCTCTGTGCCGTGGGCGATGAGGCGCCCGACATGAAGGATTTTGACTTGATGACTGACTATTACGATGCCCTTGACCAGCTCCACAAGAGCGGTGTTGTTCTGTCGTACCATGACCGCTCTGACGGTGGTCTCCTTACAACCATTGCTGAAATGATGTTTGCCGGTCGCTGCGGCGTTGACATGATGATGGATGGCATCTCCAAGTCTGGCAACAACCTGGACATGTTGGAGGCGCTCTTCAACGAAGAGCTCGGTGCCGTCTTCCAGGTCCGTGCCTCTGATGAAATGAACTTTAAGCGATGCTTTGCCACCTGCGGCCCCCCTGCTGGCTTGATTCGCAAGTTCGGTGTTGTTAAGCCCAAGTCCAAGCAGAGCCTGACTATTCGCCACGGTGGCTCAGTATTTGCTACTCTTGGGCGTGCTGAAATGCAGCAGTGGTGGAGCAAGACCTCGTTTGAGATGCAGCGTCTGCGTGATAACCCGGTGGGCGCCGACTCCGAGTTTTCGATTATTGCCGACAACGAAGACCCTGGTCTTTCGTACAGGCTTGGCTTCTCCCCATCGGATACGGCCATGCCACTTACCAGCTCCATCACCGGCATGTTCACCAAGTCTCCTCGCGTCGCCATCATCCGTGAACAGGGAATCAATGGCTATGCTGAGCTGGCTTATGCCTTCCGTGCTGCCGGCTTTGAGGCTGTTGACGTGCACATGACTGACATTTTGAACGGCCGCTCTCTCGTCGACTTTACCGGTATTGCCGCGCCTGGTGGTTTCTCCTACGGTGACGTGCTTGGCGCCGGCCAGGGCTGGGCTCAGTCCATTCTGATGCACGACAAGGCCCGTCGCGAGTTTCAAGATTTCTTTACCCGCCCCGACACTTTTGGTCTGGGTGTCTGCAACGGTTGCCAGATGTTTACTCGCCTCAAGTCTCTCATTCCTGGAGCCGAGCACTGGCCCAACTTTGTGGACAATGCTTCGCAGCAGTTTGAAGGTCGTGTCAACATGGTCAGGGTCGAGGTGGATGAGAGCAAGCCTTCCGTGTTTTTCCATGGAATGAATCGCTCCGCTCTGCCCATTCCCGTCGCTCATGGCGAGGGACGTGCTCTCTTTAGCTCGCCGAACTCGATGCAAACTCTTACCGAGTCTGGCATGATTCCCTTGCGCTACGTTGACAACCGCCTCCAGGTCACGGAGAAGTACCCCTACAATCCCAACGGCAGCCCCGCTGGTATCGCAGCTGTTGCAACTCAAGATGGCCGGTTTGTTGCCATGATGCCTCATCCCGAGCGTACTGTCATGGCGGATGTGGGCAGCTACATCCCGGACGGTGTATCGGACAGCTGGGGTGAGTATGGACCCTGGATGCGTATGTTCCGTAGCGCCCGCCGATGGGTCGGTTGAGATTGAAAGTGTTTTATGTTTACGCGGTGATGATTTTGAACCTGTTTTCGGCGTTTGGGATATAACATCTATATATGGGGACTACAACTAGAAATATGTGAGAATTTAGTATTGAATGCAGCCTTACTTATCATACCTTGTATCGTGACTTGCTTTGGCTATGTTGTAAAGACGCAAATCGAACATCGGTATATTCTGTTTTGCCCCTATAAGTTCATGTCTATCAAATTATATTGTATTGACAAGGGGGTGGCGCCGCTTAGCCGCGGATAGTAGAAGAAGGTTTGTATTTAGCCACGTGCGAAGCTGTCAACGGTGCGCTTTGTAAGATTACTAGTTTGTCAAGTATCGCCTGTCAAAGGTACATTTCGGCGGGAGTGTGTTACTTTGCATGAGGTGCCATTCTATCTTTTGGCAACTCACGGCAAGTACTGATGTCAAGTATTGATGGTTTGGCAAAGGAAACAAAAGCTTCATCGCTTGGACAAGAACGCAACACAGAAACATCACACTCTGTAGCATTTGTTTATGAAGCTATTTTACTCGAAATAATAAATCTTTATTTCCTGGTATTTTGCTTTCCTTTGACCTGTTCCAAAGGTAATCAAGGTGTGCTGAACCGCGCAGGGGTGGCTACCCTGAATCGTCAAATCGAATACGACCGATGAAGATAACATAACTATCTTGGGGAAATACCGAAAACGAAGGAAAAAAAAGAGTGATAGGATGCGTTATACATAATATAGTATGTCGTCGGAATACATCTTATTTTACGAGGGTTAGAAAAAGAGTTTATATATTTTTTGTTGATCTTTATAAACTCTCGCTGATAAACAAGCTTCAATATACAAACTCTACTAGTCAGGAAAACCGGCAGGTAAATCACAACTACGCTAATCCAGATCAATTGAAGTAGGGTTGTAGATTCACGACATTTCCCGTACATTATACCTTGATAGTCTTTTGATAAGGCAAATGAGAGCTCTGCATATCGCCATCGGGCGCCAACTGCGCCAACGACCTCAAAGAGGAAAGGATGTACGCCAACGACTCAGGTAAGACGAACCTCTTTCATTACATTTTTTTCGTTGCCGAAATGCCCAAACGCCTTGGTAAAGCGAACGGCCATCTTCAGCAGCAACTCAGGAAATTAACAACATGGATGTTCAAGCCACCAACAGACAAGCCCTGGTCGCCAATGACGACATTCAGAGACAATTCAAAACACAACCTTCTCCGCACTGTTACCAAAAAAGAGATAGGATAATCAGGGGGGACAATGAAGAAAAAAAGAACAAGGCAGCTAGCTAGCTGTCACTCAGCGGAGGTTGCCGCGACCGGGCCCCTCTTGAACTACAACAAAGTGCCGAGCGGCTTTAGTGCTCAGACCCCGGATTTCGTTCCCTGTCAGATCGACGGGTTTCCGCTTTTAGGGGCTCCTCTCCCTCCCAACTTGGCACCTGTCAGGAAAACAAACCAAGTTTCCTTGTTGTGGGTGGGGTTTTGCAAGGCAGAATTGTTGGTGCCGGTTACCTGGATTGGCGTGATCGTCGGGGTTCTTCATTTCCTTTTGTTTGGCGATCGTTGATGGGCGTTGAGGCAGATTGTTCGTTTTGCTTGGTGAAAGAGTTGGTGAAGATGTCTCAATTGTGTAGATGGATTAATGTAAAACATGATGTAGAAGCTTTCGTACAAGTAGAGAACATCAGTAACGATGAAGTCCATCCATCTAAAGAGGTTTCAGTGTCAATTGTTAGCGCAGATGTAGAAGAAATGCTTTTCATGGCTTATCTCGGTCCCCTGTTTTCGCTCCTGCATACCCGCACGAGTACCAATCTGCCAGCGTTGATCGAACGGAGCAGACAGGACCCGTACTAAACTAATCTTGTTCTTGGGATGACGGGTATGTGTAAATTACCAGACGTCATTGAGTAACACTAGTTTACATGGCAGTACAGCTCAAGCTCCAAGGGAGTAATCACGTAGCCAGTCTGTATTGACATGTATAAGAGCAGCCTTTGACCGCAACAATCGTTTTCTGTTTCTCCCTCCTTTGACATACAACACTCATCCATTCATTCATTCCCTTTTTCGTGCCTCTACCACTTTCACTCCTTACTCTCCTTTCAGGAACCCACACTCCTTTAAACCAAACTACATACCATCAAGATGCGTTTCTCCATTGCCTCCGTCTTCGTCGCCGCCCTTGCTGGCTCGGCTGCCGCTGCTCCTCGTAAGCTCCCACCACGGAATCACAACATGCCAACCAAAAAAACTAATTTGAAAATAGTCAAGCAACGTGCTCTCCTCGGTGAGCTTGGCGGCGTTGCCAACCAGGTTGAGAACGGTGTCGGTGTCGATGCCCTCGAGCAGGAGCTCGATGGTGTTCTGGGCGGCGTCGTCCGCAAGGTAAGCATCTTTTACACAAAGGATCTCTTTGAAACGCCGAGCTAATATCTTGAATAGGTTGAGTCTGCCCTTGGTGGCGTTCCTCTGGCCGACAAGCTCATGGGTATGGTCGCCTCCGGCCTCCCTCCCTCAGTCGTCCAGGCCGTTGGCCAGGCCCTGTCCCTCGCCGACTCCGGCGTCGCCATCGAGACCGTCGACCACTACCTCACCGGTGCCACCGGCGGCGCTCTTACTTCTCTCGACAGCGCTCTTGGCGTCACCAACATTGAGCAGATCCTCCAGATCTAAGCAAGCATGAAGACCTTGCCGCGATGCTGCAATGCTGGGGATGATAATGGATTGGATCGTGCGTGAATATACCTAGTGTTTGCATAGTTTGCGGGTTCCTTTCGCCTGTATTTTTATAAATTCAGATACCCCTTGACGGGCAGTTTTTTTCTCCGCCAAAATGTCTATTCACTGGTCTCTGCGTGTTGTAAACAAATATATACATCACTATAGCGCCTTGAAAATTGAAATCTGTACCTCTATTTCCCGATTGTCACCTTTTGTGGAAGCGCCTGCACACCCTGTTGAGGTAGTGCCACACGCGTGTCGTGAACCTTTCTATCAATAACTTTGAATGCAAAGACGCCATCGAGCTCATTCCGGATAGAATGGAGCTGTTCTTGCGCCTTTCGGATTTCGTCTGGCTTGTTATCTTGCAGGACATGAGTCTTGACCTGCAAAATCCACCGATTTTGCTTGTCCATTGGGGTCAGCGACTCCCAGGCTGGTAGTTGTTGCGCAGGTGAGAATTCTGCTGCTGAGCGTGACTCGATTGTGCTGTATTCTTGGATATTCTTGAAAATATGTTGCTTCGTAAGACACAATTCAATGTCATCACGAAAAAATCGAAATATTTCGTCAACAGTTTCGCCTTTAAACCTGGTCGTTTGTCAGTCCTAATTGTCAACTGCAAAGAAGTGCTGGTCATACTTGTATTGGTTATCGCGCAGTATCGATGGAATAGCGCGCTGTTCCCACAGCTCAACCATTTTTCGTTGTGTCAGGAGAGGTTTTCCATGTGGCGGATCAGGGAAGTCTGTGAACCGAAGAATGCCGGCCATCGTGTCCAGCTCCATAGGAGCAGCAGCCGGGCCGAGGTCTCGCTCCTTCTGGACTTCATATCGTGCTTGTAGAACAAAGGATTGGCGACTTAAACTTTGGTGAAGCTCTTTCCATAGCGGAGCTACGTTTTTGCGTATTGGCTTCTCTATTGAGGCTTGGTTTGAGAGACCAACCGGTCGTGATGGTCCCTGAAAGTAGAGTACTCGATTTATCGTCCCCCAAGGCTGCATAGAGCATAGACCACCCAGGACAGAGCATGCTGCATTGAAATCGGCGTCCTCGACGAATGCTGTCATGAATATTTCGTACATGATGCGACAAAGAGCGGTGCTGGAGAGGACCTGGAACCTGACCTTCCAACAACCAATTCGGCCCAATTACCGGCCACAAAGGAGGTTAAATGTGCAAATACTCTCTTTGAGCCAGCGAGATAAGCTTAGACAGCTTTGTAGATATTTTTGCT
The DNA here is from genome assembly GCA_002242745.2 of Lecanicillium sp. LEC01. NCBI lineage: Eukaryota > Fungi > Ascomycota > Sordariomycetes > Hypocreales > Cordycipitaceae > Lecanicillium > Lecanicillium sp. LEC01. The sequence continues at coordinate 819,197 of NIWZ02000003.1, forward strand.
GTCTGGCGACTGGGTTTATGAGCTCGGTGGGTGAGATGTCACCACTATCCCGTGCAGCTTAAGACGATGGCTGTGAATATGAAATCCAGCACGTGATCGCGCGTATGCACTTTAACTCAACGCGACACCCCCCCACACGTTAGTTGCTCCAGATGTGCAATGCCTCAGCTCAAGCACTTTACGAGGCACAATTTTGCTCCTGTCGGATGGAGGTTCTGTTCACGACGGTATAGTGTAATTCTCAACATGTCTACAGACCCTCAAGCGAAGAGAAAAGCGGACGCGCCGATTTCTCCGCCGCCCACCAAACGTTCAATAGCGAGCGGCACCACAAGTACGAGCAGAGCCAAATGTACAGGTCATTGTCTCCGCTAACCTGCCTTTTTAGAGAATGCCGTTGCCAATTTCTTCACTCCAGCTTCACAAAAGCCGAAAGAACGAACTATCTGGTCTGAACGAGCTGCGGACCCAGACCGACCTGCGACCCTGCTAGTCGGCAAATACGAACCGGAAGAGAGCGAAGACAAGCCCATCAAACGCCTGAAAATAGCAGCGTTTGATCTGGACTCGACGTTGATTGCGACATCATCTGGCAAAAAACATGCGTCTGCCGCAACCGACTGGCGTTGGTGGGATAAGAGCGTGCCAGGCAAGCTGAAAGACTTGTACAATGAGCAAGGCTATCATATTGCCATATTATCAAACCAAGGTGGAATGACGCTTCACTTTGACCCGAATCACAGAGGACCGAAAACCACGAAGCGAGTGCCGGAATTCAAACAGAAATGCAGCGCTGTTTTAAATCATCTCGATCTGCCCATCACGCTGTACGCCGCCACGGGCAAAGATATATACAGGAAGCCACGGACAGGCATGTGGGACCAGCTGTTGCAAGATAAAGGGTTAGACGCAAGTGAAGTCAACCTGAAAGAGAGCTTCTTTGTTGGAGATGCCGGTGGGCGTACGGCTGTGTACTCATCAGGATCGGTCATTGCCAAGGACTTTAGCTGCTCGGACCGAAACTTGGCTCACAACGTGGGGATCGACTATAAAACGCCCGAGGAATTCTTCCTTGGGGAGCAGCCGCGGAAATTTGAGCGCGAATTTGACCTACAGAAATTTCCATTCGAGGAGGAAGCAATGGAGCACGTGTTTGAGAAAAAGAACAAGCAGGATATTGCCCTTAGCTGTGGGCCGCCAGGTTCAGGCAAAAGCACATTTTACTGGAAATGCCTGAAACCACTCGGGTATGAAAGAGTAAATCAAGATACGCTCAAGACTCGTGACAAGTGCGTGCAGTTTGCCAAACAGGCATTGGAGGAGGGCAAGTCATTAGCAATCGGTAAGTGGTGCCAGTATTGTGCATTTAGATCCAGTTCTGACCATTGATTGATGGCAGACAATACCAATGCCGATCAGGATACGCGAAAAGTCTGGATAGACCTTGCGAACAAATATAACGTGCCGATCCGCTGCATATGGTTTACGACTCCGCTTCACCTATGCGAGCACAATGACGCCGCGCGGTCAATGAACAAGTCGCTGAATCCAGAGGAGAGGGAAGGTCTGCCAAGAATGGCATTTACAGGCTTCCAATCTCGCTACAAGGCGCCTCAGGCGAAGGAAGGGTTCCAAGATATTACAGAGATAGACTTTAAATTCGTTGGAACAAAGGAAGAGTATAATCTATGGGGTCGATACTGGCTATAGGAAGGCGACCAAATGTAGGTATATAAATCAAGACGTTTCTAACGCGACACTCATGACCTGGTTGAAGCTACATGCTCCAGGTGTTGTAGAACAAAAGGCTAGCTGAGCTTTGGCAGCCGAAAAGACTCCGAATGCCTGACCCAGCCTATCCCAACTGGTTTAACTACCCACCTGGTATATTACGAGTAGATTCCAATACTGCAAAACAGAAAGCGGAGAAAGTTGGAGTTAAGACGCACCACGAAGGGTAACTCGTATATTGAGACCGGCATCCCCGGCATGCAGAGTCGAAGCCGTTCAACGACCCCAACCCACACTGGCGGGAAGAGGTCTAAAATGCCTACTTTCGTGGGGCTTTCTGTAAAGAAATCAGAAAAAAAAAAAAAAAAAAAAAAAAAAAAACCAGGCCGAAAGGTGCAGTTTTGGTGTTGACTTCCCGTCCATACGTGGGAAGCGGTTCGACTGCTTGACACGGTACCACTAGCATTTCAAATTCAACAATATGGCACCTCCCGCGGCGACAAGTCACGAAGACGCCACAGTGGACTGCCCCAGTAGGCTCATCAATTTAAGGTACAGGCTAAATAGCTCACAGAAAGACTTAATCTCGCGGCTACTCGTAACGAACGAGGCTCTAGGTGGGCTTCAGGCTGGCGGATCCAATTCTGTCTTCCGAGAGGTCAGCAAAGGCGCAGCTCGTCGGCAGGAAGCATACGCATACCAATTTGCTGAGCTATACGGAATATAACAGCATGGCTGTAGTTCGCCAAGCGTTTTAAATGGAATATCGCGCCCTGTTGAAAGGGTCCGAATTCCGAATGGCCGTCAGGCTTATACCCGAGCACCATTTTCGCTCTTCACACCCACTGATCCCCTTGTCTTGCCAAGAGACACTTGTTTGACGTCGAAAGCGCCAGGGCATGAAGCCGCCCCACCGGATGCAAGTGTGCTCTCATGGCTGAGGCGCCACTGGGCGTGTACGAGTACTTGGATCGGTCGATGGCCGAGCCGGGATGGCGTTTTTGGAAGTCTAGGCGAAAACAGTGAACGCAAGCTACAGACAAATGCGTTGATAACGCTTTCGGTTTCGGGGTAGACGGTAGCTGGTGAAGCTACGAAAAGGGCAATCAAATTAGAGCGAGCTACTGTTCTGGAACAAGCCCTACAGTGAGGGCCGTAACCCAATGCCCAGACGTTGTATTGGAAAATGGTCCGGGGCAGGGGCAGAGACCAGGCGTGAGGAACCCGCGAAACCTTCTAGACCCGCAACTCTTGGGGGGGAACTCCGCACCAAAGATTCAGTATGTACGAGCACCGGCTTCGTAATGATTAATACGGCAAACTAATTGGGTTTTCAGAGAAGTGATGGGTTCAAAAGCAGGCCGTACGATAACACCACCTAACTCCATAGGCAGAGATGGCAAAGTCACGATGCAGCACGCTACGGCGGCCTAGGCGAAATGGCTTGTCGAGGAACATAGAGACAAGATCTTACAGACGGCTGTTAAAGATGCAGATCTGCAGTAACTGACTGTGAGGCTCTTGGAGCACAGCCTTCCGTGTATAAGCCGTTGTCCATGTTCCTAAATTCTCCGGAGTGGCTTTTGGGCGGTGCCTTAGAAATCATCGCGAAAGCAATTGCCGCCTCACCGAAAGAGAGTGACAAGTCAAGCCACAATATCGGGTATTGCTCTTGCGCGCTACTCGTTACCGGTAAGCGGCCGAGTTTGGGGGACGGACTTTGGCCGAGTTGTCTAGGAAGCAGGCTATTAGCGTGGGGGATGTGGGTGGGCTTTTGTGAGAGATAGAAGGGGACTGAATTTGTGTCGTAATTAATAAACGAAACAACAATATACGGAAAACATTAGTAGTCATACATATAATTTGCTTTTAAGAAGGCAAAATAAGCCCGTAAGTCTTTGAGTGACGGCTACCATTACGGCAAGGGCTCCCGTATTCACTCTTCACGAGAACTCGTACGAGTAGTGCCGTCATACGACTCGCGTAGGCAAGGCGTCCCTCCACAACCGCACCCCACATATTTGGGGCATTTATTAGTATGCCCAGGCTGGGGTATTCGGGGAACTGGAACATGAAATGGCCAAGGCCCATTGCCTGAGACCGGGGGGGAGTCAGGAATGGGGAGGCAGCAAAGTCGTTTCCCGCTCACCTAACAAGGCTGGCAATAGCGGTAAACGCTAGTCCTAAATGTATTCTACCGATGCAAAAGATTGTCTTGGCTATGTTGTATAATGCTTCGAGTGACGTGCTGCCAAACCGTCATGTCTGAGCTGGCTCCCGGTGGCTTACAAGCTAAACTTTTTCCATCGGCCGGGCAATCAGCACCAAGCTGGCTCTTGCCAGAGACAGACACAGAGACCTGATCAATGTAGCAAGAATAGAGAAAATCAATTCGTAGCAATGTCCACGAGGAGCAGAACGCGAGATTGGCTCGGTCAACTCCTACATTTTGTAAGCCACAAACTCAAAAGTCGCATCCACTCCCTACGCTACTGGCACATTGTTGCCGAGTGGGTTTTCTAGGGCTACATTGTTGCATATTGCCGGCCGGGTTCGCCAATGGCTGTCCGAGACTGGCTGACCATAACATGGATGAGGGGGAAGGGAAGACCAGAGAGTGTGTTCGTTTCCCCAAATTAATGGGGATCCGACAGGGGGTTTCTCTGGGGGAACCCGTCCAAGCAAATAAGGGCTCACATACTGGCATTCATCGTGCATGGCCTTTGGAGACAAGTCCGCTTCCGGGGCGGGTGGCAGCCCCGTGTGACCAAGCTGATTTCAAAAGCCGGAGCAAGTTAGGGAACCCCGACTAATGTGTGCGAGCTATATTAAAGCTCTTGTTCCCCGGCTTCGGTCCTGGTCAGACGTTCTCTTGCTGTGGGCCTTGCTTCTCTCATTTATTGTGATTTATTGTCCTGTTGTTGCTTGTGTTATCCTCTAGTCGCAATTGAGACTCACAATAAATCCATCCCTCGAAACCCAAAACCGATCCACAGAGAACCAAGCCGTTCAAAATGGCTGGCGGTGTAAAGAAGCCCGTCAACATCTTCCGGCTGAAGTCGTTGGGAGAACCCGAAGGCGTCTTCAACTGGCGCCTTTGGTTCGCCGTCGTCTCTTTTGGTCTTCTCGGTGCAGCCCGCGGTATCGACGAGGGTCTTATTACCGGCGCTTTCAACTCACCCGATTTCCAAAGAGCCATTGACTTCGAATCCTACTCGGACGGTGAAAAGGCAAACATCAAAGGAAATGTTTCTGCCATGGTCCAGATCGGCTCCGTTGGCGGTGCCCTGCTGTAAGTCCAATGCCCGCCAAGCCACCTACGATGCCAATGTTCTTGGCTGCTCGCTCTCCCCTTGCCGGCTGGGCGATGGGCGCCTCTTGGGAAAATGGGGGGGGGGGGGGGGGAACTCCCCGCAAAGTAGCATTTCCGGGCGCCAACCTAAGAGTTGCACCCCAGGATCCCTGCCCCAGATGGGAGGAGCGTGTGTTAGCCGGCGCCACATTTCGGCACCACCGAGCGTGCTTTGAGTCCTGGTACGCTAACACTTTTTCTTCTCGACAGTGCATTTTCCGTTTGTGACAGAATCGGCCGAATCAATGCGACCCGTTTTCTCTGCACCCTGTGGACCGTCGGTATCATAATCTTCATGATTGGTGGTGTCAATGGTAACCTTGGATCTATTTATGCTGGCCGCTTCATTGCCGGCCTCGGTGTTGGCCAGACACCCGTTGTTGGGTAAGTATCGGTGTAATTGAAGTACTTTGTTATATACTCTAACGTCATTGGCAGCCCCGTCTATATTGCTGAAGTAGCCCCTGCTTCAGTTCGCGGCCTCTGCACATGTTTCTTCACTGGTGCTGTCTACATTGGCATTGTCCTCGCCTATGGCACCAATTTCGGTGCAGCGGTGAACATTAGCGACAATAGTCACAACCAATGGCTTGTGCCTACCAGCTTGCACATCATGTTTGCCGGTATCATCTTTATCCTGACCTTCTTCCAGTGGGAGTCGCCGCGATTCCTCGTTAACAAAGGTCGCCCCGACAAGGCCGCAGAGGTCATGGCTCATCTGCGTCAGCAGCCAGTTGACAGCGACTACATTGTCGGCGAAGTATCCACCATTCAGGCAGCTCTGGATCGCGAGCTTGAAGCTACCAAGGGTGTCGGTTGGCTCGGCAAGCTCAAGGAAATGTTCCTCGATAGGAGCAACCTCTACCGAGTCTTCCTTGCAACCATGGTCCAGCTGCTGTCGCAGTGGTCTGGCGCTGGATCCATTACTCTCTATGCTCAGGATCTCTTCAAACTCATTGGAATTAAGGGTGAGAGCGAGAAGCACCTGGTCACTCTTGTGTTTGGCTGCGTCAAACTCGTTTCCGCCTTAGCTTGTGCCCTCTTCCTTGTCGACGTCATTGGCCGCAAGCGCGCCCTTCTCCTTGGCATCACTCTGCAGGCTATTTCTATGATTTACGTAGCTTCTTTCCTCACCAGCGTTCCCGAGCTCGGCGTTGTCGAAGGCTTCGTCCTACCCGCAAAGGACAAACCTGCCAGCTACGCCGCCATTGCGATGATTTACCTCTCTGGATGCGGCTGGGCACTGGGCTGGAATTCGATGCAATACCTGCTTACTGCCGAACTTTTCCCTCTGCGAATCCGTGCCCTTGCTACCTCTTGGGCCATGACTCTTCACTTTGCCAATCAGTATGGTAACTCGCGTGCCGTACCAAACATGCTTCTGGCTGTCGACGACGGTGGCATTTCTCCGAAAGGCACTTTCTGGTGCTTCGCCGCCGTCACGGTCGTTGGAGGTGTCTGGGTCTTCTTCTTCGTTCCCGAGACGGGTGGCCGCTCACTCGAGAGCATGGATCGTCTGTTCGACCTGCCTTGGTACAAGATTGGTCTTTATGGGAACAAGGATGCCGATGCTCAGGATATGGCTTACGACGAAAAAGAAAGAGCTGCCCAGGAGCAACATGGCTCCGGCCAGCACGTTGAGGAGCGAAAATCCAAAGAAGTTGCTTGAGAGCGGGGCCAGGAAGCTGAAAATACCAATGCCAGGAGTGGCAGTATGAGTTATGTGTTTTTAATGCCCTTGGAAATGAAATATAATCCATGATAGAAAACTTGAACGAAGTATCCGTCTATCCCAGGACACTTGTACTGACGAATAACCTCAATGAATACGTCTCATTTTTAATAAAGATGGCTTTCAAATCCTCCTGCAATGCAGCTCTATTGCTATCCAAATAATATTTTCCTTCCCTGCACACCAATCTCTCATGAGCGTTTCTCCACTTCGGGCCCTTTAGAAGGTTTCTCATAGTTCCTCCGTGAATTGATATACTCTTGAAGAAGTTGCTTCAGTGCTTCGTCGTTGCATCGTTTGGTGTCCACGGAAGTCTCAGTCTCGCCTTTGCCACTGTCCATAGCTTTCAATTGGAAACCATGAGGCGCATTGCCAAGCTCTTCTGCACTTATTGATTGCCTTAGGCTGGATGGTATAATTGGAATGGACGATGTAAACCGGTTTGTGTAAGGTTGGATGCCCCTGAGTGACGTGTTTGAAGAAGCTTTCGTAGCGTCTGACTTCTTCGCGCTGTCTTTTGACAGCATGCAACGCTCCTGTCCCATTTTGTATATCGCCGCTATTAACTATCTCTGCGTATGTTAGTGTTGGTATAAATCAAGGAAGTTAGCAATCATTAAATATACTTACCTAATTTCACTGTGTAACAGCGCCAGGCAATTAAACTGGTAGTTTGATACGCAACACATAGTAGCAAGAAGTATTGGCTCCTGGACCTTTATGGGAGTTATCCAGAAGCGCGCTGAATCACCACCACCCTCCTGAAACAGTTACACAGGTTCACGCGGAAAATGGAAGCTCGGCTGCAAGTTTTGTTTATTCAATCTATTTGACGCAAAAGAAATAGCAACAAGCAGCTAGCAAACACATCATACCATTTGAATTATTCCGCTAATTAGTGCAAGTAAATCCACGGCGGCCATTCACATTCTCACAGTGCCACGCAGTCTGCGGCTTGCCACCTTTACCACGGCTAACATGATAATCCTCGACAGTGAAGTTGTCACACCCGCCAGCTTTGGCGCTGCACTGAAACCAACCAGCATGTGCAACATCTGAGTTTGTCCACCCACTAACACCTTTGGCGGTAAAGTCACGCATTTTGAACTTGGATGTTTGGCAGTCTTCACCAAGGTGACCCTCGTAGTTTTCGCACTGCCAGGCAAAAAGAGGGTACTGCCTACAATCCTCAAGCTTTATATCCTCGATTGTAATGTTGTATGCGTCGCCAAGTCCTCCACCGCCGCCGTTGGGCGGGTAGCCGCGCGACACGCCGCCCCATGTTTTGAGGTAGATGGCATGGGCGGTGTTGTACAAGGTAAGGTTTCGCGCGTAAAAGTTGGACACGTACTCATATTTATCCTTGTACTGGCCCATAGACCCGATGGCGAGACCCTGGCCGCCGTGAATAACTGTATCGTACACAAAGATGTTACTCGAATTGCCCTTGAGCGCGATCGCATCGTCACCGCTCGTTATATCCCACCGGCGAAAGGTAATGTTGTCCGAATAGATCGTGTCGACTCCGTCCGTATTGAGGGTGCTCCATTTACTGGCAGACGTGTTGTTGACGTAAATATCAGTAAACTCGATATTCTTTGAGTAGGTAACAGCCATCGTCCACATTTGGCTTTGGACGAAGCGCATGCCACGGACGACAGAGTTGCTCATCTTTCGCCAATTAATCATCATCGGTCGGCGTGGGAGATTTCCTTGACTCTTGGCCCAGTCGTACCAGACTTGTCCATTGCCATCAAGAGCGCCGACCCCGTGGCCATCCCAGGTAATCCTGTCACCCCCAAAGTACCACACGGTGCTTTGATTCTGGAAGCCAACCGGCATGGAGACGGACAGCCAATACTCAATATTGGTGCTCCAGACAAAGCGCCCAAATTGGTGAATAGCAACATTCTCCATGCCTGTTGTAGTCATGTTTGACTGGATATTGTAAGTTTGGCCAGGAAAGACGACTAGACTGTCCTTGTGACATTGCCAGTTGAGCGCGTTCATAATAGCTGGTGCATCATCTTCACCTTGAATATTTGGGAAAACGACACACAGGCGTCGCCCCTCAGCCTTTGCTTGCTTAGACCAGAACGCTTCGTCACCCGCTTTGGCGAGCGCTATAGCACTAGTTTGTGCATCCCCTTCACCTCGAGGGGTGAGTGATGGTGATTGTATGGCCTGAGCCAAGGCAGCAGACAGCAGCACTAGTACTGTACAGACCTTCATTGCAATCTGGATGGTTTATTTTGAGTAGAATGTACAAAGTTAAAAAGTTTGTAGAGTTGGCGAACAGAGAAATAATAAAGCAGTTCTGGTGACGAATCAGAATTCAAGCCACCATGAACTTACACCCTGCCCTGTTAGTTTCTGCAGCTATATATGCAGGCAGCGTAAAACTTAGAAAATATTATCCCACAACACACTGTATTGTTGCTGCATTTTTGGTGCATAAGTTACTTGTAAAAGGCGGAATGATGCATGGTACATTGTGATCACGGGGCTACAGTGGCGGGACAGTGCGATTCCATCGCCGTTCCCCCGCACATTTCAGTTCCCAATCTGGCTTTTACAGCATTACAAACCGGATTTTTAGTAACTAACAACTGCATTTCCGACCAACCTTGTCGGTGAAGAGCATGAGTTATGGCGATTGGTGTGTGTCGCACTGCGTTGAGTTGGACCCTCTCCCACCGACCGCTGCCCATGGTCGCGGGGTGGTCTTTTGAACCGTAGAGCGGCACCAAAGCGATGCTACTTACAGCTATGACGAATCCATATCGTTCTTGGGCATTCTGTAAAAGTAATGATGTGATGTGATGCAACGCACTAGTTCAGATATTCGCGCACGCTCTTCTCCTATTGGCATATATCACTTTGTTTGAAGCTGCACAGTGCCGCGAATCGCCCAGCATTCCGTCGCTCCTTGCGATCTCGTTGACATATGCCATGCCGGATGTCAGAGTCACTCCACGTAAGAGCGGGGTCGGGACCGTTTGTGCCGCTCCTACAACGTACGTAAGGCGACCTCGAAGAAGAGACCGTTTCAGCCCTGAGGGATTCTAGCTGGCTCTGGCAATAATATTATATCCTGGATGCGACAGCAGGTTCAACAAACGCATCCATGAGAGCATATTGTGCAATTACATCACTAAGCGTAATAGGCGTCATCGCTACTTTTACCTGTCCCGGATGCAACTCTCAACTTCCCGCCCGAACCCCTGTTCCCAGTCGTCAGGATGACACACTCAGCACTGAAACCGGGTGAAGGGTCAGAATTGAGGGGTCGTGGGGGAGGGTGGTGGCAGGTAGGCTCACAGTTTTAGACTGGTTAGCGTTGGCCAGAATGACCGCACGTTTCGAGGGGCCATACTAGTTCAAAGTATTTGTAAGCGTATTAAGTCTTTGAAGGGCATCCAATCAAACACGAAAGTCTATGTTGACAATGAAAAAGAGGAGAGAGCTAAAAGAAAATAAAAAAAAACGAAAAAAAAATCGCGAGGACATGTTAGCATGTTGCCTTTTTAAGATCGCTATACCAACTCTTACGCCGATACTCGTTTTCGTGAAGTTTGAATATTAGGTCGCAAGCCGGCTTCGGCGAAGGGAATAAGCTAAATCGAGGCTTTTTCGCGAATAAGCCTGAACTCCGTTGTTAGTCCCAGGCTACGATCCAACTGAGCGCCACACCCTTGGCGTTCAACTTGTATGTCACCCACCACCCACCCATGTTCAGGGCTGTGCCGTAACTCCAGCTTCGTGCTTGTGCTTAAGCGTGCGTGCTCACTTGCTGTTTAGAGACAGCATCAATATGTTCTTACTACTCATATGCAATCCCATCCTCATAATTCTACAGGGTAAACCTCTTCCACATGAAAACGACTGTTGCCCGAAATAAATGAGACAGCATACATTGATGTAGCCCTTATTAGGATGAGCGGTATTCCTGTCTCGGAAAAGACTCTCTAGTGTAATATTGCGAAAGGCAAATGACCAGCGCAAAATTGCGCCAGCCAGCCTTGCAGCTATGGTCGAAGATATCATTTGTCGGCTGAAGGTAGTAGGAGTTCGTGATGCGGCGGAAATCGTGATCGGGACCGTCTTCGAACTTGTTGCATGAGCATAGTATGACTCTGCTTATGAACTAGTGTATCGGTCACGCCCACGACTGAGCGTCGAGTACCATTGGCACGGTCCGCAAGTTCAGCAGCTCGTAGATAAATTGCTATGTTGCGATTAATTACTACGTTGGTCAGCACTAAGTGAGTTGTGTTGCAGTAGGACCAGGATTCTATGGAGAATTACATCACGAATATCGCTTCAAAGAACATTACTAGGACGTTCGCCAGATCTACATATTTAAGAACAATTTCGTTCAACTTGGATAGAAGTCTCGAAGCTCAGATCAATCAAACAATACATCTGGAAACGAAAACCACCCTTCAAAACAAGCATAATGCAGCTCTCAACCCTCACTAAAGTCGGATACTCTCCGCTTTCGCCTCTCTTGGCCAGGCCATCAACATCTGCATGGCTGAGGAGAGCCTATCGTCCTCTTTTCCTGGAAAGGAGGTGCCGAGAATGTCGGCTGGCAGTTCTGGCCTCCCGGTCCATTCGCTCCTTGCGATGTTGGTTCTCACGAGGGCCCGTATGTACTCCCATGCCTTAGAATGGAGTGTATAGATGGCTTACGTTCCTTCATTCAGTGACTCCAAAGATGGTGAACTCAGGGACCAGCTCCCTTGCTACTCCGAGCTCTACAATGAGCAGGGCTTCGTTCTCCACTGGAACGACAACACCGTGTATAACGTTAAACTTGAACGCAATGGGGAGTTCTACGAGCCAGTATAGCCAACCGATTTATGTGACTCCTTTGGCCATGATTGCTTTGCACGCCGCTTTTTGGCCGAGCCTACTGGCCAGATGCCCCTTTTCGAGTGCAACTAAAAGTTGACGAATTTGGACTGGGATCAATGCTTCGGATACTACCATAGATTTTGCACACGCAGCTCTCAAGCCCGTATGTCGGCTTGATGGTACAACTTTTAAACCCACCTAGTTTACTCCACCGGCCAAATATAGACTTGCCGTTTATATTTTCTCCTGCAAGTAGAATCTCAGCCTGATAAACTAATACACACTATGTCTTTTCTTGGGGACTATATAAGACAACCAACTTTTTAAGCAATAGAGCTACAGAGACTCCCCTCGCGGAACGCCTAAATCATTTCTTTCTACGCTGACTAAAAGGCGTCGTAAGTTTCATTTTGGGGTTAAAATAGGTTGAGTCGCCAAGTACAATTCTTTTTGGGCACCGAATACTCATTGGCAACAATGACATAGGACAAGAAATGATCATCAGAATATATACTACGTCAGCAACAACTGGAGAGAATAGTGGGCCATGTAAGCAAAACGCTTGGCCTCGTACGGCCTCGCATCCACGTCGCCCCTCTTGGCCGTGGATCCGAAAGCCTTGGCGTTCAACTTTATACTAGGAGCTTATTTAGCCGCTGCCGTCATTGACACCGATTGTCCTGACAGCCAAGAGGTCATCGCCACGGTTTGCGCTGTTGATCCAATACCTAACTCAGATTCGGCCGACGCGGAGGAGATAGTCCCTTTGCCTTTCTTGTGTCCACGCTTAACAGTACCAACCTGCATTCGCGATGCCTAACTACCAGCAAGTAATCGACTTTTTAATTGAGGGCACAAGCCTGAGCATGAGAGTAATCTGTTAAAAATCTTTCATGGGTGGTGGATGCCAAGCAAATGGCAGCGCTACGTTTTGCTTAATGTATGCTTAATAAATCAAGTCTAATGCATCATCATATGCACTCACTAACAAGGCAAAGGAGAAATGGGTGCGCCATTCCCCACGTTCTAGTGATCCTTGGCATCAAGAACTCTACGCCGAGCGCCCAAGCTGTTTGCGGCGCGTTTATTCCGTCAGATGTGAGCGGCAGCCTGATCACCTTTTTCCAACGGTGGATCATCGTGCTTGCCACTTCCCCATGCCACGCCAATTCTCGGTTCCACCGCTCCAGGCTACAATATTCTCTGAAATCTGTTTGGTTATTGGCCATCTGGGCACTTTTCTGGGTCTCTTGGCTTCTTCTTATGGGGCTCTCCCGAAGCATCTAAATAAACCCGAGAGCGCCCTGCCCATGACGTCCTATGAACAAGTTCTTACCACTGTTTCCAGCTAGAAGCAAACTAAGATATTACCTCCGACGAGTATCTTTTTAATTCCAAGCCTGAAGGAAAGTTGTTGACTCGGTCTGTGTACGGAAGCTTTGAGTCTGACTACCAGAAACGATCATGCCTCCTCCAAAGAGCGACACCGAGTCGCCTTCGGACGAGCACGTTGCAACTGTAACACACGACTCCAATAGCAACGAGTATAGCGACAGAAACGAAAATGGCGGCTACAATGAAAAGAACGGTCGTCGACCTTCGGGTGCAGCCCTCCTCCGAAACCCACTTATTGGAATGTCAAGAGAAGATATACTCAAAGATGTCGACGCTTTTGTCGACGAAAAAAACTTATCCGAGCACCGCGAAGAATTCCGCAAAGGCGCTTTAGTCGCTCAAGTTGGCAATGTTCAAGACGCCTTTGAGACTATCGACGGCCTGACTGAGGACGAGAAAGAGGTTCTGCGAAGGGAAGAGACTCATAGGTGGAGTCAACCCTTCATGCTCTACTTCCTCTGCACACTATGCGCTGGATCTGCGATTGTACAAGGAATGGACCAAACTGCAGTCAATGGCGCACAAGTACTTATTTGAAGTTACCCTTAGAGACGAACGTCTGGCTAACTCCTTGTAAACAGGAATTCTATTACGACGAATTCGACATCCAAGACACCTTGTTGCGAGGCCTCCTGAATGGTGCGCCGTATCTTTGTTCCGCTTTGCTTGGGTGCTGGAGTAATCCAATTTTGAATAAGATTGGAGGACGTCGCTTTACAATCTTCTTCTCATGCGCCATGTCTGTCATCACAGGTTTCTGGATGGCTGCAGCCGACTCGTAAGCTCAAGCTCTTTTCACGCGCTCCAATTTTTCTTATATATTGACATTAAAACGTAGATTTGCAAATCTTCTCATTGCTCGATTCTTCCTTGGTTTTGCTGTCGGTGCCAAGTCAAGCACTACACCAGTATATGCTGCCGAATCGACTCCCAAGACCATTCGTGGCGCCTTGACTATGATGTGGCAGGTTGGTATCATGTGAATATTGATCAGACATGAATGTTTTCTAACGGAGAGGCTTCTAGATGTGGACTGCTTTCGGCATTTGTCTTGGTTATGTGGCATCTGTCGTTTTCCAAGACACAGACTTCCTCGGGCCAAACTCACAGTGGCGATGGATGCTTGGATCAACTGCTATCCCCCCTTTCTTCGTTATGATCCAGGTCTACTTTTGTCCTGAAAGTCCCCGCTGGTACATGGAAAAGGGCCGTTATGACCGTGCCTTCCGCTCAATGTGCCGATTGCGAAACCACAAGATCCAGGCCTCGCGAGATATGTACTATGCTCACAAACTCCTGGAGGTTGAGAGGGAAGAGCGCAAGGGCCGCAACCTATTCAAAGAATTTTTCTTCGTCCGTCGAAACCGCCGCGCTGCTCAGAGCGCATGGTTTGTTATGGTAAGCACACTTTCCGCTCCTTGCTCACGATCTCGACCTCGCCCTCACCCTGGCGCCAATCCGTCATCAGCAACCTTATACAAGGTTCAATATGCTAACAACAATAAAAGTTTATGCAACAATTTTGTGGTGTCAACGTCATCGCATATTACTCGACGTCTATCTTTAGGGATGCCAACTACACACTTTCAGAGGCGCTGCTGGTGTCCATGGGCGGCGGCATCATCAACTGGTTATTTGCGATCCCTGCTATCTACACTATCGACACGTTTGGAAGGAGAAATCTTCTTCTTGTCACGTTCCCTCTAATGTCAATGTGCCTATACTTTACGGGGTTCATCTTCTACCTCCCAGAGGGGACAGCAAAGCTAGCTTGCATCACCCTTGGCTTATACCTCTTTATGGCTGTTTACTCTCCAGGTGAGGGACCTGTCCCCTTTACGTACAGTGCCGAGGCATTTCCACTCCACATTCGGGATATTGGAATGTCATCTAGCACCGCCATTACTTGGGGTTTCAACTTCATCATCAGCTTCTCTTGGCCGAAGTTGGTAGAGGTGTTTGGTAACACTGGTGCCTTTTGCTGGTATGCGTCCTGGAACATATTCGGATGGGTATTTGCCTACTTCCTCTTACCAGAGACCAAGAATCGTACTTTGGAGGAGTTGGACAGCGTTTTCAGTATGACCAATCGGGAGCACAGCGGTTATTTTCTCAAAAAGCTCCCATGGTACCTCAGAAAGTATACCGGCCGCGATGTGGACCCTTTCCCGCCACTGTTCGACTTCACAGCGTCGGCTGGTAACCGCCCTGACGAGCCCGGGGCACAAGAGAACGTTTCGGCTGCGGAAGGTAGTCATGTAAAAGTCTGAACGTCGAGGATGCAGCGCAAGTCGGAAACATGGAGGAAGGCGAATGGAGCAACCTTTTCGACTTGCCATTAAGTCCTGTACAGGCAATATGCCTACATAAATATATCTGAATCACAGAATGGAATCTTATTTTGATAAACCGATCCCGACTCCAAACCCTAATCTATAGCGATGTTCCCCGAGACGGGCAAATGTATGGTGGTCCCGCACGAGGCACGTAGCGGCGCGATGATTACCAAAGGACATTTGGATTTTCATTTTATTCTACCATATAATCGGGCAGATGAAGCATGTTAATGCAAGTATAAAATGGAAAGATGAACCTCCGAAAATATCTGGCGATTTGTAAAAGGTGCCTTGCCATCCGCACCTAGCAACTGACAATGTGACGAACTTTATTCCTGGCCAACTTTGCGTCCCTCGACCAAAACAACAGGACCATCGTACTTCTTGCGCCCACCCAAGAAATAATACACAAAGGACAAAATGGCAACCGCGCCAAAGATGGGCGATGCCCAATTGAATCCTGCAGCAGTAACTGGGTACTCCTGAGGCCAGAAGCACCAGAAGAAACTCCAGAGCGAAAAGACGACCGCAGCAATATTGATAGGAATACCCCATGTGCCGAGTGAGAACTGCGCGGAAGGAATGGTTTCTGGATGAGCAATACGGCGCCAGAGAAGGCAACCAATGCTGAAACAATAACACTGCAAGATGGCAACAGTACTGAGCGAAATGACAGCGTAGAAAGCAACAGGACTGCCAATGTAAATGAGGCTTAGCAGCGCAGTAGTAGTACCAGTCGTAATGCAAGCGTTAGTGGGGATATTGCGTTTCGGATCAACCTTTGCAATCCAGTTGGAGAAGGGAAGTCCCTGGTCTCGGGCGAATGCAAATAGATCACGAGTGACAGATGCGAGGTACGACAGATTGCCAAAAATGAGAAGCAGAAGGATGACAATCAAAACGACATTTTGCCATGGTAATGACATAGACTCTCGAATCACATATATAACGGGGTACTCCGTGGGGTCCTTAAGAGCCGCATCGATATCCGGCATGTGATAGGCAATCGTAACGAGCGCGATGAAGATGGTTATGTAGTTGAAGATCCAACTGGCCATCATGACACGGGGAATCGAGACCGAAGCGTCGCGAACTTCTTCAGCCATATGGACAGCCTTTGAAAAGGTATTAGCATCACGCCTGTAGGTAATTGAAAAAAGCAGGGCCGTACCGAATCAATGGCTGTCTGGCTAGCCAAGGCGGGCATTTGTCCAATGAAGATGGCCACAGCTGGTGAAGACCAGCCGCCACGGTACTCCCAAGAGCTCCAGACCTGCGACGAGGAGGCCCTAGGCGCATTAAGCCAGATAGGGATAATGAAGCCGACATAGGCGAGGATGTGAAGTCCAAACAGAGCATTCTGCCAATACGGAAGCCACTTGGCACCGTAAACATTGGCTGCTACAGCGAGGGCGGAGCATGCAATGACGATCAGGGTTCCATGCCAGCTCGGCGCAGCATAGTCGGGGTAGTTGACCAGAATAATAGACTGCAGAAGGGTGCCGATGAGGATCAGACCCCAAGCATTGCCAGCTTGCCAGGCCAAGGTTGAGCTCCAGCTACATCAGTCAGTACATAGACTTTTGCCACCAATGTATGTTGACGGGAATAAGCGGGATGCGCACACTTACCCTGTAAAATACGACAGAGTCTTTTGCATGCTCTCGGGAGCAAACTCCGAAACCCAGTGGTACTGAGCGCCCGCAATTGGAGCCATACTGGCCATTTCGGACATGCTAAGATAGATGGGACCAAAGCCAAAGAAACACCAGATGCTGGAATAGATGAGACTGGGGTGACCGCCGTCGATCAGACTGGGACTTATACCAAAGATAGCAAGCTCCCACGCGGCAGTAGCAAGAGCAACAAACGACACCATGGAGAACAGACGAAAGTGGCGAACCAGTTCCTGATTGCGACCCATACGCCTCATATTCTCCATGTCGGATCGCGTCGACTTGTGGTGAGCGTCCACATCGTCCATAGCATATTCTGCGTCCGCCTCGGAGGCAGACGTATTCATTGTTTTGCCATTAGCCTCTCTCCAGATTGATGCCTCAGCGGGAGAGGAGGAGCTCATATTGGCCGGCCGGATGGTAACCAATGGGTAGCTAAGTCTAAGAATGAGAGGTCGTGTGTGCTAGAAGTTGAAATATGGTAACAGCAAATGCGCCATCCAGGTCGGCTCTCTGCCAAAAAATTTCCACTCTCCATCCCAATGTAACAAGACTATGAGAAATATGAGGGGAAGTACAAGGGACTTTAGGTGACAATCTCGGCGTTACGCTAGTTAATAAACTAGAGCTGCATGACGATACCCACGCGGCCGACCCTAATGTATGCAGGCTGCATTCCGAGTATACATAAATGCACGCATTTGCCACGGAAACATTACCATAAGAAACAGCAGTACTCTGTACTCGTACGGGAAGACTTGGCAAAGGATTACAGATTTCCCCTTTTCTTTCCGGTTGACTTGGGGAAATCCCACACGACTGGCCGAGGCTTGCGCGATAGTGCCAAGTAAAGTACAGCGCAAAAGCCACGCAGCCTGATCTACTATATTAACACGCAGTTCCTCTGAAAAAGCTGGAGCTTTTTATGCAAATCTTACCTCTAGTTGGTAGCCTCTGCCGGGGGCGGCCATGTCGATACTTCTAGTCTTCAAGCATTCGAAGTTGCATTCGCAACTCGCTCCAGTCCATCCCTGAAGCCGGCAACCACTTACAGCAAACACCTGTACGACGTTAAGTTTCTGGAGGGTCGGACCAGCGACGCCAATGCCTAGTGGCCCCGCCCGCAGCCTTCCGAATCGCTGGTTGGCGTAAGATGATGTTCTTTTTAGCCGTTTAAGCAGCGAAAAGCTCGCCCGAGAAGGAGCACTTTGTGGCGCCGTCAGCCTCCACTCCTCGCACTAAACATATTCAGAGCGATAGGCGGCTTTGGGTCCCACATCAGGCGGTTCTGGAAGACAAGCCCAATTTAGGTTGGCTTTGACTGGGAACAACGGGGCGTCCGTTGTGGGTTGTCATCACGGGAAGAAATGGTGTAGTTACCCACCGAGCCACCAATCAATTCGTCTACTAAGGCCAGATCCTTGTTCTGGGCTGTTATTACAGCGCATGTTTCACCTGTTGTAATCCTGGGCATGGAGCTGGGAATGCTTCGTTCGTCAAGGTTAGAGTCCAGAAGATGCCGGCCAACCGAACGGCGCGATCCTTTGTCAAGAGAGAAACCGGTTCGTTACATTCCGCTCGGATATTGCTAGCGTACAGAGTAGTAGGTTCTCTTCAGTAGCATAAGTCGGCGCACGTAGTTTTACGCTTAACCGAACCTGTCGTCTACTGTCGGCCACGCGTGTCCTGCTGCACAAGTGTCTTGCAGGCTGAATGGGTATTCGCCCACTGAAAACGTAGCATGATATTATGCGAGGCTGTCGGGACGACTTGATGGACGACATTTCCTCTCGCAACACTTTTGAAGGCCTTGTTTCGAGACCATATTGTCCAGCCTCATGTTTATACTTTGAGTATTTAATCGCTCCTCTTCGTCTGCGCTTATAGACAGGCAGAGACATGGCAGAAGATCATGGCAAATGGCTGGGCACAGCCACAGCACTGATGTTTGCTTGGTCTTTGATGCTTTTCGCAGTCCGCATTTGGGCCAAGATGCGTACTAAGCACTGGGGACTCGACGATGCCTGTCTGTCCAGCGCACTTGTATGTATTTCGCGGTCATGACGACTAATAACATCAGAATTAGCCCGAGGAAAAGGGTTCCGGGTTTTCTAACAACTCTGCAGCTTCTTTCCACAGTGCACGCAAGCCTCTACTGGAAGGCGATAAATCAGGGCTACGGGCACCCGAGCGAAGACGTTTCGTCGCAAGCCTTGACCGAGATTCAACAAGTACGACGCACCATTTCGATGAATCTACGTATTTAACCTGCGACTAGGAACTATACGCGAGCCATGTGCTTTATGTGTTCGTGACGGGGCTTTGTCGAGTGTCAGCGGCGCTTTTTGTATCACAACTTGCACACAGAGGGCCTCAAAGTAAACCAGCACACATTATCGCATATCTTGCGATTGCTTGGGTTATCGCGTCAACCTTTGCAATCGGCATTCGCGGTGACATCCGCAAACCATGGGCTACGATGGATGGATCAGCAGGCATTGTATGCAGTATTACTGACATGCTTAGTAGCGTAGCTAACTAGCCTCTCTAGTATGCGCGATGGATTGGAATTGATAGCTGCGGTCTGCTTATTGACATAATCCTTTGGGTACTATCGGTCAGCCTTGTTTGGGGTCTGCAGATGCTACTACGCAAGCGAATTTTTATCCTGACTGCATTTGCAGTCCGACTGCTGTACGTCAACGTCTACAAGTGTGTGCAACGTGCATGACTAACTGTCGTCCTAGGCTTGTACCGATTGTTGTGTTTCGCCTCCTATATCTGGCACCAGCGCGAAACGGCGACTTGAACATATCATCGATCGTTCCAAACATATTTACAGTGATTGTGGCGCACTTTTCCATCATGGCGTGCTGTGTCACATCGCTGAAGCCCTTCCTTCACACGTTCAATCAGCCTACATACGAGTACAAAACAAGCGGAACAGCGCAATCTGGTCGAAGCGGCCACGATAATTATTATAAGCTCGAGACGTGGAAGAAGGTAGAAAGGGGCGGAGGCAGTGGCAGCGCAAGTGGCAGCGGCCATCACCCTGGCAATTGGAGACCACATCGTGATAACGTGGCTGGCCATGCCACCGCTTATCCAGCCAAAACACACACTAGGGGTGGCAAAGCCCTTCAAGGCATGAGGTGGAATACTAAACAAGATGTCAGAGATGATGCAGACTCGGCAGACACAGATGCGTCGGAACGAATGATAATCCAGCGTACAACAGAGGTGTCTGTTCAATACGAGGAGAAGAGTGTGCAATGACGTTTTATTATGGATATATGCTATATAATGCTACTATATTACCCTTTCGCTAGCAACTACTTACCAGTATACTACCATGTATTCGGATATATTTCGAACTTATACGCAGATGCGACAAATGGCTAAAAGCACGGCGGCTAAAACATAAGAATTTGAAGCTTCTAAAAATCAGCAAATACTACTAGAGCGGCTACTGATGTTATAGTATACTTAACCCTATGTATAAGAAAAGGACTTCGACCCTGTGAACATAAAAACATTTACCTATGCAAGGCCTGAAGAAGGCAGAGCCGTGGTGGCGCTCTGGACGCACTGCAGCGGAGCTCACCAGCTTCACGCTACGTCGCGCTAATTACTTTGTGCCGGAGCAAAAACGCCAATTTTCTTGGGGTTTCTCCCCCGCTTCTTGCTCAAATCGTTATTGCAGTTCGTCAATTGATTTCGGCCCAGAATCTGCCAGAATCGCCACCATGAGTAGCAGCCAAAATACAACAGCGGACTGGCGTGGTTCCATATATCCAGTTCTGGCAATAGATCAAGGCAGTGCCTCCGGAAACGCAGAGCGTAACTCGTCTGGCTGCTCGGTGCTGGATGACAGCTCCATTGAAGAGAATGGGCGTACCTATCACTCCTACAAGCAGGGAGCTTATTTCCTCCCCAATGATGCCGAAGAACAAGAGCGCTTGGATATCCAGCACAAAAGCGCTCTCACGCTTCTTGACGGGAAACTGGCTCTCGCGCCGCTTGAGCAGCCTCGAAATGTCCTCGATCTAGCCACTGGCACGGGTATCTGGGCAATCGAATTCGCAAAACGGTACCCACAGGCCAATGTTATTGGAAGCGATCTCAGTCTGATTCAGCCGTCAAACGTCGTGGACAACTGCTCTTTTATCAAGGAAGATGCCGAGGGCGACGAATGGACTTATAACTGCTTATTTGACTACATCCACCTCAGATTTATGGTTACATGCTTCAACGACATCACCGGCGTCCTGCAGAAAATCTACGACCATCTCGAGCCCGGTGGATGGGTTGAATTCCAGGAAAGTACTGCAGAGATTCTATCGACCGATGGTAGCGCAACTGGCTCCACTACAGAGATCTTCTCTCATGCCATTATCAAAGGCTTAGCAAGGCTCGGAAAGGACGCGACCTGGATTCGCTCGCTCAGAGACCGCCTTGCAGCGCAGGGTTTTATTGACATTACGGAGAGGATAATACCTTATCCAATTGGAGCCTGGCCTGAGGACCCCAAGTTCAAAGAAGCTGGAAAATGGATGGCGCATAGCGTTTCCATGGCCCTGAGCGGGTCTGTCAAGCTTGCGTTGGCGGCTGGGTGGTCTCAAGAAGAGGCTGAAGCTGCTGCAGACAAGGTGCGAGAAGAAATGCGAAATGGCCAGGTCCATGCCTTTATGCCATTCCATGTGGTGTATGCACGCAAGCCCGCAGCACGGTGACGAATAGCTGGTCTGCTTCTATCAAGCTATTGGTTCACATGGTTCCATGCAGAAACTGGGCGGAGGTGGTAAATGTTTTGCTGAAGTATGCATCGGATCGCAGAAGCCAACAGCACTAACATCGTAACAGTTGGATCTCAGTTCCCTAGAAAAGCTTTACTCCAGGGTGAAAGCCCTCTGGGCGCAGCGCAATTATGAAGGCTCCATTGAGCTTTCGACCCAGTCAATAGCGAATAACCAATGCCTGTCGGCGCCCATAGCAAGACAATAACATTATGAAAGAGTCATTGCAAGTTCAACATACGTTGACGCCGCAGTTGCTTCATCAGATGAAGTAATAGAACAAAGTCCCCTCTTCCAAACCATGTTAAAGCCTTGTCAATGAATTAGCTGGAGCCGGCCTGCGACGAATACTTAACTTGTCAAAAGTCGCCGACGTGTCTTGTCTCATGCAGGACACCGAGTTATAGCGCAGGGACATGCTCACGAGTGCGGGGAAAGCTACGCACAAGTGCTCACCATGCCCACCTCAGAGAGGACTAACACCGCATTAGCCTGCCGATTTTGGCCTTGTCTGGCAAGAACCGTCGGAATAGTGTCCAGTAACGCCACTGCATACAGCTGTCTAGCGTTTGGTATCCCTGCTAGCGCTCAAAAAAGGATTGCATCCGAGCTCGGTAATGGCATGTAGGATTGGAACGTGACACTCAAGTAGCATATATTATAACATGGTTTTGCCTATGCGGGGAAACACCGCTTTCTTTGGCACTCTTAAATTTATTCTTGACTTTTGTCCTTGTCTGTGTCCTGGTGCGCGTGAAAGTAACATAATAAACGTCCAAAATGCTTCGGAAATCTCCTACAGGCACCTGGATGCCCGCTTGGGTTCCGGAGTCTACGGCCGTCCTATCAGCCCTTTTGCTGCTGTGTTCCATGGTGCAGTCCACCACTGGAGGCTACGACGGCTCCATGCTCAACGGTCTCAATATCCTCCCTTCCTACACCGACTACTTCAATCTCACTCCGGCAACCAAGGGCCTAAATACGGCCTCTGGATTCATCGGCGGTTTCTTTGGTCCCATTTGGGCAGGGATTATCGCCGACCGCCTCGGACGCCGGCCAGCGATATTCTGGGGCACGCTAATAACTCTTGTCGGCGTTGTCTTGCAAGGCGCCGCGCAGAACATTGCCATGTTCGTCATTGCTCGGATTACCCTTGGTTGGGGCTCTCAGATCTCCGGCATCGCTGGCGCTGTTTACTTGACTGAAACGTTCCCCAGTCGGTGGCGAGCTTGGGGAGTTGGTGTAAGTAGCAAGCTCGATGTGGAGAATAATTGTATTGCTGGGTGTATGCTGACTTGAGAAATAGCTATTAAACAACTTCTACTACGTTGGAGCATTGATTGCGGCAGGCGTCACGCTTCGCACCGGAAAATGGGAGTCAACTTGGGCATGGAGAACGCCTTCTTTTATCCAGGGAGTCTTCTCGATTGTATGCCTCGTTTTTCTCCCCTTTATCCCCGAATCGCCTCGGTGGCTCGTTGGCAAAGATCGCTACGAGGATGCCAGACTGGTCATCGCTCAGACCAACTCTGGGGGTGACATGAGTGACCCGGTTGCCATCGCCGTTTATAAGCAAATTGTCGACACCCTGGAGTGGGAGAAGAAAGAAGGCCGTACAATGAGCCCAAAGCAAATCTTTGTCAACAGAAAGGCGCGAAAGCGTGTCTTGATTGGTGCCTCCGTTGGGCCCTTTTCTTGCATTGCTGGTAATATCATCGCTTCGTATTATCTAGGCGACGAACTCGAGACTGCAGGGATAAATAGCTCAGACGACCAGCTCAAAGCGGTAAGTGGCAGATCGTATACCTCAAGGAAAACAATCACTTGGCTAACCTTCCCGCAGAATGTTGTTCTCAATGTGTGGTGCTTGGGATGCTGTCTGTTTGGAACACAGCTCGCAGCTCGCTGGGGCCGCAAGCCTACCGCTCTTCTGTCGCAGTCCTTGCTCATCGCATGTCTCTTCATTATTGGTGGTCTGTCCAAACTTTACGCCGATAACCCCGATGGCGCATCAAGTAGCCTCATCTATGGCAATGTTGCAGTCATGTTCATGTTTCAAGGCTTTTACTCGGTCGCATGGACGCCACTGCTCTATTTGTATCCCCCAGAAGTCATGGACTACCCTATCCGAGCGAACGGTCTCGCATTGTCTAGCTTTTCCCTGAACGGTTTTGCGTATGTTGATTCTATGCTGTTGCCTTGAACATGACTAACACTATTTTAGAATGCTGCTTGTCTTCCTCATGCCTATCGGCCTCGCCAACATCCAGTGGAAGATGTACATGGTGAATGGGTCTTGGGACATAATTACCCTTGTCCTTATTGTAAGTCTATGAGAGTTCCTCTATTTACCAATTCCTGACAATTTCTCCAGGCCGTTTTCTGGGTCGAGACAAAAGGTAAAACATTGGAAGAAATCGACGCGATATTCGACGATAATAGTCACTCGACCATCAAAAATGTTGAAGATGTACGCAAGGGGCGAGAAATGGTTGACGTTGACAAGGTTGAGCAGCAACTGCAAGTGGTTGGAGGAAAAAAAGGTGGCATTTACAATTAAACGGTCTACCGAAACATCTGCAAAGAATGTGTCTGCGTTTCAGAAGATTTGCAAGAATGTTGTAGATGTTACACCGGAGAGCCGCACTGCTTTAGCTGCGCATAGGAGGTGGACATTGTCCGGTAGACCAAGTGTTTTACACGTCTACTTGAGCGGGGGAAATATGATACGGCCAGTATGCTGCAAACTGTCATTAAATTGCTTTCTATATCGAAAAGCCCTGTTGGTGGTGTCTATGGGTCTTTGGATACGTGCCATTGGTCTCCGACCCGGAATCCAGTTGGAAATGGATCTTCAGCATCCAGCACAATTTGCTTGTAGCTTGTAATCCAACCCCTCCCTTGTACAGTCGGCAAAATCGCGTCGTATTCGCCGAGCTTGGTGGTTCCACGAATATGGTTAATAAACTCGGTCCCAATTATGCTTCTATGTCGAAACACTTCGCCAACTTTGAGCTGTCCGCGTGCATACATGGTAGCCATCCTTGCACTGGTTCCGGAACCACAAGGGCTCCTATCAAAGCGACCCGGAGACACCACAGTGGCGTTTTTGGAAACCTTGCAACTATCGCCGTCTTCTATAGGCTCGGTAATCATGAGAATACTCACACCGCGGATAGACGGATTCTCAGGATGAACGGGCGTATATTGGGCCTGTACGGCACGCTTAACCCGTTGACCAAGCTCAACCAGTTGAGGGCCATGGCTGTTATCAACTTTAAGGCCCACCGCTGAGGCTTCGACGAGAGCATACCACATGCCTCCCCATGCGACGTCAACGAGAACCTCTCCGAGACCAGGGACATTGATCTTAAGGTCGAGTGCCGCGACAAAAGATGGGACGTTGTCAAAAGCAACTGATTTGCACTTTCCATTCTCACACTGCGCCGTTACTCCGATAAGCCCAGCAGCAGTATCAAGCTTTAAAGTCGTCACGGGCTCTTTCATAGGCAGCATGCCAGTTTCCAGCAGGACAGTTGTAGTGCAGATGGTATTGGAACCTGACATTGGCGCGTATTCTTCGCTTTCCATGATGAGGAACCCGGCGTCTGCCTCGGGATGGCATGGCGGCAGGACGAGATTCGTATTCATTGATGCACGACCGCGAGGCTCATTTAGAACAAGCTGACGCAATTCATCCTTTTGAGTGAGAAAGTGTTCGAGTTTGTCGTACATTGTCTTTCCGGGAACATCCAAGACGCCTCCCACAATGACATCCCCAACTTCTCCTTCAGCATGACACCCGACGACGGAGATTGTTCTCAGGGACCGCATGCTGCCATGTAGAAGAGTTGAGCTTTTATAAACGTTTAATGCTCGGGTATTAGAGGGTGGTCAAATCGTGGCTTTTTAATTTCTGCTGCCAAGCTCAGGAGCTTATTTATTGCCATTTACGCCCTTTACTATGATTTTCAACCCCCGCTTTGTGTGTACTGTAAGCGTTCCGATAGCGGTCACGGAGGGTTACCGAGTAACAAAGGGCGGGCAGATATAGGCGGCCAGAACACGCGATGTGGCACACCTTTGCTTTCATACACACTGTTTATTAATACACAGCCAGGAATGTTTAAAAAGGAAGCTATTCCCGTTCCCTAAACATGCTCGCTGTTCCTTGCCGTCTTTGCCGCCGGCTTACGTTGCCGGAGACATTTATGACGGCCTTTGCCTAAATAAGCAGCCTTCCTATTACGGTGATGAACAACCCTGGTGACTTCCCCGCCAACTCCACCGAGAATCCGTCAGGCAATGAGGGGTGGTGAAGGGCACCGTCGTACATGGCAATTGTCCGACGGGTAGTCAGCACGGTCTGCAGGAAGAGGACAGCTTGGTTTTGTCCTTTTTTTTTCCTATTTAGAGATTCGCTTTTTGTTCTGTTCGTTGGAAATGACTCTTACTCGGATAGCCCATCATCCTGCGCCTCTGCAACAAACAATGTCTAAGCGGCCCGTGATAGCTGTCGCAGGCTTAGCCTGTGAAACGTCTACCTTTACGCCGTCGAGAACATCAGCTCCTGCCTTCCATCCCCAACGTGGCGATGAGATTGTGCAGCGATACGCGTTTCTTCATGACGATGAGCCTCTCGGAAATGACGCAATCTGGAAGGGCGCCTTGATTGGCCACGCTCTTCCAGGGGGTGTGGTAACAAGAGAAGCTTATGAAACGTTGTCAAAGGAGATTGTCACTCGTCTGGAAGCCATTGTTTCTGAACAAAAGATTGACGGCCTGTGGTTTGATATTCACGGCGCGATGTGTGTCGAGGGGCTCGATGACTCCGAGGCTGATCTTCTCCGCCGGGTTCGCCAAGTAATTGGGCCAGACGTCGTTGTGTCCGCGTCCATGGACCTCCACGGCAATGTCTCACGAGAGCTGGCTCACATGTGCGACTTGATCACTTGCTATCGGATGGCACCTCACGAGGATACCATGGAAACGAAAGAACGAGCTTGCCGCAACCTAGTAACAGCCCTCCATCCGTCTTCTCCTGGCAAGAGGCCACTCAAGGCTTGGGTCCCTATTCCCATCTTGCTACCTGGTGAACAAACATCGACTAGAATGGAACCAGCCAAGCATATTTACGCTGCTGTGCCAGGTGTCGAAGCAATGGACGGTGTCATCGATGCAGCTATCTGGGTCGGCTATGCCTGGGCTGATGAGCCTCGGAACCGCGCCATTGTAATGGTTACAGGGTGGGATCAAAAGGCAGTATCAAGTGGTGCCGAAAAGCTTGCCAAACTATTTTGGGACGCCCATGCCGATTTTGAGTTTGTCGCCCCGACTGGCTCTTTTGCCGAATGCCTCGACACAGCTGTCAAATCGCCTCAATCTGACCGCCCATTCTTTATCTCCGACTCGGGGGATAACCCTACAGCCGGTGGCTCGGGTGACGTTACATGGGGTCTAACACAACTTCTCGCGAGGCCTGAATTTAAATCGCTCGACTCGGGATACACTGTAATCTACGCCAGTGTACCTGGTCCAAAGGCAATTGAAACCGCAGTCGCCGCCGGTGTTGGCGCAAACGTGACAGTAACAGCGGGTGCCGAAATCGACAACATACATGCAGGGCCCATCACCATGTCAGGGCGTGTCCATTCAATAAAACACGGAGATCGTGATGCCGAAACAGAGGTTGTTTTGCGCGTCGGCTGTGTTTACGCAATCCTCACAAAGCTGCGCAAGCCATACCACAAAGAAAAGGACTTTACAGACCTCGATCTTAAGCCCCGTTCTGCAGACATTGTTATAGTCAAGATTGGCTACCTTGAGCCGCAATTGTATGACATGGCCAAGGGCTGGATGCTGGGGCTTACTCCCGGTGGTGTGGACCAAGATTTGGAGAGATTGGGTCATAATAGGATTCGTCGCCCTATGTGGCCATTTGATAAGACCTTTGACAAGGTTCCTGATTTGAGCACGCGATGGATCGATAAATCCAACGAGTCACTGACAGGACCGGATGAGTAGTAGAGCATCAATTCTTGACTTTACAGTTTAATATTCATAATTACAAGTTCTTCATTCTTCATTAAATGCCAATTTTATGTAGCTTACAGTACAGTTTCATAAAAGATAGTCATTCTATCTCCTGCTCAACGCAATCTCCAAAGCAAGCGGCTTTCTCAAAAACCCTTCCCTCGTCTCCATCGGGCCCTGACGAGCCTTGACAGCATACCTCCTAGCCCATGTCGCAGCAATAAGCTTCATCTCCATCTCCGCTACATTTCTCCCAACACACGAGCGCGGGCCATGGCTAAACGGAATAAACGCATCCTTTTGCTGCTGCGTCATGCCGTTCCAGCGCTCCGGGCGGAACTCTTCCGCATCAGGACCCCAGATTTCGGTAGAGTGGTGCAGCGTGTACGTCGGCACGCTGAGGACAGTGCCCGCAGGGAAGAAGTGGTCGTGGATGGTCACGCCGGGCGATCCGGGGGGAATCTGGCGCGGGAGACCGATTCCCGAAGTGCTGTGGTGGCGAAGCGTCTCGTTAATGACATTGCTAAGATATGGCAGGTCGCGGACCATTTCGTGGTCA
This sequence comes from Lecanicillium sp. LEC01, assembly GCA_002242745.2. Lineage (NCBI taxonomy): Eukaryota > Fungi > Ascomycota > Sordariomycetes > Hypocreales > Cordycipitaceae > Lecanicillium > Lecanicillium sp. LEC01. Next base: position 847,667 of record NIWZ02000003.1, read on the forward strand.
GGAACGTCTGTGCCGTCAGGGATAGCCTCGTCAAGTTCAGCCTGGAGCTTCTCGAGGACGCGCGGGTTGCGGCACAGATAGTTGAGAAGCGCGCAGGAAGAGTTGGAAGTGGTGTCACTGCCGGCAATGAGCTGCGTGAGGGCCTCAGCGGTGAGTTCCTCACGACCAAGGCGCTCGCCCGTTTCGTCCTTGCCCTCCTGCAGCCGCGAGAGGAGATCCTTGCGCTCAATGTCGGGCGGGTTCTCGATGCGGCTCTTGACGCGGGCAATGGCAATTCCGGCGAGGTTTTGCACGGCGTTGAGACCCTTGGTGAAGAACGGGTCCGGCAGCCAGTGAGCATAAGGCTTCAGCTGGGGAAAACAGCCAAGCGTTGCGCTGACTTCACCACGGCGGTTGAGAATGTCAATGGCAGAGGCGTAAATGGGGGGGCTTTCGGGCGATTCGCGAATCTCGGCCAGGTCAACGCCGGTAGAAAGCATGCCAAAGGGGGCACCGAAAGCAAGGTCGCCAATAATGTCAAAGGCGAGATAGTTGAACCACGGCAAGCAGTCAATGTGGGCTTCCTTTTGGCCCTTTTCGTTGTGCTTGTCACTCTTTTGAATCAAGCTATCGAGTTGTTCTATGAAGAGCTTCAAGTTGGCGTGCATGTAGGGCTCAAACTGGCCGACAGATTTGGGAGAAAAGGTGTGAGAGACGAGTTTGCGCTTGCGCGTGTGTTCTGCGCGGTCGCGGGTGTTGAAGAGTCCACGACGGATAGAGACGAATGCATCGTAGAATTCACTATAAATCGTGTCAGTGCGAAAATGCGCAATTTGAGATTCCTGATGTGAGCCAAGAACGTACGATTTCAAGAAGCCATTGCCGTGGCCGTAGATGGTGTTGATGGCGGCCTCATCGGCGATACTAACGTGGTTCGGCTGAATGCGAACGACCTTGCCCAGCTTCTTGTGCACTTTGTCAACAGTGCTATATCGATTACCGCGCCGACAAACGCTTAGTAGCCAGAGGTTTGTAAACTGCGCAGGGAATGGCGCCGGGATGCCGCGAAGGGCGCTGAAGCGGACAAAGTGGGCGTAGATGTATAACACGGCTAACAAGCCGGCTGCAATGGGCAGTACCCATGGGGATAGCAGATACTCGACAATGGCCATCGTCGGATCGTGCGTGGCTTGGGATGGGTGAATTTATAAGGTACAGCCTTGTAGTATACTATTTGGAGTAGAGCTTCGTCCGAACTAGGGTGGAAGGGCGAAATGGGACGCGCAGTGTGGAACGGTGGATCTTTAAAGAAGTGTTGGCGTGCCGCTGTCTGGTGTCGATAGTAAGCACCGTTAAACTAATATCAAACAAACGTAGGTTCAACGATAGGCGAGAGTGATGAGTGGCTGTTTTGAAGCGTATAGACGATAGAAAGCGAAAGTATTTATTATCCAAGACTCTTTCATTATGTACCTGTCAACACGCTGTGTGCTTCTAGTTCTTACAGTGGGATTCAGCTTCTACCCCGCAAGGGCCGCATCTCCCGGCCTTTACAACCGGAGGGAACTAAAGGACTGGTTTCGGGTATGGCATCGGCAAGCTTATTCTAGCCCAGATGAGCTCTAGTGTGCAAGCCGCTGGGCACCTGGGGACGGGAGATGGCTCGGCAAGCCAACCGCTACAGTCGTATTACCTATTACTCGTAGCGTGGCCCCAAAAGCAGCACCCTCAATAGGTGGGATTAGACATCTGTGGGAACACTTCTTCTCCAGCAAATCGACGGACAGGGCGCGGATATGCAACTGAAGAAGCGCTGCTCGCCCGCGCACTCGTCGCCCTTGATGAAGATGCGGGGAACGGGGCGCTAGTGTCGATGGGTCACTTTTGGAGGCGGCTCTGGGGGTCGGCATTCATGCTTGGAGACTTAAAAGGGTATTATATGCCTCGTTGCTCGAGATACCCTGATTATTCTCGCTTTTGACGTGTCAATGGGTCGCCGATGCAATTTCCGATGTGGCCGGTACTTCTGTTCCACTCCGCGGACTCAACGGGGTTTCGTCGCGTGATATTTCCATAGATAGATATACCTACACCAGTTAGGTCCTATACACACACAGAGTCTTCCAGCCTTGTCATCCGATGTGTGACGCTCAGGCGGTGGAAGGGTCCCAACCATTCGGACGAGAGGAGCAGCCTCAGGCCCCACGCCACCTAGTCATTTTCGGTGTCATAACTCACCTGTTGTTAGTTTACAGCCTTTTATAGCAGAGCGTAAAGTGTACTGTGTATTCTTTGTGTACTTGGTTACTTCGGAGTCTTGCGACGGTTGGTCTTGTTCCTTATTATTCCACGGCTGAGTTTGGACAGCCTTGTAGCTACTGCTCCGGAGTGTCCGCGGAACCATCCCTGTGTAGGCTAAGAGCAAGTTCCTGCCACATGCGCTGTCGCGCTTTCATGTCGATGTGTCAGAGTGCAGCAGCATACTCATGCTCTTGTTTTGAATTTATTAATACCGGATTTTCCTCGGTTGCCCGTTCCCAGCTGCATCGGCTCCAGCGACACGCGACAGCCAGAGAAAAGCCATGCAACACACGCGCCGCGAAGGGTGCCGCACACTTCGGAAGCTCTTCTATATCCAAAAATTCTCATTCATCATCTTCCACGCGCGCGACTCAGTCCTTTCGTCTCCAATTCGCAGACGCAATCGCCCTACTTGGCGTCCGTGGACCGCGCGGCGACTGCTGCTGTTGCTGTTCCTGTTGCTCGCCTTCCTGATCTTTGCTAAGCTGAATCTCCGTCTTACGATCCCTCAGGTTTCGCGGCGTGTTGGACGACACGTTGACCCTTAGGCGTCCACCGCGGTATGCTTTTCCATCAAGCGCCTTGGAAGCTTCAGACGCCTCATCGGCCGTCGCAAAGTCAACAAAGCAGTAATGAAAGTTGCCCTTCTTCCCCCATGTGCCGGGATGAGGCGTGATGCGCTTTCCAATCGCGATACTATAACTCTCGTTAGCGGTTATTTCCACGAACACACGCACAAATGCACAGTATACAGAGCTACTACATACGGGTTAAATCCCTGAAAGAGCTCCTTCATCTCCTCGGCATTTTCAGCCTGGTCGAGAACCTTGGTAAGACCACCGACGTACAGCCTCTTGTTGTCGTTTTGGCCATCAAGCACCTCCTCAAAATGGTTCAATGCAGCGCGCGGCCCTCGTTCGCCATTCAGCTGTCTACTGGGGCTTTCAGCCTCGCTGTTTTCATCAGTCGGGCCAGACCGCCAGTCTCCCCAGCGCTGAAAGGCCGTCTCGTGGCGCTTCGCCCGCGACTTCTTTGGCTCGCAGGGTCCGACCTTGAGCTCTCGTCCATTAACCACAGCGGTGAAGGACGATAGTGCTCTCTCGGCTGTCTCGCGGTCGGCGAAATCGACGAAGCAGTATCCGGGGTTTCGTCCGCTCACGGGGTCGATGGAGATGTGGATGTTTTGAAAGTTGTCGAGGCCGTTGCCCGTAAGGACTGTTTCGATGTCTTCCGGCGACACAGTGTATGAAAGATTACCTGCATAGCACTCTGTTAGTTGCTGTGAATGGTAGACACACGGCTGCATTGTAGTCGTACCAAGGTATATGCGGCGGCCCTCTGCGGCAGCACTGCCGGTGTCGTTTTGAGAGTCTGCCATGGCGGTCTGTATAAAAGATACACTTGTAACACTGGTTAAAATTCCCCAATTGCAATATCCTTACACACAACTCGCGCTCGCACTATGCCTGCGAAATTTCTGCGAAAAGAGATGTCACACCGGGTTTTTTGTGCGTGCTGGCCAAAGCGGTGCGCAACGCCCAAAAAAAAAAAATATTCCACGTGCAGCTTCGTGATGAACAGCAACCCTAACCCTGTAAGGCGGGCAGCTTGTGTAAGTCGAATAAAATACGCCTTACTGAACGAACGGTTGATTGAGAGTCAAAATTTATTTTCTATTAAATGTTCACACTAAAAGCACGCCTATTTTAAGCTCTCCAGCAGCAGGTTCGAGATCTGTCGAACCCCATGCTCCGTCGTCTTTTGACTGGCCATCAGGTAGATAACATTACCCAAGACGCGAGAGTGAATGTTCCAAGACCCGTTCAAACCATTCGCGTCACCATTTGCAAGAGCATTGCGAAGCCCCAAGGCCACATTGCTGCTATAGCCTGTACCAGCTTCGTCCTTGAGGTGGATAGCAATGACACTTCCCAATGCCCACACGCCGGAAACCTTGGCTGTGTTGCGTGACAACCCTTCGACCAGATCCAGCGGCCATGAAGACCAAACTTCGTCATTACGAGATTTACCAGCAGTAGCTTTAACGGGTGAAGTCTCGCCCGTCTTGGCAGACCAACCCTGATTCTTGGCCCAGTTCCAGTCGCCGCGCTTGTCCATCTTCTGCATCTCCTTCAGTGATTCCAGAGCTACCTGACAACCAATGGGGTGAGCCGTGTAACTATGTCCATGGAGCAGAGCATCCGTCTTTTCATCGCTGCTAAACGCTTCAAAAATGTCTTCGGAAGCAAGTGTCGTGCACAGAGGAACGAGACCACCAGTGAGGAGCTTAGCGTGCACTGATACATCAGGCTCGACGCCGAGGAACGACGATGGTGAGAAGCGACCAAGGCGGTATAAGCCAGTAAACACTTCGTCAAACAGGACTGGAAGACCGCTCCATTTCTTGGTTTCATCCGCATTAGGCGCAACAGCACTGTCTGTGGCAAAGAGATGCGGCGACTGTCGGATAACTTTGACCAGAGTTCTTTGGAATAGGGGATCGCTGGATTCCTTGTTAGTGTTTTTCTGAATTTTGCGTCGATCGCGTTTTACACTTACACAAAAGCCATTCCTCCTGCGCCGAGGACGATGGGCTCCATAATCAGCGCACCGAATTTGCGGCCCTGCTTCTGCAGTTTCTCAAGCTCAGCCACAATGAAGCTTTCATACAGCTTTTGCTCTCCGTTTTGTTCACGCTTCTCAACGTCAAAGATTTCCTTGAGTTTACCGTACTGCCGAGTATCTCCAAGTTCGTTTTCCAAGCCAGCTGGTGCTGAGATCTGCCATTTACCGTTGCTGCACAGGATAGTAGGGTAGTCAAACCAGTAGCCCTTGCCTTCATACCACTCAACATTTTCGTTAAAAGTGCAAGGCTCAGCGCAATCCATGGCTCCAATAGTGTCGCCGTGGTATCCGCCCTTGAGACCAATGATGCCGAGCTTCTGGTCAGTACCCCAACCGTAGCGCTTACGGGCAGCACGGAGTCCCATTTTCACAGCAACTTCAGTTCCAGTACTTCCATTATCCGAAAAGAAGACGCGGGTAAATCTCGAGTTGCCCATTCCTCGGAGCAGATTTTCGGCAAGAGTCAAGGCCGGTTGATGGACTGCGCCGGCAAACATGACGTGACCATATCTACCTGCGGCATATGCGGCAGCGAGTGTAAGCTGAGAGTTGGCATGTCCAAGGCCCTGAGTCCACCATGATGCTGAGCCATCAAACGAAGCCTGCAAAACGCCGCTGCTACCAGCCTTTGCATTAACAGTCTGGAAATAATCGCCGTAAGCAGAGTCAATGGTCATGATATCCTTGGCCGGGAGTAGCTTTTGCTGTGTAAAGGGGTACCAAATAGTGTCGTGTGCTTTCTGGGCCATGGTATCGAGTGACGAGAGTTTTTTCTGGTGGTTCGCATCCAGATGTTCTAGGACAGTCCCAGCCGCATTCTCTTCGGTGCGCTCCTCGTAGTATTCTTTCATTGCTTCAGCGTCACGATCGGTACTGTCCAACCTCTGCGGCGGCTCTCGCATGCTCATCACCGGAATGTTGTACTTTTCCATAAAGTAGTCCATGAGGTATAAGTAGTTCTGATACGTCTTGTCCTGGAAAAGCATAACAGACTGCACATCGTAGCCTCGCATGCGCAAGGACTCAAACGCCGAGATTGTCTGTGAGATACCACCGAGTTTGGCATCGCCTATCAGGACGACAGGTGTTCGAAGCGGCGTGTACATGTCTGCTTGGGTGCTCCCAGACGGCGTGGGCGAATGTACGCCGCCAGCAGTCTCCATGAAGAGCCAGCCGTTTCCCTTTTCGGCGCATTGAGATGCGTGCTGACGACATTTTGCCAAGACGGACTCATCAGAAGGAATTGGCTGTGAATTGTTAACAAACTTGAGCTACTTCGTAGTGTATCATGACTCACTTCACCAGATGCCAAGGCAGCTGTATGAGGGCTAACGGGAATTCCATACTGAAGAAGAGTATGGTAATTAACCCCAGAAGTGAACTTTTTAATATGGCTGAATCATATTAGAGCTTGGTCGTTAATTAGGAAGGTCTTTGTTCTTCTGCCGAATTGATTAGTACATGAGAGCCATTTACACACGCTGTTAAATAACTCACACTGGTCGTCTGCCTCAGTCAAAGGCCCAGTCGATACAGGTTTCAAAAATGAGACATTCTCATTTTTCCAGTTGCGCTTGGCCGTTTTGCAAAGCAGCGTCGTGAACACAGTCTTGCCGACTTCTGTATTCGCACCAAAGATCTGATAAACCCTCAGCGATCGCCATAGCAGCGCCGCCAATGGAGACTCCATTTTTAGCTGCAAGCTTTTTGCGAATTGCAATGCAAAATGCAAAATCTCACCCAATTAACAACCAGTGACAAACAGGTCAGAAAACAGATGAACACACACCCCGCAAATCCGAAAATAGTCCATCCGGACGGAAGTAACAGCCACGAGATTGCGTAACAGAACCAATTCCTCGGTCTGCCCCCCTCGGCTCTCGAGTCAAATCAACTTTTAGCACAAATCGACGGGATAGGCCCAAATTGTTGGGGAACCACAGCGACTCCCCTTGCAAGCGGAGCAACGTTTCCCACTTTTCGGACGCAACCAGCCCTGAACACCGTCAAAACTCGCGCATCACAAGTACCGAACAGGGCGGCCCAGACGCTGCGATTGAGTGTTGAGCCGCCCCAGTTGAGCCGAGATGACGGTCTGCATCGGAGTGCTTCGCCCGCGGCGTACGGCGCCCGACCTGCCCGTGTTTCAAGGTGCAGCGAGGCGTACAGTGCAAATACTATGTACATGCAAGCTTTGAAAGCGCCGAAAATTGTCTGCAAGCAGCAGAGGGCCCAGACTCCAAGGTAGCTCCGCGTCCGTGTGGAAATAGCTATGCGTCACTTTGCCAGTCCCAGATGTGGCTTCCGTGAGCAACTTTCTGGAGCAACTTTCTGGAGCCTGCAAGTGGACAGTGAATGCAAAGAAATACATCTCTGTCAATGTGACAATGTAAAGGTCTCAATTGAATTGGACTAAACAATGAACCCTAATGGCAGTCGCTTAGACGACGTCTTTGCGCAGCTCCTCGCCCGTCGCGAAGCTCAAGGCCGACTTCGCCGTTTAACCCGCCCGCCCAACAATGCTGTGGATTTCTCTTCAAACTCCTACCTCTCGTTTGCGAATAACCCAGAGTTGAGGAAACGATATATTTCTCTTCTGTCCGATGATACAAACTTTTCTCTAGGCTCGGGAGGCTCCAGGTTACTGGACGGCAACAACGCCTCGGTTGAGGATCTTGAAAGCACGATAGCGGCGTTCCATCGCGCACCATCTGGATTACTTTTCAATTCTGGTCTCGACGCCAATACAGGACTTTTTGGCTGCGTCTCTCAGCCTGGAGACATGGTTATATACGATGAATTAATACACGCGAGCGTTCACGATGGAATGAAACTCGGCCGAGCAAAGAGAATAGCCTTCGCTCATAATGCGGTAGCAACGGGCGGCGATGGCTCTATAAAATGCCTGGACGTTGTCCTGCAAGAATTATGCAGCGGAACAAGGGGCGACGACTTTTTCCGGGGCAAGAAAAATGTCTTTATTGCTGTGGAAGGTGTATATAGCATGGACGGGGACACAACACCCTTGCAAGAAATAGTCGCATGTGTACAGCAGCGTCTACCGGAAGGAAATGGCTACATCATTGTCGACGAGGCGCACTCAACCGGTGTAATCGGAGACCGCGGCCGTGGTCTGGTCTGCCATCTCGGCCTTGAGGACCAGATATGGGCACGAGTACATACCTTTGGCAAAGCCATGGGATGCAGTGGAGGTACGTCTACACCGTTGGTTAGTCTCACAGCACACACTAATTGATTCCGCATAGCTATTGTCCTCTGCTCGCCAACTACACGATCTTACCTTATAAATTACGCTCGAAGCCTGATATACACTACTGCGATAGGATACCCTTCTCTCGCAGCGATTCAGACAACATACGAATACCTTGCCTCAGGCGGAGCAGACAAGCAGCTGCAAAACCTGCGCCGTCTGGTAATACAAGTACATTCTGCGCTTATTATGCTGTGCCATGCGCACAGTCTACCGGCAGACGTTTTACAGATTAACAGCTCTCTGCCCGAATCTCCTATAATACCTCTCTTTACCTCGCATGCCCGGGAGCTGGCTTCACACTGCCAACAAAACGGATTCATGCTGCGGCCAATAGTTGCTCCGACGGTACCAAAAGGCACTGACCGTGTGCGCCTATGTATTCATGCAGGGAATACGTCAACCGAAGTGGCAAGTCTGTGTAAAGCAATAGAGCAGTGGGCATGCAACAAAAGCGGCATCGTGGATGACGAAGCAGCAGCACAGAGACTACGATACGATGCTTCGAAGAGTGGCTTAAGCAGACTTTGAAAAAAAAAATGAATAAAATGAAGTAACCCTTTTGTGATTCTTTGCACTATTTAATCTTTCCGTTTTGTTTAGAAACCTGCAAGTTCCTTCTCAACCTGTGCTTTTACACCGTCCTCGGCAGGAGACTTGTCGAAGCTCTTCATAGGCTCGAGTCCCCAACGGCCAAACATGGCGCTGTCCTCATCCCAGCCGTTGCACTCTGTAGTCAACATCTTTTCGCCAGTGAAAATGGCATTAGCACCCGCCATGAAGCACATGGCTTGCTTTTCTTCAGCCATTGTCTTCCTTCCAGCAGCAATGCGAATAATGGTGGCTGGCATGACGATGCGTGCCGTGGCAATCGTTCGCAACATGCTGGTAAAGGCGATGGGTTCCCGGTCGCCAAGGGGAGTTCCCTTGATGGGAACAAGCGCATTGACAGGGAAACTCTCAGGGTGTGATGGCAAAGTAGAAACCGTGTGAAGCAGGCCGACTCTGTCCTCGGATGTCTCACCCAGTCCCAAAATACCACCAGAGCAGACATTGATACCAGCATCCCGAACGTGGCTGAGAGTCTGCAGACGCTCATCGTATGTTCTCGTCGAGATGACAGAAGGGTAGAATTCTCGGCTTGTGTCGACATTGTGGTTGTAAGCAGTCAGTCCGGCGTCCTTGAGCTGCTTGGCCTGATGCTCATCAATCATGCCGAGGGTGACACATGCTTCCATTCCGAGTGCTTTAACACCCTTGATCATTTCCGTAATATTCTTCAGACTGTTCTTTCGGCCGCGCATGTCTCTCCACGCAGCGCCCATGCAGAAACGCGTGCTTCCATTGGCGGCAGCCGTGCGGGCAGCTTCCAGGACGGACTCGACGCTCTCTACCTTTTTGGCTTCCAGGCCTGTGCCCTTTTGGTAGCGTGTGGATTGGGCGCAGTATGAGCAGTCTTCGGTGCAGCCTCCGGTTTTGATGTTCATGAGCGTGCATAGTTGTACTTCGCCGGGCTTGTGAAATTTTCGGTGGACGTTGCTCTGTTAAATATGAACATGTTAGATATATGCCGCCCGCTTGATACGGGTAGAAGGAGAGCTCGCTGGGGGCGACTTACAGCTTGGAAAGCCAGCTCCAGCAATGGCTGGTAGTAGATGGCGGAAATTTCTTCCTTTGTCCAGTTGTGTCGAATAGTATCAGCTGCAACAGCATCGCGAAACACCTTTTTCCTCGCCTCAGCATGCACTCGTTCCTGTTGTGAAGGCTGCTGTGGTGGTGGTGCGGGCGGCTCAAACTTGTGAGTCGGCACATCAACCACGGAGCTGTTCCATCGAAGCAGAGCGGCACCACTCTGGCGGAGGCCAGCAGCAGACCGAAGCGCTCTGTAACCTACGACGGGCGTCATTGTCGTAGATGTTTTGCAACTCTAATGATGTACAAAACCAAGTCACGGAATTGGGGGCGGTTCCGTGTTGTTGGGTAACAGCAGGGTGGGCAGTCAAGGAACAAGGCGGGCTATAATATCGCGGCTGACATTTACAAGGCGATAGTTGGTCCAGCAAAGGCCAATCTACTCTGGGGAACACACACAGTACTCGTAAAACTAACTACGAATTCCCACGCTACATACCCCATCTAGATTGAGAAGAGGGGGTGTGGTGCTTGCTCCATCTTGCTGTGTATCAAGTCTACTTACCGAACGGGTTGAATAATTGACGCACTCAAACCCAAAACTGAGCTGTGTGGGCACGGGCTAGTAGCCAGATGGACGGAAAAGGACGGGTTGAGATGGCATTCCCCTCTCCGAAGAAAAAGCAGTTCGGTAGCAGAAGATGCATTCGTAACAGTCACAGGGACAGCAAGGAAAATCACCCCCCTGCTCGTTGTTGGGGCGCACTGTCTAGATGGTTGGTTGATTGCTACGTTGACCTGCGCGGCTCCTGTTGATAAGGCCCACTCCATGTTGCTTGCGCCATTCGTGACCAAGAGCGCCCCCAGCCCACATTTTGACTATTTCCATTTGCTCATAAAAGTGTCTGGAGTTCCGAAGGTATGCGGTCTCGAGACGGAGGTTCGGCTTTCGGGTCAGATGTAGTTTACGAGTAGTTAGTCTATGTTGCATGTGGTCCCATGTTGGGAATGTTGTGATGCTGGATGATAAGAGCAGCAGAGCCGCGCTGATTATTACTGTATTGTACTAGATCGCCCGCCCACCATTGCTAGAAACGTGGAGGACTCAACGGTAGATTTGGGCTGTGCTGGATCTCCAACAAATTGCCGACGCCTCTGCCCACTCTTGTGGCCCACCAGTTTGGTTAAGCACTGAGGATGAGGGTTTTGTTTCTCGTAGATGGTGGTTTCCTTTATAATAATCTATGGCTTTAAATCCAGCTCATAAGGCGTTCTTTTGAGGAAAAAAAAAAGAATCATCTTATGAGTGCTTCTTAATGTCAGCTTATGTTTGCTGAACCATCAAGGTGATGGCATCTGAAAGGTCTCCAACGTTTATCTTTTGATGCTATAGGCATATTTCTGTGCGTGGTTTTGAATGTTTCGAGCATGAGAGGAATGCACGCTGCAAAACAGTGCTCTGAGACTTTGACAAAACCAATACGTCACTTTCTGAATTTATTTCATTTTTAATTTTCAAATTAGAGGTAAAGTAGCCCCAGCTGCGTCAGCTTAAATCTGCTGTGCAATAACATTTTCTGCGCCGTTGTCTTGGGGTCGCCTTGTCCGTACCGACGCTACCCTATAAAGCTGTAAATCAAATTCAACCAAAACGTTCGGCAGGTCCTTCGCATCGGCCGCGGCGCCATTCTCGAGCAGCAATTAAATAATAACCCGGTTCTCTGCTGGCTGGCAGACAACCTTTTATAGCTCGCAGATCATCTTAGTAGCCCCCTTGCTATGAAACACTAGTATACTCTCATCTTCCCTGATAGCCTGAGCGCGGCCCGCGATCGATCAGCATGCTTGAATACTTCATCTCATATTAACCATTTTAAGAGCGTCCGCGACCTCTTGCGCAGACCCATAGCCAAAATGCCATAGCTTCTGGATAATTTCTCTTGCTGGATTATTCTCGGTTATACGAGGATACTCCCTGTCTAAAAGTTTCTGCTGAAGCTCCTCTACCTCGATAGAACCATAAGGAACGGCCCATTCTGTTATCTCGCAAATCGCAGTGCCAAGCGCAAATAGCTCCATTGCAAGCGTGCCTTTGGCAGGAACCTCTTCCTCTGGCCCAGACACCCAATAACGGGGTTCGTAGGAAAAGAGGAGTTCAGGATATATGCCTGGCAGAGTAGATCCAGCAAAATCGCAGAGCTTGATATGAAGATCATCAAAGACGAGGATATTTCGAGCCGAAACATCCCCCGAAATGACACCGCGATCATGGATATACTGCATAGTCTTCGCAAGGTCGATTGCCACTCGAATACGACGAGCTATGCTCGGAGGCTTGTTCCTTTCCATGTGCTCTCGTAAGTTGCCATATGGAGCTCTCTCAAGGCGTAAAGCCCAAGCCTCTTCCCCGTCCGGCATCAGTTCAACGCCCATGCACGGAAGTCTGCATGGGTGTGAGCCAAGAGCTTCATATAGAGCAGCCTCACGCTTAAATCGGTTGCTTGTGTCTTCGGCAAAGGCTGCGTGATCGTACATTTCACCGTCAAGCCAAAACCCTACAGCCTTGAGGACGGACTTGGAATTGCCCTTTTCCGTATAGACGATGCTGAGGCCTGTCCGTCCGATTGGCTCCAGTCTGTTTCTGATGGCCTGGGCAGCTTCATGGTCGGATAGTCGCATCTAGAGATCGAGATATATGAAATGATTTGAAGCCGTGAGGAAGAACCGGAGAGGTTGGGGAGAAAAGAGCGAGATGGGAGGATTTTCATTGGCGAGGGGGAGAGTGCGATTAGGTCTCCTAGCTTTGTGTAACGGTTTGCTAGGCTGTTGCGCCAAAAGGCAAGAGATCATGCGATTTATCTAGGTGCGAGCACATTTAGTTACTAGCTACAGGTTGTGAGAGAAACGTCTGAATTGACTTCGTCACTTCATCTGTAATTGTCGACGGCTGTATGGTACCGGGGCTACCCTAAAGTTGTAAATCAAAATGCAACCAAACGATCGGCCGGTTCCGCCGCCCAGCTATATTCTACACCGCTAGAGGTAAACACGGTCGCGTAGAAAGCAAGTCGCGTGATATTTAATCTATTCGGTGCATATTCGCACGACACTGGGGCCTTGTTGCGTCACCATGCTACACAGCCTGCCTGCGATAGCCGAGATACTAGGCGCAATCTGCGGGGTGCAGCGTCCGCCATATTCCCCAAAGGCAATGGTGCCCAACCTCAATATCACCACCTACACCATCAGTCGCATCAGTTCAAAGGTCCATCAGAAACAACACGCAATCAATACTTATAAGCAATACCGTATCATAACACAAAATGTCCAAAGGCTCAGAGTACGTAAACCAGCAGTCGGTTCAAAGCATCCAACATGACTAAAACCAAAGCAATGACGTAGCCCCGAAGACGTCGCAAATCATCTCTTGAAAAACGGCCCGCGCAAAGTCCTGCCAGCCGAGCGCCGCATCAGAGTAGTCTTTAACCGCACCGTCATCATCGATTCGACCAAGGGCTCGTTTGTATGGGAGCACGACTACTACCCGTACTATTACTTTCCGCTGTCTGAGCTCAAGAACTGCACTACGCGCGACAAAAAGGCCATCAAGAGCGATGGGGTCAATCGCGCGAGTGTCATGGAGTTGACTGTTTCGGGCAATGAGGGTCGCAAGGTGAAGACTACCACGACGGATCGTGTGTTGCGTTTCACAGACGATCGCAGCCTGGGGGCGTTGACGGGTCTTGTGAGACTAGAGTTTAAGGCGATGGGTGAGTAGCTGTGAAATAGCAGAGTTATTGAGCCAAATCATCTTCGTTGACTGTTTCTAACATGCAAATTTAGATCAATGGCTTGAAGAGGATATCCCGATCTATGTCCACCCGAAAGACCCCTTCAAAAGGATAGACATTCTCCCCTCTGCCCGCGAAATAGAAGTCCGCCTTGACGGCACCACAGTTGCCAAGGCCAGTTTCTCCATGCACCTTTACGAACCTCGCTTGCCGACGCGGTACTATATCCCAACCGGTTGCATTGACCAGACTGTCCTCCGCCGGAGCACTCTGGTGACCAAGTGCCCATATAAAGGCGACGCCGACTACTATGACGTTGTTGTCAATGGCGTCGAGTATCCGAATGTGGTTTGGTACTACCGATATCCTGCACCAGACTGTGTCACCATTGCCGGCATGGCGTGCTTTTACAACGAAAAGGTAGATATCTTGCTGGATGGAAAACCTCTGGAGCGGCCCACGAGCTAGATTGCAAAAAAACGACATACGTGAACGGCTACATTTATGATGACATGATACGTATTTATAGTTTGGCTCATATTTACATATATGCATGAGATATATACAGAGGAAGTCAATTCTTAGTCGGATTGTTCTCTTTTACGCATCGCTGTTGACGTCGAATTCGGGAATCTGCAAACACAGAATTAGCTGCATGGACTCTGTAGCATCGAAACCCTGAAAAACTTACTCTGTCTCCAATCGATTTTTGCAAGTATTCGCCAAGTAAGTCATCGGCGAGCTTGCACTTGATACCACCACTGTTGAAAGCGCGAATCATCTGTTCACGCAGCGAGTTGGACGGCCACTCGGTCCATCCGACAAGGGCGCCGCAAATCCATACATGCTTGTCGTTTTCAACGGGGTTGTCGTCTTCTTCGCTAGCAAAGCGCAGAGCGTGAGAACCGAGACCCTCCTTGTGGTAGACAATCTTGGCGTTGGTTCCTATAGGAGAAAAAGGGAATGTTAAGAGACATCTTTGCTAAAAAAAAGAGCAGAGGAGAAAAGGGGCAATGTACCTTGGAATCGAACGTCTCGGGCGTCCTTGGTTTCATAGCCGTCGTGTCGCGACGCAGAGACATAGGTTGGCATATTGTCGCCATCTCTGACCCAGGTGACTACATTTTCCCATTCGTGTCGGTGGCCAGACCACTCGCCTCCCCAGTTCTGCAGCGCAACGCCCTTTTCAAAGTAATGCTCGTACCTGGAAAATTGTCAGAAAATCAGTCCTCCATTTCACCACTACTAACCCAGAACCTGCCAAATTGCAACTTACATGTAAGCGCACCAGCCGTGATTACAGCGCCTGCGCGAGTAGACATTTTGGTTATCGAGATTCGGCGGCTCACGGCAGTCTTGGGTGTTTGTAGTGTATTCGCTCGACAGTCCCTCGCAGACATTGCCCTGCGCGTCGATGGCGGGCACATTGTAGCAGCTGTCTGTGTCATAATCGAGGACAGGCTGGAACTTGATGTGGTCCGCGGGAGCACTCTCCTGCAAGGCGCGCGGTGGGTTCGGCGCACGCTTGCTGACGAGGTTTGATGGCATGGCCGAGACACCGGCGACGACCGAGAGGACGGCTGCAGCCGCGGCGAGGTTGTTCTTGTTACAGCGCATAATTTACAGACTGACGAACGAGTTCTGTATGAAGACTTGCGGCGGAAGGATTTTGAAAAGGCAGATTAGAGTTAATGAGCCTCTGCTACAATGGCCTACGACTAGGAACATGGGGCTTGTATTTGTATACATGATCCGTCCAACATCGTCCTCGGTGTTGATGCCAATTCAGGCAGCTGGACGGGCGACTCTACGTCCACCTTGCATAGTAATCGGGCCATCTTAGAGTCTAAAAAGCTGGAACGGAGAGCTATTTAAGCCTCTTTACCGGCACATGTGGCCAAATGGTACGCCACGGAGCAGCGAAGGCGCCGGGGGGTGGTGAGATCCAACGCGGGGCAAGGCCGTTGTTTTCTCCATCATGTCCGATTCTAATGCAACATGAGCGGGGTTGTTTGCGAAACGAGGGCGTAGAGAGACTGGACGAGTGCGTTAGGGTTGTTCACGCACGAGGCGTCTGTTGGTGGTTTTGGATAGAGTTGTCTCGCGCAGCTGAGAAGCTGACAAGGCGCCGTGGATGGTATCAATATGGTTACGATGGTTGGGCTTGTTGAGCAAAATGATGACAGATTCGGAACGAATAAGAAACCACAATTCATGCACTCATGGGCAAACTAGAATAATGACAGCTTGCTGACTGTTTTGTCTGCGCAACGTTGCGATGGCGGTGCCGTTCTTGTGGTGGCGTAAGTAAACATTGACAGTTGAGGAGAATGGCAACTTCTATTGCCTTTGCAAAAAAAAAAAAAAATATGAAGGAGTTACTTAGTAATGATTCTGATGCCAAGGTTACCAAGACGTCCAAGACTGGTGCCCAAGAAAATAAAATAAAATACAATACAGTACCCAGCTTTTGTTGGCGTTCGCTAGAATCCAAACTTGGACACACCTGCCGTCTGGCGGGAGATGGCTTGACGCCACTGCTAGCGGGACGCAGAAGCCACCGGCAATTCGACGAGCCGGCGACGCTAAGGTAAAGGAAAATGTGCAGCGTGTTGACATCGGCAATGTCAATTTGCCTGTGCCTATTTCAACAGACGATAAGAGCTGAAACGGAATAAGACATTACATACGAGTATGTACTGTCGGTACCAGTTTTGGCCAATGCTATGGATGCCGATATTGCCGCTCGGATAGAACAACACCAAGATGACTGACAGCTGGATACTAATTATAATCTAGACCTCGCGGAGACACATCCGGGGGCTAAAATTGTCTCGGCCGCAACAATGGAATGGGAAGACTAAGATGTCTCTGATTATTAGGAGCCGAGTCTGTGGCACGGGGAGAATGGTGTGATGTTTCACCAGTCAATATTATGACGATTGTTGGGTAGTGATGAGGAATTCGTAGTCGGGTTCTGCAGCCTGTTAGCCTTTTCCTTTCTTCGTCTTGTTCCTCTTATTATTCCCTTTTTCTTTATGTTAATTTCATTATTAATTCATTATTAATTTTATTCATCATTCCATTATTAATTTGTTTGTAATTTTAAACACATTTTCCGGTCGTTACGAAGCTGCTCTGTGACTGTATGTTGTCGTCAATGGTGAAAATTTGCACGATGGAGGAAAACGCCGATGGAGGCAAGGCATTTGCTTTTTCCGTCAATGTTTCTAACCGATCGGCAGCCTGTTTGTTCTTCATGCAGCATCGAACCGGATTCGGCTGTAGATGTCTGGACTCGTCCACAACGATACGAGTCCATGCAAGCTGACAGGGTGGACTGGACAGAAGACTCCGATGCAAGGCTAATGCAGGCGACGCTTCCAAGATTAGCAGCCCGGCCAGCGACAGACCAGGTTTTCTTTTTTTTTTTTTTTTTTTTTTTTTTGCCTCTTTGGATCGATGAGTTTGCAACTGCTGGTCAAATTCATGCTTATCTGGCGCTGTTTGATTCTGTCCTGAATTGTCTTCACCCGTAATAGTACCGTGGCTTACCTCTTTCTAAAAAAAAAAAACCCTGCAAAGCCCTCCGTGATGGGTAATATAAAAAATCATCCGATGCCAGTCGCGTTGGGCACGTTCGCCTTGGCTTGTAGACGAACATGTGTACTGGAGCTGTTTTATCCCCCAGCATTGCCGCTTTTGCCGTCCACGGCTTTTATCGAGGTACACCTTGTTTTCATGGAAAATGGCCTCTCATCCGAGGTACCTCCTTACCAGTCCTTTGTTGTGCGGGCCGGCCTGTCTCGCCCAAAACATCACGATGACTTTTGCACGTGTGCGCCACAGGGGCCGGCCCCCACTGCCCGCACTGAGACCTCTGACCGAGCGCTCAGATGCCCTGAATCAAGGCCCTGAAAGAAGTCGCTTTAGTGCTCTACCCCTCGCTTATTAGTATCCTACTGTACAGTACTCCGTAGGTAGTATTTTCCGCCATGCGTCAAGTGGACCGCCGTCGACGAATAGGCCTTATGCGCCCCTCCACTTTCCGCCTATTTGGGAAGCTGTCCCTGGAACCGAGCCCACTCGCCGTGAAATTCTGCTGCGCCCACCCATCCACCCACCCATCCACCCGTCCATCC
Organism: Lecanicillium sp. LEC01; assembly: GCA_002242745.2. Taxonomy (NCBI): domain Eukaryota; kingdom Fungi; phylum Ascomycota; class Sordariomycetes; order Hypocreales; family Cordycipitaceae; genus Lecanicillium; species Lecanicillium sp. LEC01. Next base: position 865,408 of record NIWZ02000003.1, read on the forward strand.
CACCCATCTCCAAGCCTGGGCGACAAACGCATTGTTACTCGTACTCGTCCTCCCCATCCACATCCAGGGGCGTGGCGGCACCGACCATGAACCCATCCCAGCTCCAGACAGGGCAACACGAGGTCGTATTCTTGTCCCCGGTGCCGGAATTTGTCCTGAGATTGCGGCGTCTTTGTATTTCTATGGGACATGATTGCGACGGACTCACAGCTGGTCTGACATCTAGGACCTCGTCTTCATCATGGCGCCCGAGAACGACCTCCCCGACTGCTGGGACGACTCCGCGCAGAAGAAAGAAATTCAAATCATTCAAGTACGAGTAATCATTCAGCAACAACCAAATTAGGCCCGGGTCCACCCTCATCTTCAACCCATCCGAGCAAGTGGAAACAAGGCCAACGCCGTCAGCCAGTGCGGATCACCCAAACTAACAACCAAGCCTTGCCCAGCAAATACTAGTCACCTTCCTACCAGGGTGCACGTCAGTGCGAATCTCATATTACCCCCGGTTCGCGCTGCCCAGTGCTCTGCTGCGCCCATGCTCGTGTCCCTGCTTTCTTCAAGTCTTTCCTTTCCCATCTTGACAAGGGACAGGAACGCAAAGCGAAGCCGTCGACGACTTCAATCGCGGCCGCTGATTTTGGTTGGTTGCGCTGATTTCGCAAACCGCTTTCGCGACAATGACGCTTCGCTCTTGGCTTTTGGCCGCCCTCGTTGGCGTTGCCAATGGCCTCGCCTCGACCGACACGATTACTTGGGGTGGTGACAATACTCGAGCCAGTTATCAAACGTACGTTTTGTTTGTTTCTTACTTGCAGCTGAACAGCTTTTGCCTGGGGGAATAAACAGTTCCTCTCATATGCTCGATTATGGCTACGCTCCTAATCAACAGCGCTAACTCCCAACGTTTCTTCAGTAACCACAATATGGACCCTGCCGTGGTCGGAAGCAACCAATTCGGCCAGTTGTTCAAGTCCCGTCTTCCGGGCAACTACATTGGCGCCGACGAGGCCATCTTCTCTCAGCCGCTCGTCTATACACCCAACAACGATACCAAACAATATGTATACTGGGCGACCACGCAGAATAACCTTTACAAGATGGACGCCAAGACGGGTGAAATTGTTGCCTCACGAAGCCTCCATATTCCTTTTCTCACGGCCGATCTTGATGGTTGCGTCGACATTAACCCTACCATTGGTGTCATCTCCACCGGTGTAATCGACCCCGAAACTGAGACCCTATATCTGACGGCAAAGACATATCTTGACCAGAATGCTGGCGACAAGCCCCAGGGCCGAGATGCTGGCCGTTACTATCTCCATGCCATCGACGTCAACGACCTCAAGGAGCGCCCCAATTTCCCCGTCAACTTGGAAGGCACAATTGCTCGCAATAACCCCACGCGCATGTTTACCGGTGGTATCCACCTGCAACGACCGGCCCTGTTGCACGCCGAGAACTTCATCTATGCCGGCTTCGCTTCTCATTGCGTCCAATACAACTTTACTGGCTGGATCATGGGCTGGGATGCCACCACTGGCGAGGTTGTGGAGCGCTATGCTATGGAGGGCGATGGCGTCCCCAACGATGTCAAGGGCGGTGGTGTCTGGATGTCCGGCGGCGGCCTCTCCTACGATGGTGCTGGTTCCATCTTTTACGCTACCGGCAATGGTTATGCATCCCAGCTGGCCGACATCCCCGTCAAGGGCTACAACCCACCCTCTTCGCTCGAGGAGGCTGCCGTCCACATGACTCTCAACGGCGATGGAAGTTTGAATGTCGTCGACTTTTTCATGCCCTGGGAGAAGCAGGCATTGGATGGAGCCGACAAGGACCTCGGTACTTCGCCTTTGGAAATTCTCCCCAGTCAATTTGCTTGCGGCGACATTAAGCGCATTGGTGTAGTGACTGGTAAAAGTGGCAAAACCTACTGGTTGAATCTCGACAACCTTGGAGGCTACCGCAATGGACCCGAAAACCGTGATGCAGTCATCAAAGTCTACCAGAACGACAATTCTGTCTACGCTGGAGCCGGCGTCTACCCTTTGGAAGGTGGCTACGTCTACATCAATGTAATCCAACACGAATCGAACGTATTCAAATTTTCCTGCGACAATGGCGCCCCTTCGTTTACTCTGGTCGCCAAGACCCCGGAGAAAAATGCGTATGTCCTGGGAGTCAGCCACGGAACGACCACCTCTCTCAATGGACAGCCCGGTACTGGCTTGCTCTGGATTACCGACGTTCAGGGCTTGAACCTGCGAGTCTACGATGCCGTTCCCCAAGACGGCTCACTCAACCTCATAAACTCTTTCAACATTCCTGGCGTCGTAAAGTTTGGTCGCCCTGTTTTTGGTGACGGTATCGTCTACGTTGGAACAAATCAGGGCTTCGTCTACGGGTACGGTTCGCCTGTCAACCAGCCGCTTAACTGCACTTCACCCGTCGACTTCGGAGAAGTGGACATCAAGGCCACCAGCGACACCAAGGTCGTCACTTGCAAAGCCAACATTGATGTTACTGTTACTGGCATCGAACTCAGTGAAGGCACTGATTTCAGCCTCGAGAATGGCCCTACTGGAAACTTTGACGTCGCTGCAGGAAAAACCTTTGATATCAATGCCAAGTTCACCCCTAGCAAGGTTGGTCTCCTGACCAGCGATGTTATTGTCAACACAACCAACAGCGAAGGTGGCTACAGTCTCAATTCCCACGCCCGACTTACCGGCACCGGCGCCAGTTTAGGTCCGCTTTTGGAGGTTAGCCCCAACACTGTCACCTTTGACGGCGTTGTAACCGGTAATGATCCTAATGGAGTCACCCAAGATTTCTTCATCAACAATTTGGGCAACTCGCCGCTCACCTTGAAGGAGGTTACCTACTCATCCAACAACTCTTCTGCACCGCCACAGACGTGGTCTGGACAAGGTGATCTTGTCGTGGGCAAGTTTACTTTGAAAAATATTCCAAATACTATTGAAGGAAAGAAGGGGTCCACAATTTCGATTGTGTTTGACTCCTCGACCAGTGGGACATACTCGGCTTTCATAAAGTTTACCTCGGATGGTGGTACCAAGTCGCTCTCCATTGCTGCTTCCGCTGGCCCTGCAGCCAAGGCTGTGCTCGAGTTCCAGACAATTGACGGCACGGGCTGGGTTCCCTATGAGGAGGGCAAGCCTTTTACCCTTGGCAACGTGACTGAAAACCAGTCTCGCCCTCTCAAGTTCCGTGTGACCAACGGCGCCGGTACTGGCGGTGTCAAACTTTCGTTGACCGTCTCCAAACCTCCGTTCGGCGTTGAGGGTATTATCAAGGCTGCCAACCAAGTCGATCTTGCCGAAGGAACATCTCTTGCCCCCGGTGAAAGTGCTTCTGCAGTCCTAACATGTGCAGTGCCAAAGTCGCAGTGGAACATGGACCCCTACAACGGTACAGCCCAGTGGACCATGAACACAAACGATCCAAACTTTGGCAAACAATTTATTCAGTTCTATTGCAACGCGGTCACGGAGCAGGCTCCGCCATTGCTTGACAATGGACTCGGTGTTTACCGCTACAAGGGCTGCTTCAAGGAAAACAACCCTGGGCGACAGCTTGAGGATCAACTCTATGGTGACAAGGCCAACACCAATGCCATGTGTATCGCTGCATGTGCTAAAGCAGGCTTCACCTTCTGCGGTACACAATACCACACTGAGTGTTGGGCAGGAAACTATATCCCTGTGGAGCAGGTTGACGAGGGTAACTGTAACTTTGACTGCGGCGGTGACCTGAACCAGATCTGTGGAGGCGAAGGAATCCGCGGCGGCGGAAGCTATATCTCTCTCTTCATGAACTCTAATGCAAACGAGACGCAACCACCAACTGGGCCCTCGGTTAACCCCGGTGTTGATGGCTACCAGAGTATTGGATGTTATACTGAAGCTCCACAAGGCCGTGCTCTTCCCGACGGCAAGGCTACTGACAAGAAGACGGTTGCGCTTTGCATCGATGCATGCAAGCAAAGCAACTACATGTACGCCGGTTTGGAATATGGTGGTGAATGCTGGTGTGGCAATCAGTTTACCGAGGGGTCTGTGCCTGCTCCCATGGAGGAGTGCAAGATGACTTGCAACGACAATTCAACCGAATACTGTGGTGGACCAGGCCACCTCAATGTTTACAAACAAGGAAGCCAGAGCACCTCAACTCCTGTCACCTTGCCGCCCACTGATACTCCTACCACGACGCCCGCCACCGAGTCGCCTACTGACCTTACGACCACCACGCCCGTTACCAGTCCACCAACGGATTCCACCACGACTACACCGATCGAGAGCACCACGACTACATCACCTATCGAGAGCACCACAACTACAACGACTCCTACCCCCACTCCCACTGGGCCTATGAAGAAGCCAGTCGTATCAGAAGTCTGGAATTTCCAGGGATGCTGGACAGAGGCAACAAATGGACGTGCTCTCTCTGAGAAGACCTACGCCGACGACACTATGACACTGGAGTCTTGCGCCGAGTATTGCGCAGGCTTCACATACTTTGGTGTTGAGTACGGCCGCGAGTGCTATTGTGGTAACGGATTGAGAGAAGGAAGCGTCAAGGCTGAGAACCAGAATGACTGCGACTTTATCTGCCCTGGAGACAAGTCTGAGTATTGTGGTGCCGGCCTTCGCTTGGAACTGTACAAGTACTCTCCTGAGAATAGCAACAGCCAAGCTCCGACATCGACATCTTCTGCATCGCCAACTTCCACGTCTACCTCTACACCCGAGTCAACAGCTGACAGCACACCCACATCTACGCCAGCTGAAAGCACATCGCCAGAACCGACAACATCGGCGACGCCCACAGAGGCTACTGAGGAGCCGTCAACTAGTGAAACTCCGACGTCCACTCCCGAGCCTACGACCACTGAGCAGACGAGCACACCTGAAGCAACTACATCTACCCCTGCATCTACTACGTCGGAGCAGACAAGCACCCCGGGGACCTCGTCAACCTCGTCCGCAGCGCCGACACCAACTGGCCCCTCCGTTTACCCAGGGAACGCTAATTATACCTACTACGCCTGTATTTCTGAACCATCCGGTGGTCGCCTTCTTGGTGACCAAGTCTACAATGATGGAAAGGAAATGACGATCGAGACTTGTCTACAACGATGCAGCGAGTTCAAGTGGGTTGGTGTTGAGTATGGAAGAGAATGCTGGTGTGGTGACGAGCTCCGTCTTGATGGTGGCAATCCTAATGATCCCTCCATTACGCCTGGCAAGAACGTTACTGATTCTCAGTGCGACTTCTTGTGTCCTGGAGACCGTACACACTTCTGTGGTGCTGGTCTCCGACTCAGCGCGTACCTCAGGGATGTCGACAATACCTCGTCTTGAGGTGCCAAATCATTTACTACGTACCATATATAATCTTTTATTCATCCTGAGCCACACCTAAATACAAGTGGCCAGATACATTGTACATATCTTTTATTCTAGTATTTTTATTAGCGGAGTTGGATACATGGCGACTGGGCCACAGCACATATACGGCAATAGATTTCTTTGACTGCTGAATGTTGATGACCTCTGACTTGATCTTTATTTACAATCTGTAAACACTACATCGAAACAAAACATGATTAGACTCGAAAAAGCCACCCGCTTGCTGGGAACAAACACGACAAAGGGCAGATCCTTCACTGAGGGCCGCCGACAATTGTACTGGGCTGCGGCCTGGGCCTCCTCCTCGTGCGATCCCTCAGCTCCGTATTACCATACTCCATGCCCACCCTCCTCGAAAAGTTGGCCGTAGCCTCCATGTCGTCATTCGCATTGTCTTGCCTGAGGCCTAAAATCTCCACCATGGCCTTTACCTTTTGCTTGATCGGCTGTTCCATGAGATTGCCCAGTCTCAAGTCAACCTTTCTCGAATACTCAAACGTGTACATTTCGCCGTAGCGCAGCTCCCCGGAAACCAGCGGCACGGGGATCAGCGACAGGATCCGGACATCATCCAGCGTCAGCCCGGCAAAGATGGACCAGCTGATCGGGTGGATGGTGATGCTCCCGTCTGCATTGGCGGCGCCGTTGGGTGCCGTGTCCGTGTAATCGGGCAGCACCTCTGCGTTGCCCGGCGTGGGAACACTGTACCCTGGCGGCGGACGGTTGATGGCTTCTGTCTGACGTTCTTGCGAGACTAGTGCTCGAGCGCCGAAGATGTCTTCGAGGTTGCGCATGCGGTCTGCTAGCGAGGTGTTGTCTTGGAGGATTTGCGTAATGGTTGTCTCTATACTCCTTCTTGCTCTTTGCGCTTCTGCGTCTCCGCTTCTATATAATAGATGTCCACGTTAGCCATAAAAAAAAAACCTTGACGGTCTTTTGTCTTTTATTTTCTTTTTTTTGCTCTTCGAGCGAAGCGAAGCGAGGCGCCTCACATTTGGAGGATCGTCAGCAGTTTCGACATGACGCTTTCCACACGCTCAATGCGCTCACACGCATCCAGAATCGCCAATGCATAAGCAGGCACCGTATCTTTAATCTCGGAAATGCCCGCCGCCGCCTCCCTCACAATATCAACCAGCAAGTTATCCAGCTCCGAAACAGCGAGGATCCCCTCGGCAAGCACGACAATCAGCACGTCCAGCTCAATCAAGCCGGGCCGCTCCGCGCGCTCGAGGATGCGAAACTCGAACCGCCGCAGCCACTTGTAGAGCAGCTGCGTGGTGGGCTTGAACGACTTGATGACGGAGATGGCGCGGGCGATGCACGCGGTGTTGGAGCGGGGCGCAAAGTTGATGTCTTCGAGGTCGAAAAAGGTTTGGTAGGATGCTGCTACGAGGCCGATGAGCGCGTTGGAGACGCACATTGCGTCTGAGGCTGCGGGTTCTGGGCGCTGGTAAGAGGACTCGCCATTGTTGTCGTTGTCGGTTGGGATGAGCCGTGAGTTTTGTAGCGTTTCGCTTTCGGTGCTGCCTTGGCTTGCTACTGAGCTGCGGCGGGCTGTCGGTGAGTAGTAGTTGTCTGCGAATCTGCGCTGGGGTCGTTCTGGCTCGCCGGTGAGGCTGTGGTTGTTACGAAGGATGCGGCGTTGGTCGATGAAGCTGAGGGTGTTGGTGCGGTTGGGGAACATGTTATTTGTCGTGAAGTTGTAGTTGTTGCTGGAAGAGACTTTTTTTAAGTTGGCAACTACAGCGAATGTAAAAGGGCTTGAAGATATAAAGCAAAAAGGTATAAAGTAATCGAAGAAACAGATAGGACAAGTTGCAGGGTTGGCTGGCACACCATCTAACATGCACTTTGCAGGAACAATGCGGGGCCTACGAGGTATTAGAACTCAGAACCACGCGCTGTAACATGTCCTGGCCCTGCAAAGTAATTGGAATCAGCTTCCCAGTCCAGGCGTAAACGGTGAGGCTAGTGGCGTGAGTCTAGGCCAGAAGGGTTCAAGCCTCCTTCATCACTGGTAGCGAGCTGAGCTTGCCGCGCCTCATTTTCCACCCAAGCATACAGCAAAGCATAATCGAGGGTTAATAAGAGCTGGTCGCCTTACGCGGCAGCCCCAGAGGTCACGCCGATCATCCTGCTCGTTAATGCGGGGGAGAAAGCGTAACCGCTAAACCGTGGCTCTGCTAGACGTGCTTGGCTGCGTTGTGCATGAATTCACATCACGGTTGGCAACGACCTGGAATAACTAAGGCGCCATTCTACTATAACACTGAATGCTTTTAAAATCTTATATAGTTTGCGGCCTGAAACTTCTTTTTGAAAATATTCCTGCATATGCGATCGTGTGTGAACTCTTCCCTGGGCCGATGACGATGCATGGGCGATGGTGTGCTGGGACTTGGACTTGGAGCGCCTAGTAAAACGCCATCGGGGTACTATACCCGCTTTCTTGCAGCATCGTCATGAGGCATCTGTGAGGCTTATAAGTCCATGTTGTAGGGCAGAAGAAGTCTGATCCCGTGGAGATTCCGAGGAACTGGAGTGTGGATGCCTTTAACTGCCTTTATGGTATGGGTTGCCAAGGACGCTTGCCTATGCCGTGTAAGTGCCGGTCGATTGCCGCCATGGTAAGCTAGGAGGCGAAGAGGCGCTCATCATAGCTCGTCATCACTGAACAAAGAAGAATTTGAAGCGAGACAATCTGCATTTTGTGAATCGGAAACTGTTGGTTCCTCGCAGAAATAGGCCATTAACGAAATGAGCACACAGTCAGTAGCATTGTCCGTTTACACTAGAACTACAATCTCACGAAAGTTTTCACCATAGACATTCTAGATCAACATTTATATAAACATCAATACTCTTGCACGACTCCTTCGCTGATCAACTGCGCCAACAACTCATCAAACCAATCACTGCAACGCCTCCTCGGCTTTTTCGGGTCAATAGGCCCATTCTCGTTATACTGCCTCTCCGGAGGCGGCACACTCGCACAAATCTCGTCCAACAGTGCCAACTTGTCTTCCTTGACAAGCCCAACAAGCTCTTGCCGAAGAAACGACGGGAACTGACTCGGCGTGTTGCAGGGTGTTATCGCAAAGTACATCCCACGCACCTCGATTGCGCCTCGGACATGATAGAGGAAGCCGCCTCGGCCGTGGCCCCTTGTCTCTACGTATAGTGCGATGTGGTTGTGCGGAGTGCTGTCAAAGTAGACCTTGTACACTGCGTACGGCATTGTTGTAAAAGTGCAAATGTTTTTTTGCTTTTAGTAAGGCGATTGATCCATGCAAATTGATAAGCTGCGTTAAGTTTTGAGTGTCTATCTTTGTCTTGATTTGGGGTCTTCCATTTTGCTACTGTTATATGGCAAATTCATCCCGCTGGGCAGAGAAAAGTTTCTACCCGATATTTTGTGTAACGGGCTACCAGCTCATAGTTGTGCCACGTCGACCAACGTATACTGACGATAGAAGCATCACATGTGAATGGCTGTCGATAAACGACGCATCATTATTGAAGAAAGGTCTCATCGGCTCATACAGCGTTGAACCCTCGTTGGTATCGAGCACTCTGTTAAGCAGAGAAGGGTTGTATGTAGCACTTGCCATTCTATGATAGATGGCGATAACTGCTATATTCGTCAGTGCATGAAGTAAAGTCTCGTACTTGGGAACTAAAAGCCAAAACTCGCTACATCATAGCTTGCCTCGCCAACTTTCCATATCTGCCCAACGTGGTTACACAAGCCCCAGCGACAAGTAGAAACCGACTATGAGCCAACGGGCTCTCTGAGCTGCTGGAAGCTGTGGCGTGCATCCTTGCCACAAGGCATGAGCCGCATACACTGCAACCCAACCTATGCAAACTGAGCCGGTGAGCAATAGCCGCAGCTGATGGTATACATTCCGGATAGTCCAAAATACCCGATTCTTTCCGTCAAACAAGCTTACCTATAGCAATATAGTACTTTTTCCGGTGCAAACTGCAAGATAAATTATTGTATACAGAATACTAAAATATCTCTTAGTATTGACTCGTGTCTCATAACCAGGCGCCGTCAACGGAGTATACACTCCCGCTAACAAACGTACTCTCCGGACCAAGCAAGAAACAAATCACACCCGCAACCTCCTCCGGCGTCCCCTGTCTCTGAAACGCACTCGGCTCACTAAACGGCGCATCACTCGCTCGCCCCGTCTGCTCCCACGCCTGCTGCATCATAGGCGTATAAATCGCCCCCGGCGCAACGGCATTCACACGAATCTCCCTGTCGCCATTCTCCTTTGCCGCGGCGCGAGTGAGACCAATAACGCCATGCTTGCTTGCGCCGTATGCAGCATGATATGCCATCGCTACACGAATCTGTCAGCTCGCTTTTTTTCTTTGTTCCTCAATTTACATTAAACGCATTATTTTAACAACTCACCGTTTACTCCATGGATAGAAGCAACATTCACAATCGACCCCTTTTCAGCAATACTCCGCAGCTCAGCACGAAGACAATACATACACCCGGTCAAATTCACCCCAATAATCCTCTCCCACTCATCATCTTCCATGTCCGCCAGCGCCCCAACAGAGTGATTCTTGCCAATGACACCGGCTACATTCGCGGCCCCGTGCAGCTTGCCAAATTGCTCCACGATGCCCTTGATCCAGTCTTCCACCTCGCTGCGGTTAGAGACGTCGACTTTTGTAATGGAAAATACAACGTGTGTGCCATCTTCGCTTTTTGAGGCGCTGAGATGCTCCCTTGCTGCGTTGAGTGCGGCTGGGTTAATGTCGGCGATGCATACGGTTCCTCCGCGGCTGGCGATGAGCTTGGCTGTTGCGAGACCGATGCCGCTTGCTCCGCCAGTGATGGCAATTACTTTTCCTTTAAATGACATAATGGAGGTTTAATTAGAAATCGAGCGAAACAGAGGTGTATTGTGTAAGTGAAGAGAGTAGAGAAGAGGCGTCGCATATAGTGTGCCACCTACATAATGCTACAATGCTACTCCACGCGGAGAGCGTGGGGGTCAGTTGTAGTGAGCAGCCGCTGATCCGTAAAATCGTTCCAACCATACATCAAGGCTAGTGCTTTCAATAGCTGAACATATATATATATATATATATATATATATTGCATACTGTAAGTTTCTGCTGGCTATTTCCTGATGTGTAATCGGCACCGATGAGACACAGCTGTGGCAGTGACAAGAGCTACCGTGACGAATACAACTCGAAACATCCACCTTACTTTCTCATGAATGAATATATGATTCGCTGCCATTTCGTTTATACAACAGGCCCATTCCATGATTCGCGACTCAGACGCACATACCACGAACGCTTGTGAGGAAACGAAATCTGTCGCTCCTTGCCAAAACCCGCGTTGTCCAGGTGGCGGAAAATCCTGTATAAAGGTCAGTTCAGGTCCAGAAATCCCACTCGAACCGTTTCTTTTTATGCATACCTGTCATTATCGACACGCGGCTCCAAGCACACATTCATGGTCCTCACATCCGTAATGAGGCACCAGTGAACCAAGCTAGACAACCACTCCGGCACCCGGCCTCGAGCCCACTCCTCACCAACAAGAACGTGAAGTCCTCTATCGAAATCACTCGACTCATTTCCCAAAAATTGCCCAAGAATGTCCTCTCGTACCCAATAAATCTCAAAGTAGCCAAAGGGCACACCATCCCACATACCAATGACAGGGAAGGAATGTTTAAGCCCGACAACATTTTGCAGAAAGTTGGGATGATAGTCGCCCCAGAACTTGTTGACCCGCGGATTTGCAAGCCACTTTTCCATTAATTTTGCATCTGCAAGATGACAGCTTGCGTCGTCCTTTGGCGGACTAGGACCAACGGGTCCCATGTATGGAACTGGCTGCGACGACAGAGATGCCACGCGGAACGAGAGATACTGGCCAACACTTGGAATAAACCTGGTGTAGAATACTTCACCCATACGTGGAGGTTTTGAGCGGACAGGGTGACGAATGTTGCCAGTAAACGTATACTGCAGAGGGGGTGGCGGGTAATAGATAGGTAAATGGGATGTAGAAAAGTATGGCGAAATGGGATAAGCTGGCCTGGAGGCGATGTTCATCGGGATCGGAGCGCCGGGTAGATCACTCTGTATCCGGCTATGAGCAGCAGGCTGCGGAGACAAAAGCTGCGAATTCCCTTCGCCTTCCATGGGCGTGCCAGGTCGGCTTCCTGATGGGGACGTGGGCAGCGGCGACAGTACCCTGGCGGGCTTGAGAGTAAAAAGAAACAAACCGGGTGGAATCTGCCAGAACATGCGCTTCGTGATAAACATGCGATCCCAGACAGGGTCAGTGTCATCAAGGAAAGTGCCGACAGAAGTGTCCTCGGTAGCAATGAGACCCATGCGCTCCAGCTTGGGCATCAGGTTGCGGCCTCGAAAGATGCCATCTCGTTGAATGGTGATTTGCCATTCGCCACTAGGTTTGGCCTTTTCCGGGGTCATTTCCGAAGCCGATGTATGCAGATACGGCTCAGGCTCAGGCTGATGGAAATACCAGTATAGCGTCACCCATAGCATCATGGCAATGTGGCGCGTAGGGCTGACGGGCGGGGTGAATTCCTGGTTGGAGGGATTGGATATGGATGAGATGAAGAGAGTATCGTTTTGCAGAGTTGGCTTGGTGAAAGTTCGAGCTCGTTTCTTGGTCTTGGGCGGCTGCTCAGCAGCATCCCTGCGCGTGGCATCGGCATCGTGCTTAGCGTTGGCTCCGTCTTGGTCTGTTTTGGATGAGTCGCCTTCATTAAAGACGGGCTTCTCTTCTTCCGTATGCAAGACCGTCGTCCACCCTACAGGAAAGTGAGATTCGTGGCTGATTGCGTCGCCCTTGAATGCATAACCGGCGAACACGGGCGAAGCTGTAAATGTCTGCCCGTCCGGCAGGTGAATCGTCTGCGGCGCCATGTTGGGAAACTTGAGAAGCTCCTTTCTCTTATCCCGAAGGCCTTGAAGTGTAATACGCGTAAACTATTCGCTAATTGCAATATAATTGCGAAATTACAACGGTAGGACGCCGTTGATGTTTATTCCAGCAAATGGAATGTCGAAAGCGGGGGCGGGGTTATTGGAGACAGTACTCGGCGACCGACAGCTGAAGGTATTGCGCCTTACACCACTCTGGCGCTTCTTTTATCTTTTCGGATAGCAGCAAAGCTTAGTAAGGAAAGTGAGGTAATGAGAAACAGTAACTCTTCGAGTCTTTATTTAAATAATTATCATTTTACTACTAATCCACACAAAACGTTGTTTTCATTGCCCACGTCATTAGAGCCGGATACTCCCGCCGCTCCACCGAGAAAATCAGGTCATGCTCCGTGTCACCATTCCGCAACCCTTTGACATTAACTAGAAAAGCTCGGAATTGTATTAGAGGAAGTCACTAATATCTCAAGGACTTCACAGCATAAAACGGGTCATTGGAAACCCAAGGCGCGTGTGCCAACGACCTGATTACCATTACCACTGTCCCTATTGGCTAGCCACCAGACACGCATCTAAGACGACCCAGCGGTGCAAGTAATGTGGTGTAGTGCTGCGCCGCACTACAAATGAATGCTGAAAAGGGAAATTCTATCCTGCTAACAAGAATGCCTATCATGCGATAAATATAGGAAATACAAAAATATAATGTGTCTGGTTTGGCAGGTGTATGCGGTTCCTGTATATGCGAATGCCTTCATTTCTTCTTCGCCTTTGGTGGAGACTTGTCTCGTCTCATATCATCATCATCATCGTCGTCCTTCTTCCTGCTCTTTTCCTGCTTCTTTTCCTTGTCCTTGTCGTCATCTTCATCGTCTTCCTCGTCATCTTCCTTGTCCTTCTTCTTCTTCTCCTTTTCGAGCGCCTGTTTCACCTCGTTTCCGCCCAATTCCTTGGTCTCGTCCCAGTCAACGTCGTATTCGGAGGCAATGACTTTAATCTCACCGCGCAGCATGTTGGCTTGTTGCACCAAATGCTCCCACTTGGTCAAATTGAAGCCTTGTTCCTGGTACAGAGCATTCTGTCGCTTCGACACTGTAATGTTCATCGCTGCCTTGTAGCTCAGGTCTTTGCTGATGAAGAGGAACCAGAGGTAACCCGCCATAATCGTGGTGAGGCCTGCGAGGTAAGTCACTGGCTCAACCATGTCCCATCCCATCTCTGTATGAAAGGTGACATAGTATACTGTCCCCCACCATGAAGCAAGCGCAGCGAACCCGCCTTGAGCCAGGCGATGCGCACCTTTGTGAGCTACCATGTCGCACTGAGATTTGACTCTTGACATTTCGTCAATCTGCCGTGACATTCTTCGCAGCCGCATCCGCATGTAATGCGTCCTATCTTTGAAACTAGGCACCGCCACCCGTAGCTTCTTGTCGTACCCTTCAATGTCGACGGCAAACTCTCTTCCTCTTGCAGCGTCACGGATAAAATCGCCCACCTCGGTGCTTCCGCTCCAACGTACCCAATTTGCATCTTTTCTGGTTGGGCCTTCGCGTCCAAGTCCAGAGTATGATGCCACATTTGATCCCTTTGTACCTGACCGTTCGGGAGTAGCCTCTTCGTCGACTTCGGCCCAGAATACCACGTCCGGGGATTTTTCGCGGCTGCCTATCTTTAGCGGTGGGATCTCTGCTTGGATGAGCCGCTCAAGGTATGAAAGCGGCTGATGCGGATGGACTAGCAAGGCCAATGGCGATGCAGAGTTCTGTTCATCATCTGGCGATTGCTTTTTCGGCGTTTCGTTGATGGTCTCTTGTTGGTCGTCAAAGGGGAGAGGGAGAATAAGCTTCAAAAGTCGTGTCGGCGTCGTGAGAATGCGTCCTTTACTCCGTTTCAGTCAGCATTGAACAAGGCCAAGATGTGGAATGTACGTACCATTGGAATTTGCACCGTTTACAACGTCGCCAATTTCGTCCGTGGTATCCCCGTCTCTGTAGTGCCACGGTCGGTCATTCTCCTTGGCAGACCACGACTGCGCAGGCTGTCGTTTCCCATCGACTGTTGCAGACGTATCATTGCTGCTGCTTTTTCTCGGAGCTTGAAATGAGCTTATCGTGCCGAATTGTCGGCGTGGGATACTGCTGCAAGCAACAAGCTGGAAAGGCCCTTGTGTCGCGTGCGCACGGCAAGCTTGCACATGACGTGGTCCAGCTCTGAGCACTGCGCTTCCTAGACGCAGGCTCATTTTGAGAGTTGTTGACACGCCCTAGTTCAACTTCAATGCGTTTTAAAAATACGCAGCTTTCGTTTTGCAGGAAATGTTGTAGGTCGAAAGCAATAACCGATCCAAGGCGTTGCTACCAAATGTCCAGACAATGACGTCAATGCCGCAGTTGCATGTTGATCGACCCACCACGAATGCCAAGATCGCTCACATTAGATTAAAGATTGGCATGCCCAAACTTGGAAGTGCCATAACAAAGACCCATCACGATGTTTTAAGTAAAACTGGAGAATATTCCTTAGATATTGCTGAAATATAACCAAAGGTTTCTACCAAATATTTCTACAAAATATGGTACTAGATGGCAATATCGATAGATGGCAGCCCACTCCATGTGATGCCACGTGCATCTAAATTCTTCATTTAGAAGTCTCGGTTTGAAGAGGAAAAGGTTTATTCTTTCAGGACAGTCCTTTGCTATGCAAATATATTTGCTCCAGAGAGCTAGAAAAAGGGAAAGGGCATATTTTGATCAGATCTTTCACACTGATGTCTTTCGGCTTTGGCAGTCTAATTGTTTACAATTCTTTCCAAAAAAAAAAAAAAAAAAGTGCTTATAGCTTTAGAGAGATGGCTTAACCTAAAATGTAATTATTCACATGTAATTTCCTTCAAGTTCTTCTCGCATATTCCATGGCCGCTCTTGCTTCTCACTGTAGTCTTCAGCAAGTGACCACAGGCCGCCATCACCGCTCCCCAGACTCGAGTACCCCAGGTTTGCAACGGGTAAAAGGTTCCCCTCACTCATTAAGCTCTCGCAGTTTATTCAAATCTAAAGTATACTTGCTGCGTATTTACATCCTCATACACTAAAGCACGGCCGGGAAAAATGTACATTCGGCCCGTCCCTGGCCACCATAGTTCTCTACCCCGTACGCCACCATGGAGTGCCAAACTTACACAGCCATACAGACTGCTTTTATCCTGCCATCTAGCTCTTATGCAACTTTTTTCTGGCGATAACTATGCCTTTTTCCGCAGGATATATAATTTCTTGCGGCAGGCATCACCAGCTGATTACAGTTGTCGGAACATGACGGCTTCTTCACTTGGAAACTCAATATGCCTTCACCGGAAGGTTTCATTTCTCCTAGATTTTCTATATAACTGGCCATCTTTCCCCAGTTCCTCCTGAAATGCTTTATGTTTTTTACTTGATTACAATCTGTCAAAGTAGACAGTAGCTTCCACTACTCTTCTACATCGAATCTCATCAACAAGTTCAACCTCCTCAACAGCCAGCTTCACCAAGAAGCCCTCTTACTTGAGCGATACCTCTCATCCCCAACATACATGATGGAGGCGGCACTCAACTTAATCTTCTGCAACCTCGAGTTGCCGCGCATAGATCCAAAGGACCTCTCTGACGAAACTCTGAATCACATTGTCGATAGAATTCCTTCGTACTGGCCACTTATAAACAGATACGAAGGTTTTACCTTGCACAACGGGCCAAGACAATATCATAGAGACTTTACAATCTTGGCGTATGGAAATGGTCCTACTGAAGGGGACCCGAATCCATATCAAGTCCACTTTATCCACCCTCAGTTCGATAGCAATAACCGTCATTTCATGGCTGCTTGTCATCTTGAGGATGGGGACCCTGAGGAAGAAGAAATTGACCGACTCACAATCCTCAGAGAGCTCGAGGCCAATGTTCGGCTCAACGAAAATTGCAGCCGCTTGGAGTTGGAGCTTCGCCGACTTACCGACCCTGCCTTGATTCCCATTCACCGAGAAAGTGGAGGATTTAGAGGGCCAGAGCCAAGCGACGACGACCAAGATTTTTATCGCACCCCCGGTAGTGATGCGGGAACAGACCTTGGCGCTGGCTTTGCCGGCGGCTCTCCTGCCGCATTTGACAATGGCGCTGTGGCCGAGCTTACACCAGCCGCAGAAACTGTTGTAGCTGAAGACTTCTACGACTACTCTGGAGACGAGAGCAAAGACTCTGAGAACGAGAGTAGCGACTCTAAAGACACGGACAATGTTTCCGAAAACACACGCTACAGTACCGAGGACACGGACAATGGCGCTGACGATACGGACAATGACACTGAAGACACGGGCAATGACGCCGAAGACGTTGGCAATGGCGCCGAAGACGTGGGCAATGACTCTGGATATACGAGTTATGGCCCTGGAATCGACAATGAACACTTTGAAAATGGCTTTGGGGGCGACTTTGGGCACGCCTCGCAAACAGACGTTGCAGAAAGCGCTGGGACCTCTCCTGGTGACGACATTGGCAGCGAGTCTGACCGATATTCTAATGGCTACACCCGCGATGATGACGACGAAGGTTATGACGGTGATTCTGAATCTTCAACTGGCATTACGTTGGAGACTGTTCAGACCTTAGATATTTCTGACGAGGAAACCTTTGAAAAAGATGGCTCTGAAGAAGAGACCTGGCACGATGCCCAGGAAACATTTGCCGAAGAACGCGAGCTTGGCCCCGAAGATGACCTGCCAGACTACGAGTCTGACAGCGAGTACGCAAACTATGTAGAAAACGCGTTCCGTCGAGTGTCACACAGTCAGTCTAGGAACGAATTAGTCTACGAGCTTGACGACGAGTCAGGCTACGAGATTGATGAGGTGTCTGACACCGAGTACCAGCACGCCCCCGAGTTCGGCTATCAGTCTGCCGAAGACCTTCCCGTCTATGTCTCCAATGATGGCCTTCCTGGATACGAGACCGGAGCTTACATCAGCAGTGACGAAGGATACATCTCTGAGCATGAAGAAGAAGATGAAGAGGACGAGGACGAGGACGAGGAAGGGTCTCTGTCTGAAGGAGGAGAAGAAGTGACGGCGGATAAAACTGAGAACTGGACAACAACTCAAGGCGTCAGCCTTTTGTCCAACTTTACACTACAACTGGGGCAGCCTGGGCCATCCTCAGAAAGGATTGAAGCCGATGACCTTCACCTCAGAAGCGTCGGCGAAATTTATGAAGGATTACAGCGACGCCCAAACCTACCATCCTATGTCACGACCCATTCGAGAAATCACCTTTCCTTGATTCAGAAGGCTAGGTTCCACGGATGGTCGCCAAAGCTCTGGCTTGGTCAGCCAGACGAGTTGGTGAAATATGTCCGCCTTCCTGACGAACTCGAGACGGAGAGAGCTCAATACTTGTAAAACATACAAGAATTGTGTACGATTAAACTTTATGAGAGAGAGAGAGTTTGTTTTCGCGTGCGAACAGCACTATTTCCTTTGTTACTGATATATTTGCATTGAATGGCGTCGATTGTTATGGCAGCGATAGTTACGGCGAAAATTGTTTTGATCCTGTGAAAAGACGGTAGAGGACGAATGCTCCTATGGGCAAACAACGTGATTACACGTACGGCTGAGACAATTTTATTATGGCACGAGTAATTACTGTGAAAAGTTTGTGGATTACAATGAGAATGAGAGACGATTTGTTTTATAAACCAGAGAAAACATGTTGGTTATATTGGTGAGAAATGGTAGAGTTCGTTATTGCGATAATTAGTTTGGTTGGGACTGGTGATGAAAGCAACAAGGCAGCAAAAGCGTTGGAAACTAGGAATACAAATTGATTATCACAACTTATAAGGACTAAGAGTAAAGGGCACCGTATCATACACTATTGGCTTCAGTTTAGCGAAACTAAGCGGTATCCTGAGAATTGACGCCAAAGAGAGCGTTCTTTTTGTGTGTGACCAGTATTTCATCTAACTCTACCCGCTGTCTCTTAGGCCGTTTCTAATCTAGCTATACTGCCTCGTACAGTTCGTGCACATTGGGATAGTAGGTAGCTTCGACTTAATATTTACTACAACCCCAGTCGGGCGCGCCATCTAGCAGGTAACTTATTCAGCCACTTTTGGTAGCGCATGCACGGAACCCTGCGCTTTTCCACGCCTGGAACCAACCCATTCTTCGCTACCTCGTCGACAATCGCGCAACTAAAGCACAGATAGAGGTCGTGATGGCTAAGCCGGATTACCAGTACGAGTCTCTGCATTCGCAAGAGCAAGACGGCAGCGCCTCCTCCAAGGACGACGTGCTTCTACGGACGCTGCCGGAAAAGTCGCCATTGTCGCGCGCGCTGCGCCATGACGACCACTGTCGCCACAAACTGCTGCTGGCGGTGAACTCGGTGGTGCTGTTTGCTTCGGTTTGCCTGTGCCTGTTTTCGCTGTCTGTATTGAGGCGGACGCCGTCGGAGCTTGAGTTCGCTAAGGTCGTTTCGCCTTATTGTGAGTTGCTGCGCTTGCTTCCGGATGCGGGGGCGGCTCGTTGCTCTCTCTACTGACTCGATAATTCTCTGTAGCGCCGATATGGGACGTTGTTGAGTTTTCGGAGAGCGATTTTGTCAATTACTTTAATGCTACGTCGATATATCGCGGGCCGCCTACGTTGGAGCTTGAAGAGGCGTGGGACTCGCTCTGGAAAAGTCAGTAGAGCCCCTACTACAGACAGTTGCTTATGGTGCTAACGTACTTTTTCTGGTTTAGTACATGGAGTCGCTGTTGACACTGCGGGTTTGAAAGCGCTGAACAAATCTCTTGAGCCGGGCACGTATGAACAGACAAGGCATAGCGACCCCGAGAACCCAACATATGGAGCGCAGATTGAAGCAGCCCATCAACTTCATTGTTTGGTAAGTGCAAGCTCCCTTGCAAAGACCGGCTAATTCTATCAAGTTGTGCAGAGAACTGATGTTATGTAGAGCCTGATACGCCAGTATACCTGGCCGCTAAAGATGTTTGACAAGTCCTGGGGAGACCTCTATCCATCTAACCTAGCAGAGCCAGTTGGGGCGCGGATGCACGTTGACCACTGCATAGAAACTATTCGTATGAGTCTGATGTGCTATGCGGATGTCACTCCGGTTCTTGTTGAGATTACGCCGGAAAGAAAGGCGGGCCGCAAGGCAGACTTTAATGTGCATCACAAGTGTCGCAACTACGAGAAAATACGGAAATATCTGTTGGAGGAAGGGGTTGAGATCAATTCGACACGCCATTTGCCGCTACCGTAATGCTGGCGATAAACTTACTAAAAAAACATGAAATAAATAGAAATAAACCTACGTCTAGGACGCCAACTAGAGCAAAGATGCACGAGATTTGCAAGCTGGCGGCAGGTACACTAAAGGATCATCGCAAAGGAACAACACGAACGGCCTAAGTGAGGGACACAACTTGGTCAATTGAGCAAAAGACTAGAACTAAGCAACTACATAGGCCTAGGGCCTGTGTAAAACGGGTTCGACTACTCGTAGGTGCGAATTTACTCATGAAGCCGTTCCTAAAAGGGAAGGCGCGAGAGCGTACGGCACCAGCTTGCCACCCTGCCCTCTCACTCTCAGCTTAAGAGGTGCGGGATCTTTCCCTCCCCAGTCTCAATGTATTGCGAATGCAACATCACCAACGCAAAGTCTAGAAGCATTTTGTGTCCCATTTCGCAAACCGCAGTGAGCAAAACATATACATTGTGACTAGCTCTGCAGTAGAGGGACTTATAAGCTTTCTTCATACCGTTCGTCCCATATCTACGCGACTATGCTGCGCGCAACCTGGCTTTCTAGGGCAGCCCTGCTTTTGCTGAGCTTGTCAGTCCCGATTGCCTGCCTACCAGGTCAGCTCAACCCATCATCTCCTATTCGACAACAGCACTGTTCAGAATACTAAAGTTAGTATATACTTAGCCAACTCGGATGAATTTACCCTCTTGAATGATAACGGTCGCGGCGGAGCGAGGACCCCTTACTCGGAGGAAATCGAGGCTGCAGATGCTGACGCCGTGCTTGGACTTCACAGAGCAGCGAGGGGTGCTGCGTAGTGAGTGAGAGAAGACTCGTGAATAAAGAGAATAAGCTGGGGAGTCTTCTTATTTACTAAAGACGAGCGTCATGGCATAACTAAAGATTGTTTCCATCCTTTAAATACACCCTACAGCGTCAATCTTAGCGCTCTCGAGAAAGAATGTACCCCGTATGGCTGTAAACTGTAAATCTGGGCGGGCCATGTCGGTGTGAGGACTAAATGGGCCGCTAGGCCGCTAGGCCGAGTCTCCTTCATGGTCTAACTCGCTACGAAATTCGTTTCGAATCGGAAAGTGGAGGTTAGTAAGATAAGCGATCTAGCGATATAGCCTGGGTTTTTTTGCCTTTATTTAGATTCGCGTTATACATTTGGTTAGTTAGTCGCGAGACTCTCTAAGTTGGTGTTGAGCACCCTCTATGAAGGCTCATAAAGTGCGCCTAAAATGATGGACCTGGCACAAGCACGAAGTATTGGAGCAGGGCATTTGTGCCAAGTGTTCCGTTGCTGTAATGGCACGCGCCAGTAGCTAGCCGGTGGCGTCCCCTTATTGCCTTGGCTGCTACGATGTACGGAGTAGTGCTGGAACTTTTGCCGCGTCACATCCACTGTATCCTGGACCTACCTTGATAGCGACTACGCCCATCGCATCTCGCAGTGGAGGTTGGTAGCACAATCGACCAAGTGTGGCGACTGGAGAGCAATCGGCAAGGCCCTTGCCTGACGCTCTCGTTATCATAAGTAAACTTCTTCAGACACATCGCCTCCAGTCGATGCTTGTCGTCTGGTCGAGCAGCTGGTTGGTGAATTTGCTTGAGGGGAATGGAGCACGTCGGCGGGCGCTACGTGTGAGCCAGGGGGGTGGGTGACATTGCATGCAGGTAGCTGCTGTAGCAGCCCGCAAGCTACTAGCTCGCTACCCAGAGGTACCTGTATCATCCGAAATTACCTGCCCGTCTAGGGCAATTAAACCGATTACCACAAGCTGTTATGTACTGACTGGGTAGCCCCCGGTATTGGTGCTAAGCCGTAAGATGAAGCTACGAGGCGAAGCGTTGGACCGTTGAGGAACCAACAACCTGCCTAGTTTGAACAAGCGCCGTCCCTGCCCTAAGCGCGAGCATCGAGACTTCCCCGCAGTCTTCTGTTAGTGGTGCCAGCTTCCATAAAGTCGCAGCGCTGTCGCGTTCCGCTGGCAGATAACCAACTGTTCTTTTGCACTTATCCCAGATAGTCTTCGTCGCAGGGCAGCGGCAAGTTCCCTTACACATCTGTCACTGTCCCGCTTCTTCAGCTTCTGCTCCGGAGCAGACGGCAAAAAGACTTGTTAAATATATACCCAACAAAGAGTGCTTTCTATTCATCACTGTGCTACAATGGAGCAATTGTGGAAGCGCCTCACCCGTGCGGCAGGTGACAACGGCTTTGGACCAAAGTCGCCTGTGTTCAGCGACCTCACGTTACGCTTTGAAGATACAATCTTCACTATTGGGCCCAGCGTGCTACTTCTTTGTATATTACCCTTCTATATCTGGCGTTATATGAGCTCGCAAGTGATTACGTTAGAAGAGCCCTTGATTTTTCTTAAATTGGTGAGTTTCAAGCGATTTTTCCACCCACACGCAATATGTCAACACTTCCGCACGTCCGGGCTAACGAAATGTGTCACACAGGGAGCCAACGGTTTCCTAATTGCCCTGCATATTGCCTCTGCTGTATTATATAACTCGCCAGATGACTCCACGCCCGTTTCTATGTCCTCTTCAATCATGGGGTGTATGGCCGCGTTGGCCTTGGCCATCTTCATGCATCTCGAACATCGACATGCTATCGAGTCTTCGCCTATTCCCGGAGTCTACCTCCTTGTTACTCTGTTGCTAGACGTGGCTCGAGCAAGATCCTACTTCCTGAGGAGTGCAATTGGCCTGTATGCCCTGGGATGTATAACTGCCGCAGTCGCCGTCACAAAATTTGTTTTGCTCGCCCTTGGTGAATTTCCCAAGCGGTACCGCTCGACGGGTGACGCACCAGGCCCTGAGTTGACTACAGGTTTCTGGGGCCGAACATTTTTCGTTTGGGTCAACTCAACCCTTTTCTTAGGCTTTCGAAACGTTCTATCGCTGGCGGACCTGCCAGCTCTAGAAGCAGAGTCTGCTTCTGCAAAGCTCGCTGCTATATTTGAGCCTATATGGAAGAAACGTAAGTTATCTTTGAGTTTGGCAATGCACAGGTTGCTTGCTCAATTTCTAATTCGCCATAGGAAACCACTCGGCCCATGCCCTTCTTAAGGCCGTCTTCTGGTCTGAACTGTGGCCATTTCTTAGGGTCGTGCCCGCTCGCTTGCTACACGTAGGCTTCAAGCTTGCAGAACCGCTCCTTTTGCAGCGAACTTTGCAGGAGGTTAGCGAAGCGGATCGAGACACGGAAACTATGCAAGGCTTGATCGGTGCTATGGCATTGGTGCACTTCGGACTTACTGTGAGAGACCTGTGTTTCTACTAAGCAAGCAAATCTACTAACACGGTATAGATAACTCGTGCGTGGTATAAGCACCTGAACAATAAGGTCATAGCGCAGACCAGGGGCATCCTTGTATCGCAGATTATTCGCAAGAGCTTTTCACTCGAGCCCCACGAAGCAAAAAGGTCGGCTGCTGCGACGTTGATGAGCACGGATGTTGATGGCATAGTTGAAGTTATCCCTGCAATCCATGAGACATGGGCTAGTGTTGTTGAACTTTGCGCTAGCATCTACTTGCTCTCCACAGTCGTGTTTCATGCTGCCTTCATTACCATGCTTCCTGCAGTTGGTGAGTGGCCCTATCATGTTCCTTGAAGGAGTCTTTGCTGACTGCGATTAACAGCTGCTGCTGCTTTCTCTGTTGAAATCGGCAAGAGACTTGTACCTATTACTCAGTCTTGGAACAATGTTATAGAGAACCGCGTCTCGATAACTTCGAAAATAT
Organism: Lecanicillium sp. LEC01; assembly: GCA_002242745.2. NCBI lineage: Eukaryota > Fungi > Ascomycota > Sordariomycetes > Hypocreales > Cordycipitaceae > Lecanicillium > Lecanicillium sp. LEC01. Next base: position 888,868 of record NIWZ02000003.1, read on the forward strand.
TGTCGCGGCTGAGAGGAATCAAGATGATTGCAGTGGAAAAAGCTATCGGGGATTACATCCAATCACTCCGTGATGAGGAAGTCGGGTACTCCAAAAGTGTACGTCAGCTTACTAGCTGGAGAATTGTCGCGTGTAAGGATATTGCTCTCAGTCATGGTGTAGCATGAATGTTTGACTTACTGACAAAACCAATAGTGAGTATGAGCTACTCCTTGACTCCAATCGCGCTCATTGCCGCAGCACTCTTTTGGAGCGGATTCGACGGCGGCCTTGATGCTACCAGTGCTTTCACGGCACTAGCATTTATCTATCTCGCGGCACAGCCAATGGCGGCTATCCTGCTCTCTTGGTCCAAGATAGGTGGAATGGTTGCCTGCTTTAACCGTATTCAGGCATATCTACTACTCCCTGAACATGTCGATAGCCGCGATCTGGGCGAAAAGGGACCTACCCACGACTTAGAACGTTTCCCCATTCAAATTGAGAAAGCTTCTGTGGCATCCCCAGATGGAAGGTTTTTATTTACAGCGGATGTATGCTTTGAACACGCAACCACCACAATGGTAATTGGCCCGACCGGTGTGGGTAAGTCTACGATGCTGAGGTCGGTGCTGGGTGAAGCCAAAATTACCAGCGGATCGGTTTACGTCCAGACTCAACAGATTGCGTACTGTGATCAAGAAGAATGGATATGTAATGCCACAATTCGTGAGAATATTATCGGCTGCCTTCCCTATGATGAAGTGTGGTATAATAAAGTGGCTAAAGCATGTCTACTGCATGATTTAAACGAATTCCCACTAGGTCATCTCACTCTAGCGGGTACCCGAGGCTCGAACCTAAGCGGTGGCCAGCGACAGCGGGTAGTAAGTACCTTTTTCTGAAGAAGACTCTATTTATTAACTTGCGTAGGAACTGGCAAGAGCTGTCTATATGCGCGCGAAAGTTGTTCTTCTAGATGGAGTCCTAAGCGCGTTAGATCGCGAGTCTGCAGCTACAATACTAAAGCAGCTTATCGGCGAAGGCGGCCTATTGCGAACTCTTAGAGCAACTGTAATTATGACAACACATTCTGGTAAGTGAAAGTCTTCTCAGGTCGGCTGTCTTTCGCGTTTCTTTTTCTCTTCTCTTTGAACCCTGATTATCTGAAATTCTAATAGCCTCTAGTGGAGCTGCTTAAGAGTGCCGATAGGGTTCTGGTCATTAACGCAAACGGCACCGTATCAATCCAATCCGCTGATAAAGCGATCAAAGAATATGAGGGAAAAGTTTTTCTTGACGATTTCTCCGACGACGGGGAAGACATCAGTGACGTGGGCAGTCAGGACAACTCTCCCGCTAGACACTACACGCCACCGGAGCCAAAGCAGCCCATCCCAACAGATTTTGGCCTAACCGGAGATTTAGCGCTTTACAAGTACTACTTGAAAACTGTTAGCAAGTCAATCCTTACTGTGTGGCTTGTCGTTCTTGTCATCCTTGTTGTGACAGAAAAGGGACCAGGTATGCTATGTCGTCGTCCAACAGCGAACATAAAATTGCATAGACACTAATCGTACTGTACATCTCGCAGATCTCTACATGCGATTGTGGACGGCAAATGACCCCAAAAATAAGCTGCTATTCATTGGCTACGCAGCATTCGGAGTGGCTACTGTGTTCATAAACTTAGCATGGTCTCGGTGAGTAGCAGGGCAATGTTTCTGTGCTGTACGTTCAGTAGCTAACAAAGCGTCAAGAATATTTCTCTTGTATTTAGTGCCCGAGTCCGCCGAGCGCCTTCATCGGATCCTGCTCGATTCCGTCACTAAGTACGTGAATGAGAAATGGCTTTGTTATATATTGCCCTTGGTTTAAACTTCGCAGGTTTTTACTAATACAGACACAGTGCAACTCTTTCTTTCCTTACTTACACCGACTCTGGGGCATTGCTGAACCGGTGAGGAATTACGCTCGTCATAAGAAGCGCTACTTTCCCGCTAACTTGCACAAGATTCAGCCAGGATATGTCACTTGTTATCAAAGACTTACCAATTACCTTTTTCTACTTCACCTACTGTTTGTAAACAATCATCATCCTTCTTCAACGGCATGCTAATAATTCTCATAGCACTATTTGGACTGCTCGTGACCATTGCCCTTATCGTTTCAGCGGTAGATTATGCCGCTATTATGATTCCTTTTTTTCTAGCAATACTCTTCGGTGTGCAACTCTACTACCTTCGCACATCGAAACAATTACGTGTGTTAGATATAGAGGCAAAAAGTCCGATATACACTTTCCTTACGGAGTTAAGCGAGGGCATATATCATATCCGCGCTTTCCAGTGGGAGCAAGACTACCTATCTAAAGGGCTCGAACTGCTAGACGAGTCGCAAAAGCCATTTTACTACCGGTACTGTATCCAACGCTGGCTTGGCGTGGTTCTCGATCTTATAGTCGCTGCTACGGGAGTGGTTCTTATCGCTTTAGCGCTCTACATTGGCTCGGCGACTGAGGCAGCTGTTGGTCTTGGTCTTTTGAAAGTTATACACCTCTCGTCATCCATGGTGAATTTTATGGAAGATTGGGTCGATTTAGAAACGTCTTTGGGTGCATTATCTCGTACTCGTGCATTCGAAAAAGACACTCCGCAAGAAGAGGACGAATCAGAGGACTCGCCAACCTTGCCGGAAAGTTGGCCACATCGTGGAGAGATTCGAGTCGAAAACGTAAACGCACACCATGTCATTAATGGTGAAGACTACCGAGCATTACATGAATTATCGCTCGAGATTACGCCAGGCTCTAAAGTTGGTATCGTGGGTCGGACAGGAAGTGGGAAAACCTCTTTTCTTTTGACTTTACTTAACTTTCTTCGGTTCTCTGGCTCTATCACGATTGACGGGATAGACATTACGGCAATACCTCGCCGCCTTCTCCGATCTCGTATAACGACGATTTCACAAGAATTCATAGATTTCCCAGGCTCTGTTCGCGATAACCTTGCGCCTGGAGAAATAATGATGGCGAAAGAACATCGACGTGATACCGCGCTTATGATTGATGCGTTGGCAAAAGTTGGACTTCTTGAAGTGATTACCCGTGCCGGCGGCCTCGATAAGCCACTCAACGACGTCAATCTCTCTGCTGGCCAGCAACAATTGCTCGCCCTCGCAAGGGCGCTACTTCATCATCGCCAGACTAACAGTAAAGTTGTCTTCGTGGATGAAGCGACTAGCTACATCGACTACGATTCAGAAGAGAAGTTGCAGGAAGTAATGGATAGTGCGTTTGAAGACTGTACGGTTCTCACCATTGCGCATCGCAACCACTCTCTGCAGTCTGCCACAAACTTTTTGGAGCTGTCGTCTGGTAGGCTTGTGTCATACGAATAGCGAAGGAGAGAGAAGAGGCGGAGGGGACTACCTGTAGTTTTGGCAACTTAAATTACGACGCTTGGAACGCTACGAATCGTACCGGAATTCCGGAAGCTTCAGCTTCTGTATTTAGCAGCATAGCGTATAGATTAGCTAAATAGAGTAATTCCTCTTTTTCTTAGTTAGAAGATAATCCTCCTAACTTCCTGCCTGGCTTGGCTGGCGTACGTGTACTATTGTGACATTTGTGAAAGGGCTGCAGGGTAGCCAACTAAAACAGTACAGCAGCTCGGGTTGGCCCCGCAGTCAGAGATTCTGCCGCCCCAAACCCCTCCTCCAACAAAAAGTCTGGCGGTGAACCCAACAGTGACAATCCCCTTTTGCAAACGTTCTGCCCTGTCCTCTGCAGCCATTCCCTGCGTTTGAACGACGACCACGGCCTATATTCACTCAAAAAGTGAGATAGAGGCGAAATACCAGAATAATGGGCGACAACAAGGTGTACCGGGCTAGCACCACTGCTCCCGTTAATATCGCTGTTGTCAAGTATGCATGATCCCCAGTCAACTTGATTTGGAATTGGAATAGGAACTAATTGTGGTCAATCTCAGGTATTGGGGCAAGCGCGACGCCAAACTTAATCTCCCTACCAACAGCTCCCTCTCCGTGACCCTTTCGCAAGCCGACCTCCGCACCTTAACGACTGCCTCGTGCTCGACCGCCTTCACCGAAGACAGCCTGACCCTCAATGGCGAAGTGTCTGATATCTCCGGTGCCCGAACTCAGGCCTGCTTCCGCGAATTGCGTACCAGGCGCGAAGCTCTCGAGGCCAACGACTCCTCGCTTCCCAAGCTTTCAAGCATGAAGCTGAAGATTGTCTCCGAGAACAACTTCCCTACCGCAGCTGGTCTTGCTTCCTCGGCCGCCGGATTCGCTGCTCTCGTCCGCGCCATTGCAGACCTCTACCAGCTCCCCGACTCTCCCTCCGACCTCTCACTCATTGCTCGCCAGGGTTCTGGCTCGGCCTGCCGCAGTCTGTTTGGCGGATACGTCGCCTGGCGAATGGGCGACAAGGCTGACGGCAGCGACTCCAAGGCGGATCATGTGGCCTCGGCTTCCCACTGGCCTAACATGCGTGCCGTCATTCTGGTTGCCAGCGCTGCCAAAAAGGGGGTATCGTCTACTGCTGGCATGCAGCAGACCGTCGCAACTTCTGGCCTGTTCCAGGAGCGTATAACCAAGATTGTGCCCGCCAACATGGACCTCATGGAGGACGCTGTTATGAACCGCGACTTTGCCAAGTTTGCCGAAGTGTCTATGCGCGACTCCAACTCCTTCCATGCCTGCTGCGCCGACACGTACCCTCCTATCTACTACATGAACGATGTCTCGCGTGCTGCCGTCCGCGCCGTCGAGGCAATCAACGCCAAGGCTGGGAAGCTTGTTGCCGCTTACACGTTTGATGCTGGCCCGAACTGCGTCGTTTACTACTTGGACGAGAATAAGCAGGACGTTTTGGGTGGCCTGGCCTCCACTCTGAGCGACACCTCGGGCTGGACGAATGTCGACGATGTGACCGCGACCGATGGTGTTTTGGACGACGTGGTTGCTACTACCCTCCGCGAGGGTGTTAGTCGTGTGATTATGACTGGCGTTGGCGAGGGTCCTATTAAGACGGACGAGTTTCTTGTTGATGCTGACGGACAGCCTGCAAAGAGATAGTGGGCAAGAGAGGAGCGTATTGATGCGACGCAACTGCTTCCGCCGCCACTTAAAAGCTATAATTAGAGTGATATATAATGAGCATATAGATAGTATTGAATTACCAAAAGCTACAAATTCAGACAAAATGCTGTCTATTAGGTATGGATGCAAACGCGATCCGTTAGCGCCTAGTGAATTATGCTGAGCGGTTCAGTTGTGGCGCTTGCACGCAGTCGCATGACAGCTGCCACCTCACTAAACCAGGTAGTGCTCTGCTGTAGCAGTTGTTTGTATTCGCTACAACTCACCCCAACAATCTATAAGAAGGCTCAATTTGCATCGCCTTGAATTGTTTTCAATCCAACAATCTGTGCGTTTTCTGTCCATGAGATATCAGTTTTCTTCGCAGGGTAATCTCTCTAATCTCCCCAGCCGTTGACACGCTGCCGCGTGCAACAGCTCGCGTGATGGCAGCCAAAACATCAAAGGAACACGATACAAACGCCGTTGCGTCATTGGTTTACAGCGGCTACGAGACAGAAATCTCCGAACTCGACAGATCTGGACACGTCCAACAGAGATGGTTGCACGAACCTAGTGGGAGGATTATTCTAGTATGTGATACAACGTGTTACAATCGCTGGTGGGACGTCGCTGACATGTTGTGGCACAGATTCGTCCTGCAGACCGCGCCAATGACATCTTTTCAAGATCCGTTCGCGAATGGCGCAAAATCTTGTCCGATTCATTCCTCCCCGTTGGATTCCCGCACTCTGTGTCACCAGACTACCTCGCATACCAGACATTTGACTCTTTACAAGCCTTCTTTTCCACCATTACTTCGCTGCTCGCCAACAGAGCCCTCCTTGAAGGTCTCGGCGTGGGAGATGCCAACTCGTCGGCGACGTTTGCACTTCTTTTGACTATTATGAAAGATGCCATGTCACGGGTTGCCACAATTGTGTTTGCCAATCGCTTCGGTTTGCGCATTGAGCCCGATGCGAAGCGCTATCGCTTTCTAGCCGACTTGTTCAATGACACTGCCTTCTTCATCGAGCTTTACAGCCCATATCTTACGTCTTGGGGCAAAGTCGCCGCTCTTGGGACGGGAGAAGCACTGAGAGCTCTATGTGGTGTGTCGGCAGGAGCTAGCAAAGCCGCATTAAGTGTACATTTTGCAAAGCATGACAACTTGGCAGAGCTCAACGCCAAAGAAGCAAGCCAGGAGACTGCAGTGGGTTTGATTGGCCTCTTGGTTGGGACACTGATTGTCAGAGTGATTGAAGACCACACGAGCGTCGTCTATTTGATGATTCTCCTCGTCTTTGCGCACTTGTGGATGAACTACCTTGGAGTACGGTGTGTTCAAATGACTACACTGAATCGGCAAAGAGCGTCTATTTTGTTTCGAGAGTACCTGGAGAGCGGGAAAGTTCTTTCGCCTGCAGAAGTCGCCAAACGCGAATACATTATTCTCTGGAGCCCCAACGTCACAAACCGCCAGGGCGAGCGAGTCGCTAAGATTGAGCTTGCACGCAACTTTGGCCACGCAATGACCAATGGCACGAGAGAGGTGAAACTGCTGGACGGAGACAAGTACACAATCTTTGTCGCTAGCTCAGCAGGACAGGCGGTCCCCATGAGGATTCTTCTGTGGGAGGGAGCGGAGCCCAAGCATGCGATAAAGGCGTGGTTTGCCGCGCTTGAGATTGCATGGCTCATGGACAAAGAGAGTGGACTACGAGCAACTCTCAGTCGCATCTTTAACAGCGAGGACAATATGGTTTCGGGATATCTGAAGCAGTTTAACAGCGACCAGCTGTGGGATACAATGGCTGCAAAGGGATGGGACCTTAGGACACAGTCGCTCGAGACTGGAGCACCAGTGCGCCTGAGTGTTAGGAAGCGGGAGAAGAAGATTTACTAAATTGTAAAGAAGACAGTTTTTGTCGCTGCCCCAGTGGCGGCCAGTGTATGAGTACATACCATCGCCAAAACATGTGCGAAACGTAACGTGCAAAGGCTAGCTTATTTTGCTCTATTACTACAGGAGATGTTCCAAGTCTATAATACACGTGTGTCGTCTAAAATGCCATGCTTTTGTACAGGCCCCCAAAACGCCCTTTATAATAAAATGTGGTATCATTTACACAATCTTCCATTAGGCCATGCCCACCCAGCGCATGGCACGCATCTTGGTACCCTCCCACGTATTAAACTTGGGCCGCACATCAAGATAAAAGCTCGGCCCGGCCTTGCTGTCGGCTCGACCCGCGTAGAAATCAATAACATAGTCGACTCGCGTGCCGCAGCGGTCAATGACCCAATCGTGGCGGTCAAACGGCGCAGTATATCCGAGAAGGGTGTTGAAGCGAGCCGTAGGCGTCATGCGGTCGTTTTTATTCGCAAACGATTCCAACTTGGGGCCGCCGCATCTGGTGAATTCGACCATTGTTAGCTTGACGTCTTCGTCAGGTTTGGTATCTGTCAGACATACTGTGACTTTTCGAGATATGGAGCCTCCCAGTGTTTAATCTGCTGCCATGCACGTTCGTTGACGGCGTTGTGAATCGGCACAACAGTCTTCATGTCTGCTACGCGCGCATCATAGCCCTTGCGCTTCATGGCGTCAAAGAACATCTTCTCCGACGGGTACACCCAGTTCCCCGACGCATCGGGACCCGATTCAATCTCGTGGTTCGCAGGGTTAGCGGATGCGCCGTGGTCAACGGGACATGCGGCCGAGTTGCCGCTCGTGCGAGGAATGGTTGATATCACGCGGTCGGTATGCAGGCCGGGGTGCGACGAAGTGCCGGGTACGGAGGGTTTATCGGCGCTGCTGGGCGATGACCAGAAGAGCGAAGAGATGGATTGCGTCCATGACTTGGATTGTGGTTTGGCGGTGTGATGATCGACGGGACAGGCAGAGGGCGTTGATTGCGATTGCGGTTGCGATTGCGCTTTTGATGCTTCGGCTGCGCGGGCTTGGGCTAGCCAGGCTTCACGAGCTTTGTGGTCGACGGGGCAAGCGTCTTGACCGACCATTTTTTGGCTATGCGACGTGATGACTGTCGATGAATATTACAGAGGCGAGTAGTATTATATGACGCATCGACTGTCGAGTTATTTTGCATTTGCGATGCTGGTCCGCAAGTGTTGCACCATCAAAATATTTTTTGGCGGTCTTTGAAATTTGTTGTCGCTGACCAATCGGCGCAGGCCGACATGAGTTAACGACGACCCGCCTCTTGTGGTGAGCCGTGAGCTAGAGCCATCATCACCAAGCATCGGTATTACCGTTGTGAGAATTGATTAGGAGATGATTTTTTTTTTATTCGCGGTGATATTCAAAGCGGTATTTATTTGATAACTAGCCTACTTCGTACAGCCCTTTTGGCTTGTAAATTCCACCTTGCTATGTTGCGACAAGACCTGCCACAGAGAACTTGAGAGCCTTGGCACAACACCATGCAGCAAGCTTAATTCATCGGCAACAACCACGCAAATAGCGACAATAAATCTAAAACCAGGAACGGGGACCCTTATGATCAACAAATCATCCAAAGCTCTCTGAAAGACCATAACATTCCTTTGCAAGCTATCGGATGGAAACAACGTCTTACGCATGGATTACATCATAAGCTCCACGTCTCATTAGTAGAAGAGCCAAAGACAGCACAGCCTGGAACAAAACGTCCGCGGCAGATCTCGAATCTGGCTTTTTTTAAACGGCCCAAAACAGGTGAACGGTTCCCACTAGGACATTCGATAGGGTTACGGCCGGGTTCCGTGGTGAAGTCATTGGTGATGCATCTAGACGTCATCAAACCCCACGACCACGCGACATTTTTCGTGAGACCCCATTATATAAAGCTCTCACCTACTAGAGTGTAATAAAGCTTTCATCACACAATCATCAATTATACAAAGTAGACCAAAATCCAATATGAGCGACAACGATTACACCAAGATTGCCGAGCAGGCGGAAGCCGACCTCAACACCTACCAGAGCAAGACTGGCGAGGCTCGCCCGCAAGGTCTGAATGATGCCGGTGTAAACACAAAGTCTGAGAACAAGTTTCCTTCCAGCGAGGTTACATATGGAGATGACTTGAACACAAACAGCGGATACAACAGACGAATCCCTCCCAGTGAAGGTGGTACCTTGGATGACAAGGGACGGTACGTTTTACACCTCGCAGAACTCTGATATATAATTAGAAGATACTAACATCCCTTTAGCGCACCCACTGGTCGGCTGTACGAGGGCTACGGCGGCCCGATCGATAAGATCAACCGCTCATACGACCGTCAGGGTGGTCAAGACGACAATGACGTCGTTCCTGGCGGCGCGCCCATGACAAGCGGCCTCGGCAGTGCTGATGATATTGCTTCACAGGGCCAGGCTGCTCAAAGAGCCAATGTTGGCAAGAACCCACCTGGCCCTGGAGGCGACAAGTTCCCCAATGCCACCCATGATAGCTCCGTCAAGGTCGATGACCCCATGTCGGCCGAAGGCTGGGTTGCGCCGGAGAGCGTGGTGGAAATGAGCGAGGAAGCTAAGCAAGGCGGCCCCCCGAAGGTCTAAAATTAGCGAATAGCGATGGACAAAAAAAAATTAAAAAATTAATAATGAGAAAATGAATTGAAATTTCTTCAATAGCTTAACATAATTTCATTGTCATTGATGTAGAGAAAAGCGAATTGCCACAGCACACACTGCACGCATTGGAAGGGTCCTGCACAGCTGTCGCGTGACCGCAGCCGCCTCTAGGTTGCCTGCTGCGACCGAACTCCCCACCATACCACCATCGACTCGTGATCATGTCGCGGAGCCAATGAACTTGTTAAATCTACGAATACATCCATAGCAACCCTTCCAATAAAGGATCCATGCGCTTACCGCTCCCAGGAGCGCCTTCGTCGTCTCTGGACGCCTACAGCGCCCGAGCAAGAGCGTTGGTGCAGCATCCCAATATGAAGGTCATTGTCGCTTTTTGGCTCTTTGGTAAGCACCAACACCACTTTGGTATACTAACCCACCATCTAACGACATGCAGGCCTGATAAACAACGTCCTCTATGTCATAATACTCTCAGCCGCCCAAGACCTCGTCGGTACTCTCCCAAAAGGCATCGTTCTGCTCGCGGACGTCGCTCCATCCTTCTTCACGAAGCTTATCGCGCCATACTTTATCCACCATGTCCCGTATCGAACCCGAATCTTCATATTTTGCGCACTGTCGTCTACAGGCATGCTCTTGGTTGCGCTGACACCACCATCCAAGTCTGTCGCCGTCAAGATGGTTGGCGTCGTGCTTGCTAGTCTGAGCAGCGGCGGTGGTGAGCTGAGCTTCCTTGGCTTGACGCACTACTACGGCCAAGTCAGCCTGGCGGGCTGGGGATCAGGTACCGGAGCAGCTGGCCTTGTTGGCGCAGGGCTGTATGTTGTGTTGACGGAATGGTGGATGATAAGCGTTCGGACAAGCTTGCTGTTCTCGGCGACATTGCCCGCTGTTATGCTGCTGAGCTTCTTCATCATACTCCCACATGAGCCGCTGCTTGCCGGGCAGAATAAAGACTACAACGCCCTTCCTGGACGTGACTTGGAGGAGGAGGCAGATGGACTGGCGGACGGAACTGCTGCATCGGCCCTGCTTGGCGCTGGACCTTCGACAGCTGCGCCAGCATTCTCTTCAGGTCCTGTCAGCGAACTGTCAACCCTCAAGTCTAACCTGCGACGTGCCAAGGCGTTGATGATTCCATACATGATGCCACTTCTTTTGGTATATGTGGCAGAGTACACCATTAACCAAGGCGTTTCCCCAACATTGCTCTTCCCATTAGACGAGTCACCGTTCAAGGAATTCCGCGGCTTCTACCCATTTTACGGCTTCCTCTACCAACTGGGCGTCTTCATTTCCCGATCATCCACTCCCTTTATTCGAATCCACCATCTATACCTCCCCGCATTCCTGCAGGTAGGCAACTTGATCCTACTGACGCTGCATGCAATGTTCTTCTTCATCCCGTCCGTGTATATTGTCTTTATCATCATCTTCTGGGAGGGTCTCCTAGGCGGTGCCGTGTACGTGAACTGCTTTGCCGAGATTATGGAGAACGTGCCCGCGGAAGAACGTGAGTTTAGCCTGAGTGCGACAACTGTGAGCGACAGTGCGGGCATCTGCCTTGCTGGTCTTGTGAGCATTGTGATGGAGACGAGGCTATGTGACTACCAAGCTGCCCATGGTCGTGACTGGTGTAAGCAGATTAAAGTGCAGCACTGACGCAGATATGAGGTGCATGACTTGCACATATTCAATAAACATATTAAGCCTTATATATCTAAATTATCCCAATCAATGGCCGTGATGTACGAAGGTGGAAATGGCGCACTTTCGAGGTCTCCGATGAGACTCTTCCACATCTCCCCGTCTTGATCGTGTCTGTTTTTCACCCCTTGCCTATCAAACCAGATACAAATCCCGTGGTAGTCGTTACATGACCTTCCACGAAACCACCAAATATTCTCAAATCGACACAGTAGCCCAAGCCAGTATCCCAAGATCCAAATCGCTCGCTCATCATTGGCTTCTAACAAATTGCGAAAGTCGAAATCAAGCTTGCCAAAAAAGCTCATGTATAACCACAGCGCCTCCTCGGTAACTGGCAGATTTCGAATAATTGCCAAGATGCGAATAGGCTCGTAAAACACATCATCCATTTGCGACGATGCTTCAACAAGGCCGCATAATCGCATCCAGTGCTCGGGTACATTCACAAGCGGCTTATACCCACTGCCGTGAAAGGTGCCCTGTTCATCATCCGACGCCTTGAAGACATCTTCCAGCATTGACTCGTTTCTGTACGCTTCCGTGCGCAACAGTAGCGTTTTAAGACCCATGTTTACTGAGAACCAGTTCAACCTATCTTCTTCGTCGCTGAATACCCAGCACCGCATTGGCTGGTTGGGCTCTACCGTTGTAAAAGTAAGTAAATTTAGCATCATGCATGTTATCAGCAGTGCATCAGACGCCTGTTGATCCAACAATGGCAGCTGTAGTGCTGTTTGGAAGCTGCGTATGGCGAGGGACTGCTGAAAACACTCTGCTACACGACATGCGGCAATGGCTGGTGTATTGGCGTTGAGATGCTGTTCTTGCGTGTAGCGTAGGTGAGAAGCGGCAATGGCAAGAGTGGCGTCGAGAAGATAGGGATGGGTCATGCCGAGTTTGATGACGGGGGTGAGATTGCTACCGGCTGCTTCGAGGCCTTGGATGGTGCTGAAGTGGTGGTGGAGGTGGTTTAAGAGAGCGAGGCGTGGTGTGCCGGAGATGGGGGATGGGGTGCTGGAGAGGGATTCGACGAGGGTGGTGAGGGATGGCTGGCTGTATATCCGGGCGATTAAGGAGGAATTGTTTGCTGGGAGCGATTTCGATAGTGATTTCGTATCGGAGATGTAGGCGCATTGAACATTGTTGCGGAGACATCGGGTACAAGATGGTCTATTCTCGTCGCACTATGCTACATCAGAGGGTGTGAAAGGTAATACATGCTCTTTGGTTTCTGTTTCGTACCTTGACTCGTTTCACTTTGCATCCAAAACAGCCTGCTTTCGATTTTCTATGAGTTTTGCGCTTCTTGTAATTCTTTGATTGAGCTTCTTGGTCTGGACGGAATGAAATCACTTGATAGGCTGGTTCGGCCATGGCGTTTTCGACTCCAACTGCAGTGGCGTTCAAGTGCCGAAGGAAAATGTCCAATGTAGAAAACGACTGTAGCCAAAGCTCCAAATGAGGAAAACGAGGTAGACAGGCTGTCATATCGATAGAACAAGCCCAAAGAAAAGGCAAAAGAGTATAAAAGTACCACAGCCGCGGTCCCCGATTCCAGGTGCGGCTGAAGAGTTGCGCAGCTGATTGCGTGGGGAGGGGGCGAAGCCGTCGTTTTCCTTTTTGGGAATACGGTCTCGGGAATCTTGCCGGGATATTTGGGTAGTGCTTGTTTATTACTTTTTTTGGTACATTATGCACTCCCGACATTTGCCAATATAGTTTCTGCACGTAATTAGGCAGAAATACCCTGGGGCTGTGCTGAGTTTTCTGTCTGTTTCTTCGCACGCTTCGCTTACCGTGAGGTGGTGGTGAATGACGATAGTGTACGTAAAGATGCTGCCGAAAAGAGAAAACGCGACCTGATCTGGTTTCAGAAACAGGGCACCTAACAATGATCGTATTATAAGCGTCCCCGAATTTAACAAGTAAAGGTAGTCTTGATCCCTAAGCTTCGTTTCCCTAAACGGTCTATGTTAGTACCACAACGAATGAATATAAAGCGACCAATTCCTGCTTTTAAAGGAAATTAAAAGACCAACATGAGACTACCAAAATTTACAAAAATACGCATCATGAAGCAGAAAATTGCCGCAGTCTTTAACCTTTTAATCTACTATGCCCTCTCCTCCCCGACCACGTCCTGTCCGTCCCCGCATCTCATCGACTTGGGCTACGCCAAACATGTTCCGACATACATTAACGAAACGGACTCAGGTCAGCGTGTAGCCATATACAAGAATATCCGTTTTGGAAGCCCGCCAACTGGTGACTTGCGATTCCGCAAGCCAGATACGGACCTGGCTGTGGAAAGTGGCATCCAGGACGGCCGTGACAGGCTGGACAACAGCACCTGCATCTCCACTGCCCCGTGGATGGTGCCGTTTCCAGACATAAACGGCACAACATTCGGCGGCGAAGACTGTCTGTTCTTGGACGTATTTGTGCCAGAAGGCGTGAAGCCGGGTGACAATGTACCTGTGCTGCATTGGTTTGTTGGTTCAGCGTATGCATTTGGGTCCAAGGAATTTCTTACGGATCCGATGGGAATATTTGACCAGATGCATTTGGCTAGCAAAGGCAAGTTCATTTTTGTGTCGAATAATTACAGGTATATGCCTCTTTCTTTTCCGTTTTGAAACACCAGCTTAGATACTCCGCTCTAGGCTCGGTGTCAGTGGCTTCATGTACGGCCCAGGCGAAGACATGGACGCCAATGTCGGACTGTTCGATTGTCTTGCAGCAGCAGAGTGGACATCCAAGTATATTCACAAATTCGGCGGCGATGCTTCCAGAGTTACAGCCATGGGCGAGAGTGCCGGCGCATCCATCTTGTACTACATGAGCACGCTGGGTGGAGGCAAAGCCAAGCTGCCGTTCCAGCAAATGTTTATCGCGTCGCCTGCTTCACCGCCACGGAGAAATGTAGATGCTCGACAAAGCGACAGTTTCAAGACTGTTCTAGAGGCAGCGAATTGCTCATCGATTGGGTGTCTCCGCAGCTTGTCTGAAGATGACCTTAAAAAGCTTAACCATCGAGTGATTAACGACACGGATACAGAGAGTGGCGGGGGCAATTTTGGACCTGGCATTGGATTCGCAGTTATGCCTGACGGGAAAGACCTGCCTGACATTCCGCTTCAGATCTTTCGTGATGGAAAAGTCAATAAGGGACTGAAGCGCGTTATCGTCGGTAGCATGGCCAACGAGGGGTTAACGACGTCGAGTGACGCCGACATGCCCGCCAGGTTTCCCAGCCTCGTTAGGCGCATGCTGCCAAATGCAAGTGATGAGACGATTGCCAAGATTCAGACGCAATATCACCCGAAAGTGCCGGAGCAGCTGGCGTGGGACTGGGTGACGGATGTGGTGTATGCGTGTCAGTCGTATAACCTGGCCAACGGGTTGGCGGATAGAGCGAGGTTATTTATGAATTCGTTTCCGCCGGCGTTTCATGGACAGGACATATCTTGTAAGTTAATTCTTCCCCTGTTTTAATATTTTTCTTTTCTTTCTTTTCTTTTTAGAACAAAAGGTGCTAATTTGTTGGTAGATTATTTCTACATGAATCAAGAATGGACGCCGGTGGACTATCCGGACGTTGCGCGGGAATACCAGTCGAAATTACTAGACTTTATCCACGGCAGGGAGTTGGACTGGCCGATGTACGGAAACGAAAAGAAGATGTATAATGTCAGCTCTGGCTTTGACGAGGTGGCTATGCCAGAGGAGCTGCAGGAGAGGTGTGATTTGATCAACGAGCTAGTGTTGGATCCCGCCAATGGGGCATAGGAAGAGCTTGCGTAACGGCTGATGTCAAAGGTGGACTTGTTAGAGTGTCGATCTTTGGGTGATTTTTCATGAGGTGTGGCTTTGAGGGACTCGGTTCTTGATTTTGCTCTCTTTCGAAATCTAATTTGACCCTAAATGAGAAAAGCTGCATGCCAAGAGGATTGGAAGAGTGAAACAATAAGAAATTCGTGGTATCAAGTCGGATTGGTGTGTTTGCATGCAGAGTGCCACTCGGTAATAAGACGGGCGGACCCATCATTGTTGCAGGGTTGTGGGGGACGTTGAAGGGCGCTGGGAGCAAGCGACGGAAAGAAAGGGGCTAAAAAATAAAATAAAAAGTAAAATAAAAATTGCAGTCACTATAGATACGAAACTTTGTTTATATACTATCCATTTTTGTAGTCACAATTATAAATCCTACCGCAATAGTTAAAGCAGTAGATCGCATGTAACATTGTAGCACGTGCGCCATCTGCCATTCGAGATAAGGTAGAACGGCCAAGACATGGCGCGAGACAGGGGTCTCGTGGTGGGGATTATTGTCGGTCGCTGTTCAGGAAGTGTTTCTGCTGGTGCCGAGGGTCTGCGCAAAGAATTTTTGTTGTTCTTGCTTGAAAACTATAGTGACTGATTTTGTTTCAACTGGATTTGTACAGAAAAATTACATAATGGTATAGAGTAGAGTACAGAATCCTAAAATCAGCCTTCCGCTGCAGATACGCCCGGCACTTCCCGGCTGCCCTTAGCGCACCGTTACGCCAAGCCCCAGCGGGTGGGCGGCTCCAACAGCCACTAAATGGTCCCTGACAGGGTCGTCTTACACCCCCAACCCGGTCCAGTTTGCCGGCGCTTTTCCCACCAGACTCCTCCAACTGAATATTCTGATTCCATCTCCTGCTCTTCATCTCTCTGACCCTCCCGTTCTCTCAACTTCCTCTTGGCCATTGACGTAATCACTCTCCTTCTGTTCCGTCAGATCTCGACTCGTTCGCTCGTTTGCTTCTACGACTATTTGCCGCGCCGCCTCTTGCTTCTTGCTACCCCGTCACTCGTTTCACTAAGTGCCTTTTCCAACGTTACCCCTAGTTTGGTCAAACTCTTGCCTTTCATCGGATCTACAGCCTTCCATCTATGCGACTCGTCAGCTACCTCCTTGCAAAATCTTTCGCTCAAACGCGCTACTCCTCAGCGAGGAACAATCGTTCGTGGCCATGTTTGCCGGCCACATCCGGAGCTCAAGGTCGAGTACCTTGACCGTCGCTGCCGTCGTTTTCATCCTCCTCTTCGCCGGCCTCGTCTATAACCATCTTGGCGCTTGGGACACTATTCCTACGGGTCCGGCAAGGTTCGTCTACCATCCATCTCAAGTCTTGCTCGCCACTAACCTAACCTCCGTCGCAGAGTCCCCTCTTCTCCTCCACCGGCCGCCGTCTCGTTCCAAAGCTCCAAGGGCACAGAAAAACAACTGCTCGACATGTACTTTAACCAGCTACAAAAACCTAGCGTCAACGTTGATGCGCCCGTATATCGCCCCTGGGGCGCCTTTTCCTGGCCCCAAACCAACAAGACGTTCTGGTCAAAACCGCTTGCACAACAGATGTGCATCATTGACTTGGATAACCGCACATTCAACCAGTCTGGACAAATATTTGGCCCCGACGCTATGAGCTGGAAAGACAAGAACCAAGTCCATGGGCTGTCTATGGGTATTTTGAATCACTGGCTTTACGGTTAGTCCCCGACAACGATAACGAACGCGTATAATCTTAGCTTGAGCTGACATCCCTTTCCGGTAGCGAAAATCCACGGCTATAAATACTACTACATTGACATTGAAAACCCACAAGACCGCCGATCTTCATGGAAGAAACCTTCCATCATTTCCAAAATCCTCAAAAAGCACACCGCTTGCCTCTACCTTGACTCCGACGCCGTCTTCTACAACCTCGACCTCCCCTTTGAATGGCTCATGAACTACTGGGATCTCAATCCTGTTTCAAACTCACTTGCCCTCGCTGCCGACCCGGATCGCGAATTCAACCAGGACGAAAAAGGCAAAATCAACCTCAACACCGGCTTCATAGTGGCCCAGAACAACGATAAAACGTATGAAATCATGGATTCCTGGGACCACTGCTCCGACGAAGGCGGCAAGTACCCCGGCTGCGAAAAGTACCGACTCAATGAACCCGGCCGGCCGACTGATCAAGGCGGATTCGGCTCATACGTGCGTTACGATTTTCCAGATGATATTAAAGAACTTCCTTGCGACGAGGCAAATGGCTTCCCTGAAGCGCATACTGGGTGCGACGGCAAGTTTATTCGCCATTTGTGGACTGGTAAGGATGATTTTATCAAGATTGTCGTTGGAAACCAGATGCCTGGACCGTATCTAGAGATGTTTCATCGAGAGTTTCTGGCAACGAGGAAGAGCTTCTACATGACGGAGGCAAAGCTTATGAGCTCATAAGCAATGTACACAACGCCGCCCATACTGCAAGAACAGCCGCTTGTTCAGCTGGGGCAACAAGTTGGAGGGTCGCGGTATTCACTTCTCCTTTTTGTTCACCTTACTTGCATCTTCTCGATTTTGTTCCTACAACCGACACACAATACCTATCAACCCGCCTGTACATACAACTTTAATGCTGGGAGACATATTGATTTAGCACAGCCTGGGTACCAAGAATAGCCTATAGCGAGGCCCACTGGGTTGCCTCACAACGATCATATAACGAATATAGATGATTCAATGGACACCCGTGTCATGAGCCGACTTTGCCCACACTGAGCGACAGGTATTAGAGGCCAACATCATAACTACGACAAATGAAACAGCTCCTCGCAATCTCTAACCCTAGGCGTGGTTGCTTCTTATAATGCTTGCGAACACCGTGCATGCAACTTGTGCGGTCCTGGTGCGGAAGGCAGTGCAGCAGCTGCATAACCTGGTTGGTTGGCACGTACCTCGTAGCGCAAACCTGTGGTTGCTTACGCCACACAAGCAAGGATCACTGAATTTCCAGACGAAAAACAAGCCCGGGCTATTCCCACCACACACCAATGCTGTACTCCTGTTCAGAATGCAGGAGCCTCGTGTCTTTCGTTCGTCGCGGTGTATAAGTAGGTGCAAATTATGTGGATCAGCAGCCCTCGCAAGACTATCAGTATACGTGAACCTGAGTGACGAGGGCAGGTCGTAGATTATGCTACACGAAACCAAATTATTGATGTCGTCTCTCGTCAGTATCTTAAGAGCCATGGCTTGCTCTTTCGGGCGAATTAGCTTTCCCTGTGATTTCGACATTCACGCTATCCTAAAACTAGAAGATTATTGGTAAGCAGTGCGCCCTAGCAAGACAACCACTTGCCCGCGCCGAGGTAGTGTCACTGCTGAATATTAATCAATTTTAGCGCGTGCCTTATTAAATGACAACCACCAATTGTATCATGATGCTTTTTGCTGCCCTTTAAAACACAGGGCTAGCCTGAGCCTTGTTGTAGGAACAGCATTTGGGAGCCACTTTCATCAGCCAGCATCGCCGTCATGGCAGATGACAGCCAGCAGGCCAAGCAGGAAGAGCGAAAAGAGTTGCAGGCAGCTGGGATTGGAACCCCCCGCGACAATGAACACATTAGTTCCAGCAGCGACAGCCAAGCCCCCAGTGGCTTCCCACCCGAAGTACCGCGTACAGAGAAGCTGGATACTGTTGTACCGTGGGAAGACGATAGCAATAACCCCCTGAATTGGTCTTCGTTGAGAAAAACACACACTGTCTTCATGATATCCTCCTTTGGCTTTGTTGCGTAAGTAGTCGCGGCACCACACCATTCATTCTTTTGCTTACCACGCTGTCTCCAGATCAGCGGCCACATCCATCATCAGCCCAGCATCGGAACAGATACAGCGTGAATTCAACGTTTCAGGTGTAGTTTCCCTTCTGCCACTTTCTCTGTACGTATTCGCGTTAGGCTTTGGCCCCGTCCTCGGAGGACCGTTGTCCGAAACCCTCGGTCGTCTACCCGTGTATACCGGCACCTTGATACTCGGCTCACTCTTTACTCTTGGTGCCGGGTTTACACACAATTTCGGCGCTCTCTGCTTTTTGCGATTTGCCGCGGGCTTTTGTTGGGCACCTGCTCTGGCAATTGGTGCTGGATCCGTTGCGGAAACGTTTGCGTCCAAAGTCAGGGGGCCGATGATGGCTGTTTACGTCCTGATGCCGTTCCTAGGACCTGGATTTGGGTGTGTATTTCAGGGTTGTCCTACATGGCTATTTGCTAACTTGCTTGTGCTTGTGATAGGCCTGTACTCGGATCATTTGCTGCAAGTCGCCAAGACTGGCGCTGGACGCAGTGGGTTCTTCTCTTCTTTGCTGCCTTTACGCTATGCCTTGCTCTCACCAGCAAGGAAACAATTCACAGCGCCATCAAACGAAAACTGGCCAGAGAACGTGGCGAGCACATCGATCCGCCACCACCGTTTGCATCCCGCATTAAGCAGTTTCTCCAAGTCGGGCTCATTCGGCCAGTGCACATGCTGTTCACGGAGCCCATTGTTGGCTTCCTCTGCCTCTATGTGGCAGTAAACTTTGGAATTCTGTTCAGCTTCTTCGCCGCCGTCCCTTACACCTTTGGCCGGATCTACAACTTCAATGTTGAGCAAGCGGGCCTAGTCTTCTTGTCCATTGCTATCGGCTGCGCTTTTGGCTTCGGCACCATTTTATTTTGCGACTACAAGCTCTATCGTGCACAAGCTCCCAACTACCCCCCTCACAAGATCCCGCCCGAGCATCGCTTGTATCCGGCCATGTTTGGTAGCTTTGGTCTGCCCATTGGCTTGTTCTGGTATGGCTGGACTGCCAAGGCGTCGATATCCTGGGCCAGTCCAGCAGTAGCCATTGTGCCGTTTGCGTGGGGAAACCTTTGCATTTTTGTAAGCTCTACACAATATCTTGCCGATGCCTACCATAGTAGTATTGTGGCTAGTGGAGCCAGTGCAAATAGCCTCGCGCGGTATACGCTTGCTGGAGCATTTCCGTTGTTTATCATTCAGAGTAAGTGGCTTTCTGCGACTGTTTTTATTATTGGGCTATACTGACCTTGGGTGCAGTGTACGACGCTTTGACGTTGTCCTGGGCGCTCAGCTTATTTGCCTTTTGCACTGTAGCGCTACTTGCAATTCCGTGGATCTTGTTCAAATGGGGACCAAAGATACGCGCCATGAGCAAGTATGAAACTGTACAGTACGAATAACTATATGAAGGAAGGGCTTATACATAAGAAACTGCATAGAAAGGCGTTACTGTTTTAGCATCTTTGCCCAACAGAATCGAACAAAGCTTATTTGCCCACATCCGTCTGGGCTGTGGTTTATTTTCTCGTCTATTTACGAAACTCTCCGCGTGTCAAATCTATTTAGACCACATCAATAGTCTCTCCAGGGACGGTAATAACGTTAAACTCCTCATCCAGGTAGTACCAATACTTGTACTTGTCCGGAATCTCAGCAGCAGGCTGAATATCCGACTGGGCAGGAATGTCAAACTTTTCCGTCGCATCCCCCGGCGCAGTGTATGTGTTGCAGAAAGTTGGCATGGTGGTCTGGTTGAGGCTAATCTTGTCCTTTTGCGTGACGCCCTTGATGAGGTTGAGCCAAAACTCGTGGCTTTCTTCAATGTAGCTCATCATTGTGGTGGCGTTTTGGAATTCGTTGCCGATGATGGTGTTGAGGCCGCTGCCTTTGACGACCTTGTAGTACTAAATGTATGTTAGTCTTGATATGGGGAGTGAAGGAGGGTTTTTTGCTGTGGGTTGGACGTACGGTGAACCAGTCGTAGAAGGACCTCTTCATACCTGGACGGTACTTTTCGATGTCGTCGACGGCTAAGTAGATTGTTAGAGTGAGTTTGACTTTCTGGTTCAGATGGGTGAGTGCGGTGAACTTACTCTCGACAACCTTGGAGAGGGGGTCTCTGGTGTCAACGGCAATGACCTTCCAGTCAGTAGTGTTGTCCTAAATTGGACGTTAGTGTCGCAGTCAGAAGAGTCAAATCGTTTTATAGACGTACGTCAATCATGGCAAGTCCACCAAGGATCTTGACCTGCTTCACCTGCCCAACATGCGGCGGCTCAAGCGAGCTAATGTCAAAAATGTCCATGGGATCATTGTCGCCGATATATCCGGTAAATTCATGCTCGACAGTCGAATCCTCCCACGTCTGCGGGATGGATCCATAGCTGAACGGGTACGACTTGTGCGGCCAGACGTTGACGACGTAGCGAGGCTGATCTTTCTTGTCGTCGTGGAAGATGGGGTCTGTCCAGGTATCAGTTACATAGCTCGTCACTTATGTTTTACAGCGAGCGAGCAGAAACAAGGCAAAGACGACATACTCAGAGGCTCGCTGCGCTTGATTTCAATCTTGGCATTTGTCCAGCGAGGAATCTCAATGACCATGTTGATGATGTTCTTTTCGCTTCCGTCGGGGTAGATGGGGACGTCGTGCCAGAAAGAGGCCGGGTTGCCATCTTTCTCAAGCCATACTCGCCAATCCTAAATAGAAGAAAAAAGTTTGTTAGGACCTTCCTGGTATGGAAATTGCAAAGCTTGCTTGCTTGGTGTACAAACCAGAGTATTGCGAGCGCCGACTTCGCGCAGAGTCAAGGCGCTAGCATTGAACTCCTGAGAGCCTCCCTGTGCAGAAACTGCGCCAACGGCGAGCGAAACAAGAGCCAGTACAGATTTCATTTTTTCCCTTCAATTCTTTTGTTCCTTTTTTTTGGCCAAGTAAAGAGAGGAAAAGAAACAGAGCACGAGGATCTGCAAAATCGTAACTAAAAATAATCAGGTACGGGGCCCAGAGGTTTATACATACACAGCAGCATGACAGCTTTACATCCCTCCCGTGAGCACTAATGCCAACATGGGCCTCCACGAAGGGATCCATGCAGATCCAAGGCCTCCGGGACCTCCATCTCGGTGACGAAATGGACTGGCCCGGCCGAAACGAATTTCTCAAATCAATGGATACTGGCGTGTGCTTGTTGAGGAAACTGCGCCGTGAGCAAGCTTTAGTCGAGTCGCACTTGTGGCGTCCACTAAGAGCGCCATATGCGGACCCAGCTCGCCCATTTAGGCATTATAGTTAGCGCACGTGGGCTTTACTTTATATTGTCAGTACAAAACGTATTAGCTGAGCTTTTGTCGCGTCTTGGCGTAATGTCACTCAGTGGCTCCGGGAGACAATCGAAGTTGCACCACGTGGATTTGGGTAACTTTCGACTTGGATAGAGTTTCTTTTTGCCTGGGCTTGCTAGATAACAAATGTCACACGGTTACGAGTAAGCCCGTTGATTTCCAAATGCAGTGGAGGCTCGCTTGACTCGGAGCGCGACGGTCAAGTCAGGCCACAAAGGTGTTGCGCGGGGTTACAATGGGGATAACTGGACAACTCGAGCGGTCTTTTTTCTATTTTGGAATATAACGTGTCCGTAGCCTCCGAATAGAAACTCCTTTCACAGCGGCAAGGACTATAACTGGCACGTGCCCACTTGCCTGCGCAGATTATGTGCAGGGCATCGAGAGTCGGAGTTGCAATTGCTACGTCACTGCTCTCATGGCTGCTGGGGAATAATGGGAATGGGTAGGTGCACCGCAGCGGTGCAAATAGCTTATTTACACCCTAGGGTTATAACTAAGCGTTCCCAGCGTGTTATTTTGCTATATAGGTCGGCGAGAAATAGTAGCGTATATATAAAAACAGAAATTTAAAATAATTCTCTCCCTCGTCGTAATAGATAATTTCTAATTTAAATCGTTAGACCTTAGTTATCTACTTAATAAAGATAATATAAATATAGGTAATAAAGCTATTTTAAACGCGTTTATATTCCTAGACGACTATTTGCCCCCTAAGGCGTAATATAGCTCGAATAATAAGCTTTTTAAAGCTATTTAGGACTAGGCTACTAATTAAGGTTATACTTTCTTAATTAGAAGATTATAAATAATAGGATCCTCTAAGAAGTGAACTAAGTACTATTATAACTATTATATGCCTTTAGTAAGCGCTTTATAGCCCTAAATTCGAAGAACCTTAAGCTAATATATAAATTACTATTTCTTAATTATTATAAAGGAGAAAGATAATACTACTTAGTAAGTCTATTACTATAGCGAATTTAGGTTTAATTCCTATAATTATAAGCCTAGTCCTAGCTAAAGGGTGTACCTAAGCTATAGGGCGTTATTAGATAAAGTTAAGGAGTAAATCTTATAGTTATAGAAGGTTAGTATTACTTTAAGAGATATCTAGATACTTATATAATATAAAAACTAAGAGTTATTATATATAAGGTAGGATATATATAACTAACTAAAATACTTATAGGTTAACTAGTATAATAGCGAGAGTAATATAGCTATATTAATTATAGTATTAAATTTAAATAAATACTAGTATTAGATTTAGCTTAGTAATAATAACTATATTTATTCTATCTTATTCTTAAATATCGCTTCCTTAGAGCTAGTTAAGTAATATTTAAAGGTAATTATTATAGACTATATATATAAAATAAATAAATATAATCTACTATTATTATATATAATTAGTATTAATACCTATTTAAATAGCTTTAGTATTATATACGCCTTCCTTAATAATAAATAGGCTAAAAGCTATTCCTAGATGCTTTAGTAATTTTATAAGTTATTTATTATATAAGGCGTCTTACTACCTTAAATCCTTATCTATAATAATTAGAAGGTAATGCTTATAGCTATTAACGCGGTCTTCCTATTAATTAAAATATAGCTATGCCTTTAGTATATTAATAAGGCTATATTATTTAACTATAAGGCTAGCTTCTAGGAAATAATAGTAATAATTTAGTATATAAAGCGTATTATATAGGTAGTAATATAAGCTTAAAATACTACCTAGGCGATATATAATAAATCGCTTAGAGGAGTAGTTAAAGAAGTATACCTTAAGTAGGCTATTATCTTAGCTACTATAAAGCCTAAAAAGTAGTATAATAAGAAGCTAGACTAGGCCTAGAAGTAATTTAAAGGGTATTAGTATGCTATTCTAAACGCTAATATAATTCCCTAGTATAAGGCTTAGCTAAGTTAATTCCGTAATAAATATAAAAACTATTATTAGGCTTAGCTTAACTATTTTAAAGATATCTAGGTAACGCTATATAAAGAGAAGATTATATATACCTAGACTAATTAGAATATATATTATAGTAATATTACTATATCTCGTGTTAAGGGATTATATTTATAGCTTAAGAGATATATTAGAACTTTAAATAAGGATTTAAATAATATCTAATAGGCTATATATTATATAACTAAGTAGTAGGTAATTACTATTAACTTAAGATATTAATTTAAGTAGGTTAATATACTATTAGACCTCTATAAGAAGCTATATATAAATATATATAGCTAGGTCTCCTTTTATATATTAAGATTAGCTTATAAGTAAGAGCGGCGGTTAAAGAATATAGAAAGGCCTCTACTAAGCTATTATATAGGTGCTTATAGGTAGACTTATAAAATCCTATATATATATAATTTAAAGCGCCTAATTTCGCGGAATTAAATACTAAGGCTATCTTACTTTAATACTTAGTAGTATCTCTAGTATAATAGCTAACCTCTATATATTAAAGAGCCTAATATACTTTAAACGCGTAGTTTAATTATATAAAGAAGAGATATACTAGCCTATAGTACTTAAAGAGATCCCTTTCTCTTCGAGGTTATTAAATTATAGTCTTAAAGGAAGCCTAAATATAGCTATTACCACTAGATAGGCTATATAATATTAATACGCTAATACCTAAAGTAGAATAATACTATAGAGATTATAATTTAAGGAACGCCTATATCTACGCCTTTATATATACCTATGCCTATGCCTATACCTACGCTAGCGCTAGCGCTAGCGCCTTATCTAACTAACTAAGAACTTCTTAAGCACCTAGAGATAATATACTCTTATTATATTAAGGATAGGTAGCGTTAGTATAATTCTTTACCTTTATAAGTAATAAGGAGTAATTCTATATATTATAAAGCGAAGAATCTTAAGGCTATATTATAAATTATAAAGACCTAGTTTAATTAGTATTTAAAGCTATATTAAATAAGTAAGTAATATAGTATAGGGAGCTTAGCGCGTCCTTAAACTAAGGAAGAGATAGTATTATATTTTAACTTTAGAGGTATTTATAATAAAAAAGATAATAAGGAGGTAGATTATTAGGAATAAGAATAATATAAAAGAAAAGGGTATACTATAAGATATTATAGGCTTTAGTATATATAGTAGGAGATTTTAGAGGTATAGGTATAAAAGCATTAGTATATAGGTAGACTATTATTTAAATATAAAAAGCTAAATAGAAAGTAATATAATAATAGCCTAAGCTAAATTATAGATATTACTTACTATTATTAGCTATAATAAATACTAAATCCTCCTCTATTAGCTTATCCTCCTCCTCTCTCTTATTTACTATCTTAAAGTTAGATAGGTTAACTACTACTCCCTAGCTATAATAGTTATTATCTTCCTCTCTTTCTTCTTCCTCTTTATAATTACTAATAAACTTAAAGTCTATCTCTTTATATATTAGGTATTATAAAAAGATCTTATAGAGATTATTATTATCCCTCGCTACCTCCCTAAGGACTTTTATAATATTTTTTACTCCCTAAAAATACTATAAATAATTAGTATATAAATAATAAATAATTAAAAGTAATAACGAGGTAAGTATAATAAAGAGGTAGGAATAAGAATAACTTATAGTCTACTACCTCTAATTATAAAGGGTATAAAGTAGGTATACTAGCTAAATCTAGGTGTAGTTACTAAAGAGGGAATAAGCCTAAGCTATTCCTAGTTATTACTTAGAAGAAACTTATATTAGGTGGTATTTCTACTTCGCCTTTATATAGCTAATATAGGAATCCTTATTACTATTACTATAATAGTAGTAGCTATTACTTCTTCTTTATTAAAGGCTAGAGAAGTATACTAAATAAGTAATAATTCTTTCTAGCTTATAGTTAGACGAGCTATTTTTATAAATCTATTAAGTTATTAGTATAAGGTAATAGATTATTACGAAAAAATATACTATAACCGGGCGTAGAGTATTAACGCCCTTTAGCACAATCTTAGCGGGCGCTATAGTAGTAGGCGCGGCGTTAGTAGTAATAGTAATAGGAGTCTCTATAGTTTAAATTAATAATAATTATAATAAAAGAAGAGGAATTAGAAATAACTAGTAAATAATTTAGTTAAATTAGGCGCTAGCTATTAGCTAGCTATTAATTCGTTAGCTAGCTATTATACTAGCTATTTCCTAGCTATCTTAGCCGCTATATTACTTTAGTCTTACGCTAGCACCTCTAGTAGAAGAAATAAAATATAATTATATCTAATAAAATTATTAATATATATATTAATATAGTAGTAATACGCGATTATTATATATAAATAAATAGGGGATTAAAATAGTTTAAATACTTATGAAAGCTATTCTCGCCGACCTATATAGTAAAATAACACGCTAGGAACGCTTAGTTATGACCCTAGGGTGCAAATAAGCCTATTTGCACCCTAGCGGTGCACCTACCTCCACCCGGGAATAATATCCTTATGTAATGACACCTGCAATTAGGAACTACCACTTCAAACTATCACCGACCCTTGCTCTTTGTATGCGCTCTTCACGCCATCAGGGTACGAGTTGGAGCTTCCGTGTGCGCCTAACTTCGTCTGCGTTCGGTCCCAAATAACGCTCAGACTTGAAACTGTCGTGTCCAAGTCAGCAAAAGAAAATGGCAGAGAGCTTGCAAGCCTCTAGGTTCAGGGTGGCCTAAACTAACCTCCAAGTCAAGTTTGCCTGCACAACTGCTTTGATACCATCAATATACTTGCCGACTTCTGTATTGACAGCTTCACCCCGCCTCGGGATACGAGCTTCAACTACTTCCCATCGTCTGTAGCGAGATTCAAGCAGCTCCCCTACCGTGTTGAAGGCTTGCTGGACCGATAAGCCGTGTTGCCGACAGATTACGACCATGTTGTGGGGGACCCCTTCCGCCTATGTCATGTTCAGTAAGTATCAGCAGAACGATTAAATTCACGACCTACCTTCTCTTTCTTGTATGACAGTATGTCATTTGTGCTGACAACTGCGTCAAAAGTGGACACTGGCATGTGAAATAAGCCAGGGCAACTTACATGGCAACCATGTCCACACCAAGGTCTTCTAACTCCATTATGCACGGATCTTCGAAAACCTCATCCGGGAGTTGAAGTTTATGGGCATACTCGACGAGATGATACAAAGGCCTACAGCCAGCAGACTGTCGTCGAATTGTAACAATCTCCTCCAACGACAGGGCCCGTTTAGAAGTCCGGTCATTAACCTGTGTCAGTGCACCATTGCAATATCCCTGCATTGCACTGGTGAATCTTTTTTGAACACCTAGCACCTCCTCAGTTATGGTTATTCGAAAGGACTTCCGAGGTAAACTTGCACGTACCGACCGACGAGTTCTAAGTATACACTTGTTAGCAGTGTGAAGCAAATACTTGTAAACAAGCCGCACCTACTGTAATGAGTCTCTCAACAACAGTGTCATGGACCTGGACAATGCGCAATCGTCTTTCATTTTCCGTAATTGGTCCAAGCATTGGTAACATCAGACTTTCCATGACAACCTTGGACTCTTCCGGGTGTTCACGCAGGCATCCGTTGTCAAACACTAAATTTCGTGGCGCTCAAGGTCAGTGCACGTCGTTGATTCATGACCAATAACACACTCACTATCATCGTATGGGAAGACCTGGGATGAGATTGTGTTAATAAAAATTATCCGGTTATATCTCGACGCTACAAGCAAGTAGTTTGTTGTTCCTGTTGTTCTACTTACCCAGTTTCCCCAATCACACAAGGTGCGAAATCTTTCTGGAGCAGCTTCTGGAGCCGCAATAGCACAGAAGTACGAAAAGTCGCATTTGTTGATTTTCATTTTCATTTTTTCGTCCAAGGAACAGAACCTGTGTATATCTATGTATTAGTGATGTGAGCTTTTTTGCGGATAAGAGTATGACTTGCGCTGCAATCCAATCTTCTGACTCTGCCTTGACAGCTTCATAATGCGGATTCACAGTTGGATCCTGCTTCAAAAAAGATTGAAACATATTAGGCAAGGCAACTATAGTGTTTTCACGCCTACGCCATGACGAAAGTAATCGTCTGAGAACCGTGCGGTCATCAAAGACCGTGCTGCTGTGTAAGTACATGATGATAATTTGCCTGCGACGAAACAACGGAGACTCAGACCGCTACACTAACACTCGTCCTCTCCCCGCCCTTCCTGAAGTGCTCATTATAGTCCTTTATACATACAGTCCACTTCCAATACAATATTAATACAACATATTTTTGATACAGTGTCACATTTTCTGTCTTCACAACGAAGGATTCTCATCACTTGGAGAGTCTCAGACTCGAGTGTGCCAATCCGGACCATGCGGGCGCACCAGCGGGCGCACTAGTGGCGGCCCAATGGGTAAACAATAGAACACAAAATACTGATATCACATGGTGGCGAATACATGCAACGGTCGCTGGATGCAGAAATATGTTCAGGGATTAAATACGCTGACCAGTAACCTTTTACATAATGTCTTCAAGATATCGACAACCTCGTAGAATGTGGAAGTGGATATCCAAGGTCCTCGGCAACCTTGTTAGGCCTTGGAGTCGCTCTTGAAACTGGCCGTTATAGGATTAGAAGTTGAAGGAAAAGACTGTTAGTAATACGCTTATCTGCAAATCCCTCACAGAGGCTAAGAAATGTATGATTCGCGGGGATAATAAATGTGATGGTAGGCAAGGTCATGACGAACACTAGCGGTAGATTTCCACCTACAAGGTCCGTACCGGCCCGAGTTTGCGGCTCGGGAAATGCGGAGGCGAGGTTTCGGTATCGGTTCATGCCTTGGCCTGGACTTTTACAAAAGACCTAACATGCATGTGTCACTCGTACACGAAGCTCAGTATCCGCGTATTCAGCCCTTCACCGCAGAGACAATAGATCCGTGCATGCTGGGGAAATTCCGTTTTGGGACAGCTCAGAATGTGACTCTACACTTGATGCTTGTCCAAAGATATCTCAAATTGTGTTACAAAGTTCTCTTGGCAGTGTTTAACCGGCCGACATGCTCACCTCGCAGCGCCTTATCATGACCTCATAGTTCAGCTGATCTAGGGTCATGTAGGTTCCTCAAAAAGTGAAAATGAAGGAGTCTCATGAGACACTTGGACTGTAAGAAGCACTTCATATCACACCAGATTCCAGTCGCAAGATTGGGCAGCCATGCTCATCCGCGTCAACCTTTGAACGATGGCCTGGCAAACGCCATGTTGGATCACTGGAAAACAGGGAGCGGCATGTGACAACTTTTTCATCACACTGTCAATGAAGACAATAGAACCACAGTGAATAGACCGAGGTGGTCACGACCATAGATCCAAGACTCTAAGTGGTAGAGTTTCTCAACTGCACCCCGGTCCTGCTCCACTGCACACACCAAAAAGAAACCTCTACGGCCAGCAGAATGTATAGAAAATGGACAACCGAATTGTCTTGCATTGTTCCCGCAGCCGAAATGTGACCGATGTCTGGAGCTTGCCTATCACCTTGCATGTCCGAATCTCTTCGGCACTTGATGCTGCTGAAGAAAAGCTCTGTCCACCTGTTCACGCCTTTCCTAAAGTAATATGGGTGCATCCAAAGTCAAAAAGACGGCCGCCCGATGTCACAGCGGTCCCTTCACTTCAGCCGTCAGTCACGTCCTTATTCAACACTGCTCTCAAGTTGCTCTAATTCTCGCCATAGTCCTTTCACCTGAGGGATTAGTATATCCTTTTATCAATCTTTTTGCTATAATATGAAGAAATAGACTGTACTGGGCATCGCTTTCTCAACAATGTCGACGTACAGGGTGGGACATCACACGTTCCAGTGGACAAATCTTCATCTAGCCCGCGAAGAAACAGATCCACTACGCTATGAATATGATAAACTCGGCAGTAATGTTGTCAAGTCGTTACAGTTTATACATAGTCAGAGGAAAAGCGCCTCCGCTGAGAAGACATCCAGCTGCCTCCCCTTCGACATGTACGCCACCCTTAAAGATCACCACGGCTCAGACGAAGAACTTGGCAGTCTCTGGAGGGAGGTTCACACTGTCCCGACTGGGTTGACTGGTCTCAAATTGAACGCGGCCAAAAGTTCTTTTACCGGTACGCACCCGCTAACCTCATTGGGTTCGCCCTCCAGGGCTTCGTGGGTGAGAACTCCGCCGCTTCGGGTGTCGTTGAAGTTCTGGTACGCACTGGAGGGTTTTCGACTTCGGTGCTCCGCCGTCGACTGCTAGAAACATTCCAACTCATACTTCAAGTCACTGAAAAAATTGATTCTATAAAGCCGGGTGGCGAGGGTCATACCACAACCATACGGGTTCGCCTCCTCCACTCCGCGGTGCGAGAGCGAATTATGAAACTCGCGGACACACACCCTAGCTATTTTTATGTTAGCAAGTTCGGGGTTCCTGTTAACACATTGGATTCTATACACTCCATTGCAACTTTTTGTTGTAATCACATGTGGCTGCAGCTGCCGCGCATGGGCGTGTATCCAAGCCAGCAGGAAATTGCAGACTACATAGCCTTGTTCCGCTACGTTGGCTACTTACTAGCAACTCCAGACAAATACTTTGCTACTGTCGAGCAGGCGAAAGCCACCATGGAGAGCATGCTTCTTCACGAGCTGCAAATTACAAATACGTCTCTCGTTGTGGGGTACAACTTTGTGCAGTGTGTAAAGGATATGCCGCCACTCAACATTTCTGCAGGGTTTATTGAAGCTGGTAGCAGGGTTCTGAACGGCGACGAGCTATGTGACTCGCTTGGATTTGGTCGGCCTTGCTTAATATCGTATGCCTGCTTTTGGGGTTATTGTTGGTTTGTTCGCATTCTGGCTCTTACGCAGTGGCTGTGCCCACACTTGGATGAGGCGATTGTCAACTACTTTCGCAAAACCCTACACCAAGTCATTATCCGGCATAGAGGCGGTTTAGGGAGGCCTTCAAAGTTGGATTTCAAATTCGTCCCGCAGCTGGGCAAGCTGACTGCGAAAGAGGGAAATGGCAGAATGCAACCATCCGCTTCACCTCACGGGCGCCCGCTTGAGGCTTTTTGTCTCATTGTATTTGCAACAGGGTTTTTGCTTCTTCTATGCATTACTGTTGACATATTTGTTTGTTTTTGCCGTGCATATGGTGGTTTGGGTCAACGGACGTATCCGCTCTTGGAGGATTAAGGTCTGTTCCATACAAGACCTGATTTACTACACGCGGAATGAGTTTGTTGATTTTAATAACTGTAGAGAGCTACCTACCTTAAGCGTACTTAATTGGACTTAATGCATATTTCTACTTGGTCAGGTTACTCAAAACTGGACATAACTCAAGGTGAAGAGGACAGGGGTGCTGAGTAAAGTGCGCTGAGTAAGGTTGTGCAGAAGTGTGTAGCCTCGCCTCCAACAAGCCGGCGACTACACATCGAGAGAGCCCGACAAGCTGCCCGTCTGTATATAAATATGCCGCGGCGTACCTAGTCTTCAAATCCAATAATACTTTAATGCTTTTTCATTGCATGTGTCTCAAAACTCCTTGTCACTAACATGGCTCTAAATTTCAACCCTGACTACATCATTGTCGGCGGCGGCACGTCAGGCCTCGTCGTCGCCAATCGCCTCTCCGAAGACCCCAATACCAGGGTCCTAATTCTTGAAGCAGGTTCAGACGTCACCTCAGACCCGCGTGTCAATGTTCCTGCTTTTTGGATGTCTCTCCTTGCATCGGAGTTGGACTGGGACTTTGAAACCGTCCCCCAGGCCAATCTTGCCGGTCGCACTAACAGCCATCCTGCTGGGATAGCACTTGGTGGCTCATCTGCCATCAATGGACAGGCCTTTGTTGCCCCAGCAAAAATAGAAATCGATGCCTGGGAGAAGCTGGGTAATCCAGGCTGGAATTGGACGAACATGGTTCCATTTTACAAGAAGATATTCACCCTAGACGATCCAGATCAGGCTACCAAGGAGCATCTTGGAATCGACTGGATTAATGATGAGTACCGTGGCTCCGGTCCAGTAAAGGTTTCGTTTCCTGGCGTTATTCAGAATCCTGCGTGTAAAGCATGGATTGACACTTTTCGCGGAATGAACAAGCTCACCACGGGCGGTAGGTACACCTATAGACCGATTCAAAGCAAATGCTAACAAGTCCAAGACCCATTTTCAGGAACCTCCATCGGCGGATATAGTAATGCATCTACTGTGGATTACACAACAAAGACTAGAAGCTTTGCAGCCTCTGCTTATGGCAGTGTTCTCCTCGAGCGGTCCAATGTCAAGATAGTCACGGGCGTGAGAGTCTCCAAGATACTACTGAGCGGTGAGGATGGTGATCTCACAGCGTCAGCTGTTCAAGTTTCGGTAGACGGGAAGGAAGACACATACACAGCATCGCGACAAATTATCCTCGCCGCGGGAGTATTTAACACCCCTAAACTTCTTGAGCTATCTGGAATCGGCAACAGGGAAATCCTCAGCCAACATGGAATTCGCTCTATCATCGACCTTCCCGGTGTCGGCGAAAGCCTGCAAGACCATCTAATGACTGGTATTAGCTATGAAGCAGCTGACGGCGTCATGACTGGTGATGATCTTATGCGCCAGAATCCTGAAGCTCTTGCAGCAGCGCAGAAGTTGTACGAGGAGCACAAAACCGGCCCGTTCAGTATTGGCTCCATACAATCCAGCGCATTTATGCCGCTCATCAACGCATCCCAGTCTGAAGTCCTTGCGCAATTCCCACCGAGGCCAACCGATGGCGAGTACGACGCCATTGTTCGCTCCATTATAAATAAGCCAGATGAATGCACGGCGGTCTGGTTCATGTTCCTATCACAGTCCAACCTGCACGCAGACGCTAAGGGCTATGCAGGAAACACATTGCAGCCTGAGAATTACGCTTCTCTGGGGTGTTGGCTTTCACATCCACTTTCTCGCGGCTCGTCTCACATCGCATCTGCCGATCCAACCGCCAAGCCCAGGATCGACCCCAAGCATCTCACGCATCCTGCGGACTTGGAAATCCTCGCACGACATGTTCAATCACTCGACATGCTGCGCAACAGGCCTGAACTTTCGACCATGTTCAAACCGGATGGTAAGAGAAACCACCCTGATTCCTTCAAGGTTGCCGACTTGGAGATTGCAAAGAAGTACATTACCGAGTCGGCTCGGGGCGCACTTCATAGCTGCGGCACAACAAGTATGATGCCAAGGGACTTGGGTGGTGTTGTCGATGACACGTTGAAAGTATATGGGACGACGAATCTCAGGGTTGTGGATGCTAGTATCATTCCACTGATTCCACGAGGGAATATCATATCATCAGTGTATGCAGTTGCTGAGAAGGCGGCGGATATCATTAAGAGCGCACAGTGAGGGCTGCTAGATGGTATTCCTGACCGCATATATAATAGCACAATGTTATTATGCAGACTTTGGACATCTTCGATGCGAAAATTTTAGCTCGTATCGGCTTCGCTGGCTGGTACGAACTTCCCTCCACTATTAGTGGCTTCGTGAACTAGGCTGACCTTGGTTCCGTAAAAATCACCTAGCAAAGACTACGAACCCCCTTTTTCATCTTTTCTCCTAATAGTATCTACGTTTCCCTATATTACACGCCTTTTAAACCCCAATTGAATTAGTTAGCGCCAACTACAACTGTCCAGATGCCACAGTACGAGCGCATTCGCCTGTTTAAGCAGGATGACCTGGGCCACCTCTTCCCTCTTCTTCGAATCTATGCACTTGATCCATCAATCGCCGAAACGGTCAAAGACATTCACATAGCTGTGTCTAATTGGATTGGCCGCGGGTGTTTCCGCTTTCGACTTCAGGTTCAGGAGGAAGAGAAAGAGGTGGATGTCGAACTCCACGACGGTGCGCACAAGGCATTGAAAAGTCGTGTCAGGCAACTTGGTCTTCAGACACGGAGAAAAAGATGACTTCAGCTCTGGAAAACGAAAGGCGCATCGCTGTTGGGGCCTGGACGTTGCCGGCAGACAAGCGTGACGAGCACCGCAAAGCTTTTGGGTATACGGGCGCTGTACTTCTTCTGTCCCTTTGTATCAATGTCGAGACTGTTACTCTAGGCGACCTTCGGGTTGATGATGTTTTGGATGACTACTTTAAGAGGAGTAACTACCGGTTTGATACCTAACCCGGCATTCTCTAAGCTCAAGAGAGCCACGCTGCTGGGCAGGGGTTTTGATGAAGCACTACAGTCATCTGGAGATATGTCAGTATCTGCAATACTTCCATCGATCTGTGAGCCTTGATAAAATTGTCATGGATGGTATTAATCGGCTCGTTACCTAGTAGTCTTGAACATCTTCGCCTAAGACTAGACGAGAGGCATGCACAGCCTGGTTGACAGCAACATCGATGAGTTAATAGCTAATAAGGCGGACAAGCTGCAAACCTTACGAAAATCGAAGGGGTTGAGGAGCCGCTCAAAGGCGTCATTGGAATTTACGGAGATATGTCAGACGAAAAAGTGGTGTATTCAAAGCCAGGCGGTACATTGAGTCGATTGCGCAACGAGGTTGATTGGAAAGAGGTAAAGCTAGAGTAGTGCTAAGATTGCGGGAGGTAGAAGGTAGCCTTGAAGTGTTGTTAAACATCTTGTACTAGTTCGCCTCGACTGACAAGTCTGTCCCAGTAGCATGATGTTTCGAAACATTCACCACCTGCCCATTCTTCAGCGTGATGACCTTGTCCATCTTATCAGTAGCATCTCGACGGTGCGAGACCATGCAGACTGTACAATTTGAAAACACGTCTGCTATAACATCTTGCATCCTTTTCTCTGTCTCACTGTCTGCACTGCTCGTCACCTCATCCAGGAGGACAATCTTTGATGCGGTTTTCGACTTTCGAAGCATTGCACGTGCTATATCAAACAACTGCAATTGACCCTGTGAGAAATTGGCAGCAGACATGTCCAACTCCAAACCCCCTTGCTGGTTGATATAACCCCATAGGCCAATGCGAGTTAGGATATGGATCATGCTCTCTGCAGGAATACGGTCCTCTTTATCGTTGTCGGTCATGGAGTAAGGGTCGAGATTAAGTCGTATGGATTCTTGCAGGCGTATCCCGTCTTGAGACAGTGTGGTGAAGCGCGATCGCACAATTCCATGAGGGATGGTTCGAAGCTCTACTCCGTCGATGAGAATGCTCCCTGTATACTCAATCATTCTAAGAAGGACAGCGAGGATTGTCGACTTGCCACTAGGATTCAAGTCAGCACTTAGCCTGTATTCCGAGGATGTGTTCATTTACCTCCCAGTTCGACCAGATATTCCAAGATTTTTGCCACCATCGATATCAAAGGACAAGTTATCAAGTACTTGGTGCGCACTACCGTCCAGTTTCCTGAAAGTGGTCCTGTGTCAGAGAATTGTTTGTGCAGCGCGTATCTCCTGCTTCGGGCTGTCTTACATATAGCTGGCACTAACGCCGCGGAATTCGATGCGACCCGTAGAAGGCCAGTGTTCTGGAATATGCTGAGCCTTGTCGTCATCTCTCTCCTGAGGTGTCCCAAAACAGAACATTTTGAGCCGTGCGATAGCACCGAGAGAGATTTCCAACTCAGTCCAGCTTTCAAGCAGAGAGCCCAGTGAGCCGCTAAAGGTAACAACGCTGAGCATCGATAGACCAAGTGCGTTGTCGGACGTCTCTCTCCGATACTCGAGGGCTAAGGTAACAAGCATAGTTGCGACAGCACATGTAATGAGATCCAAAACTAAAGTCAGCCACCGTTGTACGCAAAATAAAGTATAATATGGAATAAGTGAGTAGTCGAGAGCCGCTTGCATCTTTAGTGTGAATGCTTCTTGCCATTGAAAGGCACGGATTTGTTGAATGCCACTTGAAGTTTCGGTGAATTTTGTGAATAACGGCGCTTTTGTTTCCAGCTCTCGCACACGCAATTGACGTGAGGTGCGAAGATAGAAATGTTGAATAATGTAGACCACAACTAAGAGGCCAGGAATCACAGTGGCGACAAACTTAGCGCCGGCGCAGATAATCGCAATCTCAAGAAGAACAGTAATAAATGCTGGAAAACGTATTAGCTGGGTAAAAGGGTGCCGAGGATAGTAACCGACAGTAAAAAGTGTTCAGAAAGAATATGGGAAGATTCTGGGCAATCAACGTCATGTCTTGACTGAATCTGTTTTCAAAGCCTAGTTAGTGCTCAGTGCCATTATGGTTGACTGACGGAGCACCCACCGACTAAGTATAGATCCAGGGTCTGTCCCCGACAGAAATGAGGACGTTGCGCTGCGACATATCAAGGTTAATATCCGTTTATAGTTTAGTTCTGTCACCGCAAGA
The DNA here is from genome assembly GCA_002242745.2 of Lecanicillium sp. LEC01. Taxonomy (NCBI): domain Eukaryota; kingdom Fungi; phylum Ascomycota; class Sordariomycetes; order Hypocreales; family Cordycipitaceae; genus Lecanicillium; species Lecanicillium sp. LEC01. The sequence continues at coordinate 925,647 of NIWZ02000003.1, forward strand.
GGCCTATACTCACCCTATTGTCGCGGTAACTAGTCGCTTATGTAGGGCAGTCGCCGTACCCATGAAAATGTTCTGGAAATATAGACTGTGGCAAAACCGGGCATGTTAAGTATTTTGTCACGCCTGAAAGATATTGTTATTGACTCACTGCCATGACAGCGAAGCAAAGACGATTTTTGAGACGCCCAAAGCTGCGTACCCAAAAAAATAGAGGTTATTTTCCGGGTCTTTATCAAGCCAGATGCGCAGGAAAATCACTGTATGGAGAGTTTTAGCAAACTATACAACGTTTTCTCGCATGCTGAGTACTCACCGGGTGTCCTATCTGACACAGATGACATTATGATTAGCAAAAGACTGAGAATAAGCAGCGAGCGCTTAACGGATCCCAAATAGTACGAATATAACGCTCTGTCCCCCTTCCGCAGGTCACCCTTCTCATCCTTGGCAGAAGTAGAAACCGAGGGATTTGGCACAGTGACTGCTGGCTTTCCTGAATGTTCTTTCTCGACTGTGTGGTTTTCCTTGTCCAGTTGTCCATTTTCTTCCTGTTGTCTCGGAGGGCGCATAGCATCTCGATTTACAGCTGGAAGTCGTTGGACACCTCCGTCACTACTGATTGTAAAAACAGAATCTGCCGCTGAGCAGAGATCATCTAAAAAGCGAATCGACAGGTTCAGCCGGGTTTCAATTATTCATGTTACAATTGTTTATACTCACTGGAGCTCGTCGTCATTATTACAGTTGCTTTGCGTCTGCGCAAAAGGCCATCCTCTCCAAACAGCCGTTGAATAATTATTGACGAAGTTGTTGCATCGACTGCACTAAGCGGATCGTCCAGAACAAGCAACGGCGCTTCGCAATAGATTGCACGGCACAGTGCCTGTTGCGGCAGCAAGTTAGTGTTTGATGCTTAGTGGAATTTCCAGGTTTAGCCAGATAAACATACCACACGCTGTCGTTGTCCGCCACTGAGATTGGAGCCGTTCGCTCCGACCATAGTTTGGTCGCCTAGGGGCAAAAAGTCCAAATCGTGATCTAAATTACATGCGACCAGTACTTCTTTATACAGGGTCGCATTAAAATCGTCGTGGCAGATGTTCTCTCTAATGGTAGTGTTCTCGAGCCAAGATGTCTGATCCGAGTACCCAATTGGAGAAGATTTGACTTCAAGTCTGGAACCAGCTTCTAGCTGTACCTCCCCTATCAAGGCCTTTAATAGCGTAGTCTTGCCACATCCAACCGGGCCCGTGATCATGGCCACAGTTCCTGATGGTATCTCAAGGTTGACATCCTGAACTATAGGTCTTGAAAGCTCGGAGTTGACGGAAACATTTGCCGCTTTTATGGACAAATTTTGACTGTCGTCTTTGGAGCGGTTGTCGGCTACCTCTTCCCGACAGAGAAACTTCTGTATGCGTGGAAAGGAGGCTAACGAGCCTGATAGAGACGGAACAGCCAGCAGGATGGTGGCAAGTGGCTGTGATACAATGGCAACAACAGCCAATATTGTGTATATTTCGTTGGACGACAGGTCGCCGCCAGCTCGGGTCCAGAACAATGCTCCAGCAACCACAATGACAGGAGCTAGAGCCCGATTAAATGCATCTAGAAATATTGTGAGCAATGTTTGTTACCAGCGATCCGTCTTAATTCCTGTCAACTTACTTAAACCGCCGACAATGACACGCAAATTGCGCTCACGCATAGATGTCGTGAGTTCGACAGCACGAAGCCTCTCGATATAACTTAACATAGGCTGAGAGAGGCCTGCCATTTTAATGAGTTTTAGCTGCGCGATGACATTAGAAGTTTTAGCAACGCGGCTCTGAATTTTCTCGTTCCAGCTAGCCCGAGCCTTCATCATCTTTTTCGTTACAATCGATGTCCCAACTGTGGTGACTATACAGTTCTTGATTAGCCAGGATTTCAGGTAAACATGAAAGGAAAACACTCATGATACTTACTAATACCTGGCACAAGGAATAAAAGACACGAGGGTCCAGCTATCTTGCCCAAGATAAGGAGACCCAGGCCAAGCTCGACGACTGCAGCCCAGACGTCGTGGAACAGTGGAACAATGCGCTCAAGGCCATTTAGGTCAGTGGACATTAGTGTCACGGCCGCTGATTCCGCAAGCACCTCGTGGCTTAAATAAAACATCTTGTCGTAGATTGCGACCGTGAGCATGCCGCGAATAGACGTCGTAACTTGATACGCCAGATGAGTCGAGTAACCCTTTGTAATCTACTACCGGTCAGCACAAAAAAGAGCGATCTGTAATGTGAAAAGTTACTCACTGCTATACCAAAATAGATCAGTACTGTTGCACCAATGAGCCCATCTTTCGTGATATTTGGCAGTTCCTTTTCTTCAATCGCTCTTGTTGCTCGAAGAAGTAACAGTGGCTGCGCAAGGGTGAAGCCAATTTGGCAAAGACGAGGAATCGTGATGGTAACGAATGGTACAGCTTGTGCGAGAATGCACGCTTTAACCAGAGCAAACTTGGAACGTTTATCGACTGTGTTTAAGTTAGCATTTAGGCATTGATGATACGTTATGTGTTGAGTCCAGTGTACCTCTCTCCCACTGTGGCCTGAAGGCTTCGTATGCGGTTTTAGAATGAAACTCCGGAGCTAGCGAAGGCAGATCTTCCACTTTGAGCGCATGGCGGAATCCAATAAATAATGTTGAATTCAGCCATAAAAATAAGGACCTAGTCCAAAAGCCACTGGCCGCTTCACGGCCAACAGCTAGGCGAAGGCTCTCACGGCTGATAAATCGGCGCTTTGAAACCTCTTCACACAGAAGAAGCAGAAACCGCAAAACGCAGCTAACAATATACATTGCGCAAATAGGTTGAGACTCCAATCCAATGCGATGGAAGCATGAATACGTCTTTGTCATGTCAAACAACAGTGTAACGGACATAAATAGGCTGACGAAAGTAGACGGTCGGTAATTGTAAAGGTGCTCAAGAATTAGAAACATCACAATGGCAGCTGAGCCGGCAAGAGCAAGGCCTGCCGCTGGCAGAGTTGTCTCGGTTCGTACAGAGGCTTCAAAGATCCAGAGAATAAGTGTCGCAAGGTCGCAGCCAACCAAAAATGTACCTAGTAGAGTTTTGACACCCAGCAGCGGGCCTAAACGCACGAGCATTGGCTTGCTGGCAATGCTGAGTATTTGAACGATCAGTGCGAGGATAGCAACTATGGCCGGAGCAATTGTAAAAATAGATTCCTCAAAGAGTATGGTAAAATGGCTCTTTCCGTCCAGGATCGGGCCAAAGCCCGAATCAGTGCGGGATACAGCATTCCCCATTGTGAATAAAGCACAGTCGCCTGAAAAGTGAAGCAATGGCGACCAACGGGACGGGCGCCGACCGAACTGGCTGCAAGCTTGGTCACTACAGAGTCATATAGCGAAGGGTACTCTTCACTGCATGCAGCCGCAGGAGTAGCGTACAATTTTCTCAGTTCCGACAATTCAGACAGTTATTTAAATGAAGGCGACGTTGGTCATCTTCGACCTCGCTGCAACATGTGTACGAGTAGTGCTAGCATAGGAAGCGGGGAAGCTTGGCAGGATCACCCGTTCTGTGACTATTGGACGCGCTGGATTGGCATAATTAGTAGTAGAACGGGCTACAGGTACTCCGTACAACGGCTAGTAAAGGACCCTAGTGAAGGGTTGGTTCATTAACTTACGAGTAAGCCCTGCCGTTGCATAATTCGGGATGTGGATTTATAAACTGGCGGCTTATTGGCGGAACCGTGCGGCAAGCCATGGGTCTACCAAGCCTCGTTAGGCAGGCTGTTCCCATGCACCATTTCGTCCTAGCACGCCCTTTTAGGCGTCACAACAGCAGTAGTGACAAACTACAGACTCAAGGGCAGCCATAATGTGTTGGCACTCTTCCAAGGTGGTTGTGTTAGTCGGACTACTCCTCTACGCTGTCGAAACTCAGGCAGCGCAAGGCGATGCTCAGGCACCCCTTAACCAAATAGCGGACAACAGTACAGCACGGAGCCCAATGTACGAACGAATTCGAATTCAGAATGCCGAAGACCTGGATAGGCTATATGAGCTTATACGATCGTATGTCTTGGATCCATATCTTGCTGAGACGGTCAAAGATGTACACATTGACACGGTCCACTGGGGTGAAGGTTGCTGTTTTCGGGCAGATCTTGAAAAAGAAGAGCAAGAGCACCTCGTTACCTCGGAGCTACAAGATGCCGCTCAGGGTTCACTAGAAAGCTACGTGAAAGAACTGGGTATGGATGACGACTCAACCCAAGCAATTGTTGCTGCTTGGCGTACTGAGAGGCGAATTCAGACGGGAGCTTGGACGGGGCCTCGGAACAAACGTGAGGATCATCGGAAGGCGTTTGGACTTGCCGCCACAGCTGTCCTCCTGTCTTTGTGTAAAAATATCGAGACAATTTCCCTCGGGGATATTGCATCTGATGGTGTTCTACACCAGTATCTAAGGAGAGCAAACTATGGTCTTTTGAGTAGGCCTATGTTTGAAAATCTACGTCAGGCAACATTCCACGGCCAAAACCTTGATGAGAGTTTGTATAGTTCTTTGGAGCCTTTGCAATATATCCAATATTTCCATCGCCTTCCTGCTGTCGCTGCATTTGCCATGGACGTAGTACAAGATTACCAACCATGGCAGACCTACTTTGTTCCACGAACTGGAACTACAACCAAGATATCCATTACGCATGCAAGCCTCTCACCGGAAATTCTTGCCAAAATCATCGCTATGCCCAAGGCTCTAGAAGAGCTCAAGGTTTCTTATGAGGACTGTGGGACAGGGAAGGCGGTGTGGTAGCCATGGACTTTGCCCCAATTACTAGTGCCCTTCTAGAACAAAAGTCCTCTCTTAGTTCTATGGACCTGGATTTCGAGTTATCGGAATCATTTCTGACTCGTGTCTACCAAAGCCACAGTCTGTCCTATCGACGTTACCCAAACAATTCGTACCATGGTTACGAACGGGACGAAGAACTCAAGTGGTTGGATGAGGAAGAAATGAACGAGTACGACGCGGAAATGCGAGAGTTGTACGGGCTAGAATATTTGAAGCTCGACGAGGATGCCCGACCTTCTGTTGTTGATGATTCGACGAAACAAACCATCAAGAGGTCGCACATTGCGTCGCTTAGAGACTTTGAGGTTTTGAGGAAGCTCAGCATAAGGACAGCGGTAATTATCCCGCCATTCGAGAACACAAGTCTGATTGATTTGCTACCGGATAGCCTAGAATACCTCTGCTTCTATGGGTACAGAAGGGGTGTTCATCAACCGATCGACAGCGCCATTAACGAGCTACTGGACAACGCCTCCGTGAAGCTTCCGAATCTAAAAGAGATAAAAGGTGTCGAGGAAACGATACCGTGACTGGGTCAAATTTACGGATCTGAACCCGAAGAAGATTATTTGTACGAGCGACCTTACAGTGAGACGTACAAGGACATCGATCTTGCGTGGAAGAAGGTTCAGGCAGATGAGCGCCATACAAAACATGCAGACTAGAAAGCGCATGGATCCGAGGGCTGAGACAGTTTCAAGGAAATTGATTGCATGAGTACTCCGTACTTTTATCAACTCTGTGCTTCTTTGTCTCTGACATGATCTTGTGATACCTTTTAAGGTCCAAACCCGGTCATTCAAGCAACTTGCCCGTAACTATACCAGTGTCATAGCATTTAATGATGTAACACCGGCAGACTAGCTTTGCTTTATTTCTACGGTTCTATAACTTTTCAACAAATATTAAATGATCACGTCTAAAGAGCTTGCACAAAAACACCGTTACTTCGAACAGACTTCGAATCCAGTATAGTACCCTATAGTGGAATCTCCACACTCTGCACTCTGTCATGAGCCTCTGCACATGACTGTCCTGGGTTTCCGCCCAGAGGCAAGTTCGAAGATACGGAAGGGCTCGATTTCATTGCCTCGGCATTTTCATGACCGGAACGCTTGGATTTGACTGATCCGAGAGATGCGAGAGATACGACGCTCTGAACGCTGCGTAGGACTGCATCTGGGGACACAGTTGCGAATACCAGCCAAATAGATGGCAGATTTACTGACACTGCGGAAATACCGGTCTCAAGTGTTAGGTAGAACATGGCTTTGGTAACCATCCCTAATGTTGGCCATTAGTAATTATTTACCTGCGGAATCGTGCTAGGAAGCTTACGCTGTTGGTCGTACTTGACAAAAGCCATTTTTCCGGCTAAAGAGTAATTAGCAAACATAGGGCGAGCCGGTGAGAAGATGTAGAGGAAAGTTTACCGAGTTCAATATCAATGTATACAATCATTTTAGCAATAGATGCACCGACGCCACTTTGGCACGGTCAATATGAGAAGTGAGAAGTATCAGTCGATCGTGGAAACTTACACGCAGGCTAGAAGAAAGATGCCGAGAAATGAAACCTTTCTGCGCGTCGTGGTATGCAGTCGGAGGATCTGGAATAGAAAGGCGTTGCATTAGTGAGCAGCACCAAAGCTCCCACAAATAGGATGACATACAGAAGGAATTGGAAGTACGAGGACCCAGACATCTAGCAAAAAGTCGGATATCGCTTCACCGTAGAGAAAAGGGAACGAAATGGTGCAGTACTTCAAGTAATTGCCATCCCAAAGGGCGCTGAAGTGAGTGCCACATTGAAAACCGGTCAAAAACTCAAACACAACGGTCCAGAGGGCGACGATGACGATAGAGCCCGTTATAATTTTGTTGAAAGTCGCCTTGCGTCCAGCAGAGCAGAAAATACGCCTGTAAAAGAAGAGCGCGCTGGCTTTTGTGCAGCCAAGACATAGTACGAGGAGGATACTGATTGCAATTTGAACCTGATGCAGGTGGTAAGCACACAATCATGGTCCTGTCGGTGTTAAAATAGGCCATAGGCACCTTTGACGAGTCGTCTGCTGTATCCAAGAGCTCTTCAGGCGGCAAGTCATATGTCGAATGACCAAGAACTCTGTAGTTGACCCCTGTGCAATCCGTCTTCAGCCAGAGTCGGCGTTGGGACTGGTTACATACCCCTTACCCAAGAAGTTTGTCGCTGCGGCGCCAACGTATGCAATCTAGAAAGCTGTCAGCCGAGTTTCTCGCCGAATAGGCACATTGTACGCCAAGGGGACGAATCTGCCCGTATTACCAATGTCGGAATCATTAACCAGTCATCTGCGAGCAATGGCGCCTTCTGCCGGTTGCGCGCCCAGAATCGAAATGGCACAACGATTGCCGTCAAGACGGCAAAAGTGGCACTTACGGCCTTTACACCATCTCCAGAAGTGTCAGACATTTCGAACAATGGCTTGGTGCATTAAGGGTTGAAGAACTCGAGCTGACAGGAAGCGCAGAGATATAAACGACTATCTTACGTTTCATGAAAGGGAGTCTCCTGTAACACAACCCTCCAGTCCGCAGGATGCCTTGTCACTCCACCCCAGCAAGACCATGTTCTGGGTTATCAGTCCCTATGTAGCTTCTCACATAGTACCTTGCACGTCGCATTACTAATGCAGGGAGCCTGTAGCGCTGAATACGAGTACAGGAGTATAAGTGCAGCTGGGTTACATGCGCCATTTGCACTACTGCACCCATTAGATATCCGGTGGAGGTGTTCGTACATACCGCCCTCATACTTGTCTGGTGCAAGCCACAAAGCCTACGAGGTATGATGGGTAAGTAAAATCCGCCCCGCAGGTACTAGCCACTCACAACGCGCTAAAACGCGGAGGAGAATAACAGCTACCCTATAGGATAAGTACAACAAGGCAAATACAGCATTTAATATTAAAGATAATTAGAGAAAATTAGAGAAAAATTATTCTTAGTATATATATACTTGATATACACTAATATAACTTTTTATGTATTTATTACTATTTTTATTCTTCTAGACTTATTATATTTTGTTATTTTGAGAAGCTACTAAAAAGATACATTGACCCTGGTCGGGTGGTCGATTTAGCGCGGTTTCTGTACATGACAGGGGTGTTTTACTTTCGCCCGAGACCTCGTAGCTAAATTCGAGTGACTGACGGCTTGGCCTGGACTGGAAATAGGTTCCCACATTCAGTGGCTGCGGGGATTAATCTGGGATCTGGCTCCGGCGCCGGTTGGCTGCTAATGAGGTGGGCTCCATCCCTGCGCCTACGCCATTTTCAAAGGCCCTGAAAAGAGCATGCAGGGGAATTAATGTAGATTAAACAAAGTTGGTACATGCCACTAAAGAACCAGTGACAAATCTACCCTGTCCGTTGCTTGGTGCTGGTCGCAGGTGGCTTGCATTCTACTCAATTCTTCACCTAGTGAATGAAACGAAGCAGGCGCCGGGACCAGTGTGCTTACTGATGTTCGACAGCAAAGGTCACATTTCAGTATGCATCGAGAGGAGGGCGGACTTCACGACAACATTGCAGGTCACCCCCATTGAAGCCAAGCAAATCCCTTCATTCCGTGAATGTCGGAGCTGGCCCCGGGGCGGTCGAAAACGACGGGGTGGAGCTGGCGTAACTTTGGGCTACTCGGCGGTTACTTATTATGTAAATGTAAACCGTAGTGGTGCTGCAGCCTTTAGCTGACGAGGATTAGCACGGCCTGGAAGCAGGGCATTCTTTCGTGAAGCCAGGCTCATGCTCAATGAAGTATACAGCGGGCGGAATTGCACATAACAGGCTGATTCGTCAGCAGAAAGCCTTCCGCACAATACTGGCCACGGCCTTGTGTAAGTTACAGGCCGACTTTGCCGTCAATGTCCACATCCCGGAGGAATTGCGTTCTTCACCGGATACTCGAGACAATGGCTGCCCGAATTATCGTCACGGGATTGGTTGGGCTAGTGCTCATACTTGCTGCGCGTGCATTACTTCGCCGATGGCAACTCCGTGACAAAGAGCGGCAATTGGGATGCATGCGCCCTAATCAGTACCCTCATCGGCTGCCTTGGGGACTGGACCTGTTCTTGGCTCGAATGAAGGCAGTGAAGATGGGGCGTCTCAACCCGTTTAACGCTGATTTATTCTCTAAACACGGTGCAACATATGAAGAGCATTTATTTGGCGATCGTTGCATTAATACCAGGGAAGTCGAGAATATACAGACTATCGCTGCTCTCAACTTTGACGACTACGGCAAATCCGACCGCCGTACCAATTCACTGCTGCCTTTTCTCGGCCGCGGTATATTTTCGGAAGACGGAGTGGCATGGAAACGCTCCAGAGACTTGGTAAAGCCGTTGTTCAAGCGTGCAGAATTCAGCGACGTTGACGGCTTCCGCCAGCACGCGGATAAGTTTTTCAAGCTAATTCCTTCAGACGGACGCACTGTGGACTTGAAGCCGTTACTCGGGAAATTGGTTCGTATAACAGCAGTATATACGGGGAGCTATGTCTGAAGTACGAGTAATACTGACACAATTTAGTTCCTTGACAGCTCTACGGAATTCATTTTTGGACAGTCCCTTCACACGTTGGATGACGAGTCTGGGGCCGCAGACGAGTTCCTGGACAGCTTCAACGAGGCGCTTATCGGCGCTGGTAAACGAGCAAACATTGGCAACGGAAAACTAGGTTTTCTTTTCAAGAATGAGGATAAGGGGTGGCTTGCACACTGCGCAAGGCTTCATGACTTTGTCGACCGCCACGTTGAGCGTGCGCTCAAGGAGGCAGAGCACAGGTCCAAGGAACCCAGCAATCAAGAGAGGAAGCACTACATCCTTCTTGACGAAATGATTAAACAAACCCAAGATCCCATCACGTTGCGGTTTGAGCTTCTGAACGTGTTCTTCCCTGCGAGAGAAACAACTGCAATTGCACTGTCAAACACATTGTTTCATCTAGCTCGTAATCCAGCTGTGTGGGCACAGCTCCGCGAGAAAGCTCTCGCTCTCAAAGACAAACCCTTGAACTTTGAGGCTGTGAGGTCACTACCCCTTATCAAATACGCTCTTCTGGAAGGCATCCGCCTGCAAGGCCCTTCAGGTCGGTTCCAACGGCTTGCCATACGCGACACGAAGCTTCCAAAAGGAGGCGGGCCCAACGGTTCGTTTCCGGTTTTGGTTCCGAAAGGCTCTCTCGTCGTGGTAAACAACTTTCCCATCTTTCACGATCCCGAAATTTGGGGCGATGATGTCGAGGAGTTCAGGCCGAGTCGGTTTGAAGGCAAGGTGCTTACTTGGGAATTTACACCGTTCTTTGGAGGGCCTAGAATCTGCCCAGCTCAACAGCAGGTGCTAACCCAGGGAATGTACTTGCTCATCCGTCTCGTGTTGGAGTTTGAGGTAATGGAAAACAGGGACCCGTGTTTGGAGTATGTAGAATTGATCAAGATGCTATGTGAGAGCAAGAATGGCGTACAGGTCGCCTTCCCTCCAGCTCAGACTAGCTAGTGTCAATGGAATACGCAGTACTCAGCTGTAATTGCGCAGCGGGGCTCTCTTCATTTCAGGTGATAACTGAGGAAGACGAGACATGATAAGTCGTATATTGCTGGTCGTAGAGTTTGTTTGTACAGTTGCCAAAAAAGGGTGATCTCGTCGGAGGCTTTAGTTTATAGAGGGTTATACCATAGAGCTTGTTTGCTATCATTGTATTACAAAGTCGCGTATTTCATATTAGATAAGTCTTGTCCTGCTTGGTGGGCTGAGGCAGTGGGCTGAGGCAAGACACCTTCTGCCTAATAAAAAGTCTGGCGGACAACTGGTCCTATATCTTGAACAATTTAAACCGCCTCTTGCCCACCTCTTTAGCATAGTACGTATGAAGCGGCCGCGAGAGACGCTTTAAATTACTCGTCGTGGCCACGCCTTGCTGGGTTCATTTCCACATTCAATAACCCGCCAGGGCAGCGGATAAAATGGACCAGCTCTCTGTTAGTCGAGGCCATTGCGGTACAAATAGTAAGCTTCTTAACTAGACAGAAGTTTTTATTGCAAACAATAAGCTTCTGAACTGCATGAAACGTTTTCGAGTCAATCGTTTTCCCCTCGCGACCGAGGAATTGCCAACATTCTCAAGTGGTGCAGCATCATGAGCCGAAGATCAATGGAGCACAAAACGCTAGTCACAAGCACAAAAGAGTCAACAAGCAAAATGACTCAACAAGGTTGGTGAATTATGCTATTAGTGAGTCACTTTATTTCATATTGCAATACGTCGTATACCCCCATGACCGTTGATTTGCGCAATTCCTCTATTCGCCCTTCCGTGAGTCACCCCGATGAGGCTGACAGGGTTGATCCGCTGAAGGACTCTACTTGAGCCAATCATACAGGCGCGATGAAGGATTTGATCCCCTCCACAGCGTGCTAGAATAACCAATGGGCTACTTGAGATGAGTTACAACCCGACGTCCTCGTCCAAGTGTCATCGCCTGGGCAAAAAGCACGCACCACTGTAAGATGCAAAGATGGAGTAGGTGCTCGTTTACGAGTATAAGCGAAAGCGCTAGAGTTAGAAAACAAGCCCCACGCTCGCGATCTTTCCGGAAGAGGGCCCACCTGCATAACGGCTATGTACGAGTACAAGTATGTTCATGCAAGCAAGGCTGCGTTAACTCGCTCAGTACGATGGAGCTTTCAAAAGTTCCCCGGCCCAATTATTCGCCTACTCTTTTAGGCTTAGACACCTTCTACTCGTAACTCTGAATTCATACAAGAGCATATGACATAACGACGCTTTTGGGTTTTTCTTTCTCAATTGAACTATCAACGACAGAGTTTAAAGCGTACCACTCTCCGGCTCTTTTCAAGTTGCAGTTCGACCGGATGGAAGAACAGACTGCCGCTACACCATGATTCCACTATTTTTTGCCGGCCCAAGTCACCAGTTGGCTTGGAGCCAAGGTGACCATGGAGAAGTACAGTAAGCAAACCGGCATCATGCTCGATTCTGCATTTCGAATTCTAACACCACCTTCTAGAGGTCCTGCATGGCTTCGGATGCTAGCCGCTGTAGCAAGAAACGGTCGCGTTCAGCTTAGCCTCGTTTTGGTGTCTCTGTTATGGCTCGTAATCAGCCTACTGCGGGTGTATCGCAATAGAGCTGGTAAGATGGTGCCTCATAGACCGCGTGGCAGCCTCATCTACGAATATTTAAGCCACATCCTCCGGGGAACGACTCTGGCGCTTTTCGTCATTGCCGCAAGTCGCTCATCGAGACAATGGCCAAACGCCGTCGCGTCAGGCTACATATTGGTCCTTGGAATCTTGAGAGTGCCCTGCCGTGGAGACAATCGCAAAGTGTTCCTTCACCACATAAATGCAGTGGCCTTTTGCACACTGGTTCTTTCGGCTTTTGCAGACGTTTTGCCACTTGTGGCCATCAGGACAACGTTCCATCCCCAAACCATGACAATTGCAGCCCTTGTTTCTCTATTCTGCTTAAATTACGTTGCTGCAAAGACACCGCGAGAATGGATGCCGCCCACTCAAGATCTGAATCTACCTGAAGGCATCACAGTCGGCCCAACTGTAGGAGAAACCTGCAGCTGGCTCGACTACTACGCCACATTCTCCCGCGTGGACAGACTATTCCGAAAAGGCTGGAAGGATTCCCTCACAATGAAGGAGCTTGATGATATTCCATGGTCATACATTCCCGAGGTACTCCGGCGCCGCTTCTCCGACCTGCGGACGAAGCACGTCAGAACTGGCAAGACGCTGGTTATCATGCTGTGGCCAAAGCTGGTATTCGTCACGGCTGCTGCTATATTGCTCTTCATGGCAGAGCTTATTGCCCCTTTTTGTCTCTACCAACTTCTGGAGTACTTGCGCGCCCCTGAAGAAGCAACCCTTCAGCCCTATTTGTGGCTTGTCGTCATGTTTAGCGGCCGCATGCTTCACGGTCTAATCCAGCAGACTTTTGCCTTTACTTCGCGAAAGATCGCCATATACGTTAAGTTGATGTTAACTGGAGATGTCTACCAAACCGCACTACAGTCCAGAGAACTCGAAGGCAGCTTCCTGAAGAATCCTGAAGAACAAGACGACGATGATGATGGGAAAGAAGGTCCAGAAGGCTCCTCAACAGGGATGCTGGAGAATTTGATATCGTCCGATGTTGATACCATTATGAATTTTCGCATGTTTCTCTGGGCAGTCTCGTCTGTGCCCTCGGCGGTGATCGCAGTATGCGGTCTGTACAGCATCGTTGGATGGCCTTGCTTCATAGGCCTCTTGGTGATGGTTTCCAGCACACCCGTGGCTACATTTTTGATGACATACGTCACTAAATACGAAGAGAAACTAAAGACTGCCCAAGATGCACGCATTTCATTAGCCTCTGAGTACCTACGCTCCATCAAGGTAATCAAGTATTTTGGTTGGGAAGACTCGGTGGTTGATAAGATTTGTAAAGCACGAGACACCGAACAAAAACATCTTTGGACGGTTGACATGCTGTACATTGGTACAATGGAAATGGCGTACCTCTTTCCAATTCTATCTCTCCTGATAGTATTCGGCCTGTATGTCGGTGTAGAGAAGCTGCCACTCACCGCACCCGTCGCATACACCACAATAACGCTTCTAGCAACGGTTCGCGACAATTTGGCCATTTTGGCCTCTGTGAGTATGAATCTGCCCAAAGCGCTAGTTTCACTTAAACGTTTTGATCGCTTCTTTGCGGCGGCAACTCCCCTCGATATCTACCCTCACGGCCCTGCGCGCATCGACAATGCGACCTTCCGACGCACCGAGACAGCTGACTTCCGTCTATACAATATTAGTATTGATTTTATCCAGAATGGCCTCACTGTGATTAAAGGGATTAGTGGAAGTGGCAAGACGTCGCTCTTGCTTGCCCTTCTTGGCGAGACCGTCAAAGAGAGCGGAACGGTCACGAGACAACGAGACGCTGCTTTCGTCTCGCAGAGCTCTTGGTTACAAGCCCTCACCGTGCGTGAGAATATCATCTTTAATAGCCCTAATGATGATGAGCGTTACCGCAAAGTGGTGGAGGCATGCTGCCTAGATGTTGACTTTGAAGAGCTACAAAACGGAGACGAGACGAACATTGGCGAAAATGGAACGGCTCTTTCAGGTATGCGATGTGGCTTTTTCAACTGAACGTTTTCCTCATCAGCTGCTAACTGCAAATCAAGGAGGGCAACGTGCCAGAGTGGCGTTTGCGAGGGCGCTGTACTCCAATTCATCGCTCCTCCTGCTGGACGATATTTTCTCCGCCCTTGATACCAAGACGTCCCTCACGCTGTGGAATCGTGTATTCTGCTCCGACATTCTGAAGAACAGAACAGTGATCCTGGTAACTCAGCTTAGCTGGATTGCGAACGAGGCTGACTTGGAAATTGTTCTTGAGAATGGGTCTATCAAATCCAAGGAGCAAAACCTTGGCCATGTGCGAAACCCCAAAGTCGTCGAGATCCCCAGTGGCGAGGAAAGTGCTCAAGATGGCGATGCGAAACCGAAAACAAATGGAAACTCGAAAAAGGTTCCGACCAAGAGTGGCGCTGTGACACCAACGGAGTCAGAAGACCTTGCGATGATTGACCAGGAAGCTGCAAGTGCCGTAGGTGGCTTTTCATGTAAGAAGACGCGCCGTACTACCTATTAAAACTCCAGCTGCTGGCAAACTAACATGACAATTCACAGTTTATAAATACATGTTGTATTTTGGAGGTCCGGTTATTGCAATTTTGACAACATCGACTTTATTCTTGAACAGCGGCGCCGAAGTCCTGACCAATTATTGGATGTCACGATGGGTCGACAATACAGACAAAGACACAACCAGCAACGCATCTTACTACCTGTGGATTTACATTGGTCTCACCTTCCTGACCGAGATGATCGAGGGCGTAAAATTCTACGCTTTTATACGAGGCAGCTGGTTTGCGGCAAAAAGGCTACACGGCGAACTCATCCGGGCTGTCATGGATGTATCGCTTGACTGGTTCCGCACAAACCCCGTTGACAGAGTCATCAATCGCCTTTCGGGAGACATCTCGACGCTGGACCAAGACCTCGTCAACTCTGTGATTTTCCTTCTCGGCGCCACCATCCGCTGTCTTTTCATGGGCGGTACAGTCACGACGATTTTACCCGTCTTCTTTGTGCCGGCCATTGTGCTTTGTGTTGTAGGAGGTCTCATTTCCATCGTGTACAATCGTACAGCTGGTCTTCTCAAACAGCTCGTGTCGTCCAGTCAGTCGCCTGTTCTCTCTGATTTCTCCGAGGGCTTGGGTGGAATGATGGTGATTCGTGCCATGAATAAGATGCCTGGTGTCTTTAGTGCCAAGATGAACCGGCTGCTTTATACGTCTGCGCGGGCAACTGTTGCACAGATCGATACGGAGCAATGGCTCAAGTTTAGGATCAATACTTTGGCGGCGCTTATCAATGTTTCGGCTGCTCTCCTTGCGCTGATGCAGAGGGATAAAATCTCTGCTGGCTTGGCTGGGTTCTGCTTGTCTCAGGCTACCACGCTGAGTGACATGATCCTGTATATTGTGTTTGATATAAGTGACTTGAACATTCAGATGCAGGCGGTAAGTTGTTTTGGGAATCGTTTTGTTGATTCGTCACTGGGTTTGCTAACAGTTGCCCAGTTCCACCGAGTTCGAGAGTATGGCCAGCTGGAGCCTGAGGAAAAGTCTGCCGAAAAGCAGCAAAATCCTGAAGCTTACTCTGACAATGTTGAACGTGCCATTTCTCCAAACTGGCCCTCCAGTGGCACTGTTGAGTTCCGTAATGTCACCATCCGCTACAGCGAAGACGGGCCAGATGTGCTTAGGAACATCAACTTCAAGTTCAACGCTGGTGAGCGTGTAGCCGTAGTTGGCCGAACCGGTAGCGGCAAGAGCACAGTAAGTCTAAGCATTACAACCACGATCGAATCCCCACTAACCAATCTTAGCTTATCCTGTCCATCCTTCGCTTCACCAACGTTGTATCCGGCCAAATCTTCTACGACGGTGTAGACATCACGGCCCTCCCGCGCAAGCAGCTCCGCCAAGCCATATCCATGATCCCGCAAGAAGCACAGCTCTTCCAGGGAACAATTGCCTCGAACCTCGACCCCACCGGCGCAGTGCCCGAGGCACATCTCCAAAAGGCCCTCGACATTTGCCAATCCATGGCCGCCATGAAAGCCACCGAACCGACAAACGGCAGCAACACGGAGGAGGACGAAGAGAATGGCAACGCCTCCAACGCCAATTTTACCGAGAGACTCAGCCTCGCTACAACGGTCAACGCCAAGGGCGAAAACTTCTCCCACGGCCAGCGCCAGGTCCTATCGCTCTGCCGCATTCTCGTTCGCCGCTCAAAGCTCATGCTGCTGGACGAGGCGACGTCTAGCATGGACATGGAAACTGACGAGGCCATTCAAAAAGCGCTGCGGGATGAGTTTAGCGATGACGAAGGCAAGACCCGCTGCCTCATCACCATTGCTCATCGCCTACAGACGATTTCCGACTACGACAAAGTGGTGGTCATGGGGTCGGGTGAGGTGCTTGAGCACGGCAGTCCAGCTGAGCTGATGACGAAGAAGGGTCACTTTTACGACATGTGGCTGCACAGCAATGAGGAGGATACACCTAGCAGGTCAGTAGCCTAGATGAGTGTATAAACACGCTACTCTCTGTTCTGTTAAAAATATGTACATTGTCATCTATTTGCAAAAAGAATACACAAAAGTCTCTGTTTTTACATATACACTCAAGACGACCACCTTGGCGCATTCAATAATAGACCCATTAAGCAGCCGGATATCAGTCCCGTAGTAGGCACGGTAATAATCCAGCCGAGGTAGATCCAGCCAACCAATTTCGGGTTTATACACCTCCAGTCGCCATTTGCGAGGCCAACACCAACCGTTGCGCCTGTAATACACTGTGTCGTCGATACAGGCAGCCGCAGCCTTGTCGCCATTATCACGGTAATGGCACTAGCTAGCTCCATGCAGAAACCTCTACTTGGCGAAATAAGCGTCAATCGATTTCCAAGCGTGCGCATAACATGATAGCCAAATGTCAATAGGCCAAGTACGATGGCTCCGCCGCCAAAGCAGAGAACCCAGACCGGCACGTCGACCATGTCGCCAACCGTACCGCTGGACCAGACGTCGTACGCGGTAGCAAAGGGTGCAATGGCATTGGCCACATCGTTGGCGCCATGTGTGAATGAAGCCGCGGCAGCAGTAAGGATCTGAAGAGCAGAGTACATGTATTCTGCGCGATTATCAAAGCGTTCGGCGCGGGCGTGCATATCTTCCAAATCCCACTTGAGCACAGCATTGCGTTTTTGCATGCTTATCACATCCTTTTCTATACCTCGTAGAAGAAAGCGATTGATTCGCCAGCCTACTACTGCAAGGCTATGCCAGGGTCCGACAGGTCGAGGAGGAATAAAGCGGTCTGAGGAAGAAGATGGTGTATCGGAGCGTGATGGTGGAGCTTGAGCGGGAGGAGGGAGAATGAGTACGTCGTCGTCCTTGTCCATACATGGCGGCTCGTTGTTTGGTGTCTGAATAGAGCGAAGGAGACTTTCGGATGCGCGGACATATGTGAGTTCTTCTTGGGTCAAGTGGCCGCGGTAGTAGTCTTTAATCTGGGGCTTCGTGAAGCCAAAAGGTGTAGGTGGAGGAGGGTTGCGGTAGAATAGAAAAGGGCCGAGCAGGGCGTGGTACCATTTTAGTGTCCAGTCTTCGCGCATGATGCGGACCCAAAGATATGGCATGACGAAGAAGCCGTGGATTATAGCGCCGCCGGCTGCGGCCGCGAATACGGCAATGATTGTGCCTGTGGTAGTGATGTCTACGCTGTGGATGCCCTTCCATGCAATCAACACTGGGGGTTGGGAGCTGGCTGTTAGTTTCCGACTTGGTGTGCACACATGGTGAGTGAGGTAAGACGTACTGGTGAGAGCTCCGATGGTGATGAAGCTATAAAATGGAATCGACATGAAAGCACGCTTAACAGCAGTGCGCTGGCAGAGGACAAGCTTCTTGGTGACGAAGAAGACAAAGGCGCCAATGACACCTGCGATGCCAGGCGCAATGACCCAGGCGGCGAATACTTGTGAGACGCCGTCCCAGCCCCAGCGGACCTGTGTGATGCCAACAGAAGCTGTTGCAGTTCCAACAAGCCCCCCGATAATACTGTGGGTTGTGGAAACGGGCATGCCATATCGTGTCGCTATGGTAAGAAAGATAGACGAGCCCATGATTGTGCACATCATGGCTAGAAGTAGAACTTGAGGAGACTTATCGAAGAGGTGCGGGTCGATGATTTTGGTGCGTATTGTATCGGCTACTCGAGATCCGACGGCTACACTGCCTGAGAATTCGCATACTGAGGCAATAAGCATGGCTTGTTTGAGGGTGAGGGAGCGGGAGGATACGGAAGTTGCAAAGGAGTTGGCGACATCGTTGGCGCCTGAATTTGTTAGCTATTTCCAAGGAATGGACAATACAAGAGGCTAAACTTACCAATATTCCAAGCATCGAGAAAGGCAAAGATTGCAGTAATGGCAAAGATGTAGTCATACATATGTAGGACAGCCATATCTGCGACTGTCGGTCGGGCAGCACAAGCCACCAAACGACGAGCAACGGGCGGCAGTAGGCTAAAAATAGAGTTTCTGGCAGGTTTTGCCTAAAGTAGAAAACGTTGAGACATTCTCGACAGCAAATCCATTCTCTCGAGCCATGTCTAGCAAGAGAAGAAGACTTGACACCGCATCGTAACTGACGTTGTTTTGCCAAGCTTCACCACTAAGAGTTATCTTCACGATCCGACGGGGTCTAAAGAGAAGAGTAACGGACGAAAGTGGGCAGAGCTAGCAATTAAGAACTGGCCCAAGCTGATCAATATGGAGCAAGAAACGCCGCAAAAGTACAGCAGGGACTCAGAACGGCTCGTTATGTTGAAAAGGCGAAACCCGCTTAACCGGTGTGGCTTGACGCGTGGGACAAAAACGTGTGTTCGACAGCCCCAGGGTCAGAGATAGCAAGTGCGGGATGGTGGGACGAAAAAAATGTGCGTTGATGTAACGTTCTGATTCGATGCTAATCAACTCCCATCTGTACAAAGTGGTTATTATATTTTACCAGCCGGACGGGACGGGACCTGGATGGACCCTCCCCAACCGATAGTGCCATCAGCTACACTCGATCCATCACCGAAACGTTTCTGGGGTTTGAGGTTAGGTCGGGTCGGGTGGGCAATGCTTTAAACGCTCACGCATGGGTAAGTCGTCACACCATTGATGGGCTTCTCCATACAATTAGCAGTATCTGCTTCGTCCATTGTCACATTGTGTCGTAATTGCTGGTTGAGCTAACAAGGATCCGCCCCTCAGCCGCGTATGTGATTCCGGTGCCATCTAGCTCACTTCAGGTCCTTCAGGTGAAGGCTGGAACAGAAAAAGAAAAAAAGGAGGCAGCCTACTACGCAGTTGCTCGCCAAGGCTGAGAGTATCGAGCACGTTCTGAGTCGTGTCGAAGAGAGTTGAAACTGGAGACTGGGCAGTGGAGTCTGCAATTGGGCTGTGGTGATGCGTCGTGTAAGTCGGGAGCCAATGACGGGATGTGGTTCGAGCACGCGGCTGTCGTGCATGTGGCGGGCGGGTAGTGGCAAGGGCTTGCGACGGCCTTGGGATTGATGCATCGACCGAGCTGAGGGGTTATGTATGGTACTGTCTACGAGACAAATTTGGCTGATATTTTGAGGCCAGCTTTACGAGTAGCTTTGTAAATACTGAATTACTACGGACGTAGACTGTCTAATGTGGTTGTAAGAGGGATGATATCATAGCTCGTCCCTGCTTATACGAGTACGATGAGACGCCCAGCAATAGAACATGTCACCAAGCGAGGACAATGTGCTTTTCGAGCAGGAATACGACAATTAAAAATACTAATATAATTTAAAACAAATAATAAGAACATAAAGAGGTAAATCTAATCTATATTAACACTAACATTAAATTATCTGTTGATTTATCGAATCCATCTGCACATCACTCTTACACAACAGCTCTCGCCACCCCAATGTGGTCCCGCCGGGACCCAAGCTCCGATCCGGCCCGTCCAAACTCCGACCAACCGTCACAACATAGCCGAACCAGATCAGCATCTCTCATAACGCATCTTCACCATCAACACCCTCACACGACCAACCACAAACCCTCTTCAAAAACCACCACAACCCACCGGCCAAAATGCAACGCCTCCTAACCCGCCGCATAATCCCCCGCACCCTCCCAATCCCCCGCCTCACCCGCACCGCGACATCCTTCCAAACCGGCCCCTCGCCACCCAAGCTCCCAGCCGAGCAACAAGCCGAATTCGAGCGCCTCCAACGCGAAGCCTCCGTCTCACAAGCATTTCAACCAGAATCAGAATCAAAACCGTCACAAATGCAAAATACCAGCAAAGAGGAGGCACCACCAAGCGAGGAAGAACTAGACGCAAACAGCGGCGCATTGTTCCGCGGCGCAAAACCCGAATTTGAAGGCGATACGAACCCGCGAACCGGCGAGGTGGGCGGACCCAAGAATGAGCCGCTTCGATGGGGGAGTGGTGGCGATTGGAGCTATAACGGCCGAGCGACGGATTTTTAGACCCGTCAGGGGATTAACAATCTTACATGCTGTGTAATAGTATGGCAGAAAGAAAAACTGTCTTTATAATACCCCGGATTCGCAGGTTGGAAATAGCCAAATATCTGCAAGAGTGTACAATATATTACATCATCTTAACGAATGGCATGCTGGAATAGTATCGCAGAAAGAAGAATACCTTTATAATACCCCGGATTCGCAGGTTGGAAATAGGCCAAGATACGCAAAGTGTACAATATATTAACATCATCAAATTCAGTAACTGTATTTTTTACAATTCGGTCTGGTATCAATAAATGACTACTGGCTAATAAACAAACATTAACGTTGCCTCCCTTTTTGGTGAAATATAAGCTGCCGTCAAAAAAGAAAACCCGCAATCCCCGCGCCTTGAAACTGTCACAAAAGAAGAGAAGGCACTAGTACAAGATATGCGCCGACAGCTAGCCAGACGCCTTCTCTTCCGTAACCGTTGTCTCTTCACCTGCATCTCCCATTTCGACATCCTTATCAACAGGAGCACCAGCTTGCTTGGGCTGCTGGGCAGCTTCGCCATCAACAGCGCGGTTCTCCTTATCGCCTTCGCTGCCAGCTCGCTTGTCATTCGTAGACTCTGCGCCAGCTTCTTGCATTTCCTTTTTCCACCAGTTTCCGGTAATTTCGCTTCGTAGCCGTCCTATGCGCTCCTTTTCAAGCTCTCGTTCCTGGCCGCTAATGTTCCCAAAGCTCGCATTGACCTCGCGCATCGCCTTACGCATGCGTTCGCGCCTTGCTTGACCACGTAGTCGTGCCTGCGGCTGACCCCCATTTTCGACCCAGCGGATGCTCTTAATCATAAAGCTGAGTCCGTCGTGGACTGCGTGGCGTGAACTAAATGTACCACCAAACTCACGGCTCGTCATGCCAAATCTCGTCGAAGAAGAATACTTGACTAGTTTCGGTAGAATAAGGATGTTGACATGGAGATCTCGATTCGCTGGTATCGGGAGAGGGCCGGCTGCTGGCGGTGCGGCGATTAAACCTTCGGAATCGAGTTCGGGGCGATGAGTTTTGTTCTTATTCTTGTCCTTGCCGTCCTTGTTTTCAGCATTATCCAGATTGATCATCGCCGTGTCCACATCATCTGTCCACTCGCCCACAATCCAGCCACCGTGAATGCAAGCTGCCACCACATCCGAGTCATCGCTGTACACGTCAGTGCCCCAAAGGAACGCGCGCGCTGTAATCTCCTCGCGCGCTACCGGTGTCAGGTGAACCAGGGGCACCTTGACTGTCAGCACCGAGTTTTCCTTGTCCTTGATAATGTCTAGCGGCAGTGGCTTCGGCTTGGACGCAAATCCTCGATTCGTTGGCGTGTTCGGGACGAGTCTGCCAGTCTTGATTTCGCTCTCATACATAAAGTCGCCCAGGTGCAAACGCGGCTTGTGGGTAACAGATTCAAGAACCGCGTTGGATTTGACGACGGTTTTCGTGATCGGTGGAATGACTGGTGCCTCCACCTCGGCTGGTTTCGGCTGGGGCGTCAGGCTCCTGCTGGTCTTACCCGAATGATGGTGATGATGGTGGTGATGAAGGGCCCCAGCGGGGAGCTTGTCTGCTTGAAGTTCCGAAGAGGTAGCGGGTTTGCCCTGCTTAAGTTGCGTAATCCCGACGAGCGGCGACGATACCGAGTCTGGAGCATGGTGATGGTGATGGTGATGGTGGCTAAGAATACGATTAGTCTGGACACGCACCTGCTCTGCAGGAGAAACGTACTGGTGATGATGGTGGCCCTTAGGTCGCTTTGTTCCGCGTCCACTGGGCGTCAGCCGTCCTGATCCATCGTCATCTGCCTTTGCATCCTCTTCCTTGAGCTTTCTTCTTCTTTGTTTTGGCGCCTTTGTTCCCTCGACACCGTGCTCGCCGTCCAGGTCTTCGCGCTTAGCATGAGACGTGCTGCCGTAGGCTGCAGACGCCGAAGACGTCACTGGGCTCGAGCCAGCCATGGCGCCAACACCGCTCCCGATGCCCGCAAACATGCGTCCAAACTCACTCTTAATGGCAGGTTCGCCAGCAGGTCCCGGTTGTTGCGGTTGTGCGCCCTGCACGGCCTGCGGTAGTGGAGACATGCGACCCTTGCGGCTAATGTCCTGTACGTTGAGCAGATTCCTTTGGTGTATTGGGGCAGCAGAATCTTCGCCGTTTCGGAGTCTAGCCGGATTATAGGCACTGCCTGCGCCCTGCTGGGGTGGATAGCCTTGGGGCAGTTGTGGCGTCTGTTGCTCGTCGCCGGGGCGTCTGCCGGGATGCAGTCGGTCAAAGTTTGCTCTGTCAACAGGTGAATCGTATCGTTGCGGAGGAGGAGGACCGCTATGAGAACCATTTGTTGGCCCAGGTTGAGGGTGTGATGTAGGGCCGTAGCGATCGGGTGGCGCGGTCTGATAAGGGGCGCTCTGGCGCGAGTATCCAGACGTTGGCGGGTATTCTGGCTGCGATCGTTGGTGGTCTAGTGGTGGACGATAATTAGGGTCATTGCTAGGTCGTCCCCAGTGCTGTTCTCGAGGGGGCTCCCGTCGTTCCATGTGGTCGGGCGGTCTCCCATACGATGGCTGATTTCGGGGGTTGAGTTCAGGAGGACCGTGGTGGCGCGGCTCGCCGCCGGAGTAGGCTCGGTCCCTACCCTGTCGCTCACGTTGATCGGGCGCAGGCGCTGTGCGGTCACGTTCGAGTCTGTATCTATCATCGAATGGATAATGTCGCGGTGCAGGCCGGTCTAGATTGTAATCAGGCGCTTGCCTTGCATCATCGCGGCGGACATAGGGTTCGTCTGGTGGTGGTGCTCTTCCAAGGTCCATTGCCCGTGGCAGGTTGCCAAACGGTTTGTGGCTGCCTGGGGTATTCGGGCCGGCCGACAATCGTCCGGGGTCACTGCCGGTATCTGCGGGTGCAGACGGATGACGCGAGTGATATGACTGCGGCGTGCCATAGCGTTGTATTTCTGGAGTTGAATAGTTGCCGCGAGGCGACGGTCCAGTTGCAGGGCGCGAGTCGTATTGTCGCTGATGGTCGGGCGTTTGCGGCCGTCGAAAGGGAGGGTACTCGGACGATGCAGAGTGCATCCGCGGCGAGGCGTGAACCGCGGCGTTGTATGGCGGAGCGGAAGCAGAAGGGGGCGCCGAATTAGGAGAGTAGTGTTGAGGGGGCGGTGGTTGTGATTCTCGAGACAACTGCGGAGGCGGGCCACCCAGCATGGACGATATCGACATGGAGCTGGCACCGCCGGATGATGATCGCGTGAGGGAGCTTAGCGCGGGAAGGTCTCTGCCAGCCGTAAAGGAGCTCGGAGCGCCGCCAGTCAGTGATGGTGGTCGAGGAGGAGGAGGGCCGTAGCCGGCGGAGCTGTGGGGAGGAGCATGCTGATGAGGTTGATGTGCAGGTTGATGCGAGCCGTGATGGGCAGGCGGCGGTGTCGGTGGAGGCATCGTGCGACCAGCGCCTAACTGCCTGGGCGAAGGCAACGACGAGGAGCTCGTTGGACGAGGAAGAGCGGCCGGGTCAGGGGGATGTGATGGTAATGATGATGGAGCGTCCGAACTGTAGAAGGAGAAGGAGGTGTCAGACTGGCGTCGCTGGCTCGTAGTTCGAGGAGGCGATGACGGTGACGATGACCAGTCGACCGGGTGCCGGGTCGCCGTTGACAAAGTCGGCCTCGGCGCAGGTGTCGGAGTCGCAGTCGCAGTCGCAGCGGCAGAAGCGGCCGGGGCAGTCGAAGCAGTTTGCGAAGCTACTGCGCGACAAACGTCTGACCCAACGTTGGAGCGAGCGTTGTCGGAGTCGTTGCGCCGATAAGTTGAGGCGGAAGGAGAATCAGAAGCAGAAGCACCGGTTCGAAGCAGCTGTTTCGGGTGCCCTGACTCCATGGCTGGAGCCGAGAATTTTCAGCCTAGCGCTGCCTGGGTCTTAGCTGTGGGATGCCTGACGGCCGGGGCCACTTTGGGTCCCTTTGGGTCTCAAAAAAATGGAGAATCGCGGCAAAACCACCCGTGCCAGAGGGCGAATGGCAAAACTTGCGGGGGGCGGAGCGAAGATGATGGGGGGGCGGTGGCCGGGGATGGCCAACCGCGACGGCGTAACAAGACCAGGGTTATTCGCTAGCACGACGCAAATACGTCTGAAGCGGGCTGCGAGAGGCGCAAGCTGCTGTGTACCGCTGCCAGCAGTGAAGACTCTGTATCTCAAGGCGCTCTCGGGTTTTATGCTGCTGTCGTTGTCGATCGCTGCATGTTTGGTGGTGAGCACGAGGTCATCGCGACACGAGCGTTTGTATACAGACAAGCCCAAGATTGGTGTTTGCAGAAGGAAAAAGGCTTCAAGCGATGCTGCTCCCATGAGAACTGGGGTAAAAGCCAGCCCGACTAGCTATTCTTGCTCGTGACCACACACACGCAGACACACCGAGTCAGTTTTTCCGTCTTTACATATTTTGCAGCACATTGGGCATACTTTCAGCTTGAACTAGCCTGACCAAGTCATTTCACATCATGTCAAGATTTGCCCATCGCCGGCGCCGTCACGAAATGGTCCTCTGACAAATGAGTTTATGCCGCAGAAGAGCGGTAAAGAGGTTGAAAGCCCAAGAAGGTGACGAGAGACTCTTGAGCAGTAACAAACCCTGATACAGCCACAAAGTCAGGAATGGTACTATACTATAACAAGTACTATTCAGCGATACCATTTGACGACATGTTTATTCACTTTTAAAGTTATAAGAAATATGTTTCTTGGCTTCAAATTTGGCATGTAAAAAGGCCATAACCTTAGTCCCCTACTCATCCGCTGCCTCAACTACCTCTTCCTTCAGACCGCTCATGTATTCAAATACCTTTCTGCACCTTCCATGCTTCAAATTCCACACAGAATCATGGTCCGAGCCCTTGACAGCGTCCCTGTGATATTCTATACTACCGTTCTGCGCTGCGGCCTGCCAGAGTCCATCAAACCAAGCCGGGCCCTTTGACGCATCGTCTCCAATCAAAGCATCACTCTCCGCATACCAAACATCGACCCGTAGTTTTCTCCCTGCCGAACGCAGCTTTTCCCCCAGTCGTGGAACCAACACATCGAAATCTCCCCAGTCGCTCCAGCCACCTGACACAGCACCTTTATGCATAAGAACTACAGACTCGTCGTTTAAGCCACGGATGCTCTCTGCAAAGATACGCTGCTCTGGCCCCTTGAAAACATCGTCTCCAATTTTACCCAGGTATAGATTCCGTTCCAGCTCTGCATATTTTCTATCAATCTCTGCAACTTTCTTGTCCGGTGTTCTCGGCGGAGGCGTGTACACAGACGAGACTACAAGCTGGCTGGCTTTAAAAGTAAAGCCAAGTGCCGGCCCAATGTAACTGACTATCGTCCGCACGAGCTTTTCGGTTTTCATCATGCTTCCGGGAATCAAGTTAGTCATAGACATGAGCACTGAGCCTGTGTGCGAGGGCAGGATCCAAGGGCCTGCAATGGCAATGTATGGACGCTCTGGGTGGAGGATTTCCGGGTTATGCAGAGCAAGATCTAATGCAAACACGGTCCCGGCACTATGAGCTGCAAGAGAGACG
Organism: Lecanicillium sp. LEC01; assembly: GCA_002242745.2. Classification (NCBI taxonomy): domain Eukaryota; kingdom Fungi; phylum Ascomycota; class Sordariomycetes; order Hypocreales; family Cordycipitaceae; genus Lecanicillium; species Lecanicillium sp. LEC01. The sequence continues at coordinate 951,858 of NIWZ02000003.1, forward strand.
TGTTTGATGCCGAGGTGTTCAAGAAGAGCAACATGTATCGCTGATTCAAACACGTAAGCACAAGTCATTCACTGTGGCCTCGGGCGTAGACCACTCACCACGACAAACAGATACTCTATCCGCAGCATTCACCTCATCAGTGCCACCAAATCCGGGGCGATCGATTTGAATCATGCGGACTTTGTGCTTCTTGGCAAGCGTATCTCTGCTGGCAGACATCCACCGCGTAGCCATCATGGGGCCGCAAAAGAGCAGGACATGCTCCTCTTCGGGCGCCTGTTCGTTGCGATAGCCACAGTCTGCATATGTTATCTTTAAACGCTTATGGCGGTTATTAGCCGGGTCAGGTGGAAGCTCAAATTCCCGGCTAAAGCGTGGTTCGTCAAGATCAATTTCGGGTGCCATGGTGGATTTTGTTTGATAGATGAGGAATAAATTGTGCAGTTAGCGAGCCTAACAATCGTCACACTCCCATGTGGCGCCGATTAGCGCCAACCTCGTAGGGCCGACGAACCAAAAGTTCCTCTTTTGACAGTTGGTGCTCCAACAATAAATGCAGTGCAAGTTAATACCATTTACAGCTTCATCATTGCCCGAATAGTTTGGCCACCGTACCTAACATTTATCCAAAGACTTTTCCTACAGTTCTGTTTCCGCATCGCAATGTTGGCTCTCAACCCGCGCCAAAACTCCTCCAGGGTAGTTGGCGCAGGCATGGGCGAATCTATGATTTGATCATGCTGGTGGATTATGGCATTGCAAAGCTAATTCTTGTGAGGATAATTGATTATATGAGAGTCCTAGTCGAAATTTTTAAACTGGATGGTATTATCCGGAACCAGCTCGACCACGCGAACTCTCGTGTGACTTTGTGGAATATCTGATACATTATATGGACCCAGCCTCATTTCAACTTCTCCTGAATGTACGCTTGCACAACAACCATCACCGGCTCCTTACACCAGCCAGCATCAATCAGCATCAAGACGCACACATCCAACACCGAAAATGGGATCATCCGATATCCCACCACCGTCCGCACCATGGTGGCTAATCCCCGCATCAACAGTATGTCTTGGAACCGGCGTCTTTGGCTGGATTCTCTGCTACATTCTCATGACGAAGCGCGCCCTCGAAACACACGCAACGCCCATGCCACTTCTAGCTCTCGGTATAAACCTGTCATGGGAAGTAATTTACGCCTTTTACGTGACAGAAATGCCGCTCGAACTGGCAGGTTTCGTGATGTGGTTGCTGTTTGACATTCCCGTTGTCTACGTTACGCTCAAAAACGCCAAACACTCCTTTTCCACAGCGCCGCTTATTGCACGTAATGCCGGCCTATTGCTGGGAATCACGTTTGTATTTGGTCTTGCAATCAACTATCTTTTTGCTTGGTGGTGGCTTGTCGAACCTAATCGCGGCCATGGGCTCAAAACGGGCAAGATTTGGTTCGGCCATCAGGATAGAGATACCACGGAGCTAGCGTGGTGGTCTGCAGGAGTTGCACAGATGACTCTCAGCGTTGCTGCTTTTTCTATGCTGTTGCATCGCGGCCATTCGGGTGGCCAGAGCTATGGAATTTGGTAAGTTTGGCATATATTTACCCTCGTGAGAAACGTCCTGCCTTGTCCCTGACGTACGGAGGAGGGGGCGTGAACGCAGCAGGGTTTTCTTTCCGCACTGTGTCTTTCACGAATATCCCCATGTTTATATCAATGCAGTGGGATTGGGTACCGACTTGTTGGTAAAGACCGCAAACCCACCAACATGTCTTTCCCGCGGCCACTGTACCCGAAGATACATACGAGTAGTTGTTTGCTAACACTCACCAGGGCATGTCGCTTTATCGGCACCGCCATGGGCCTGCCAGTAACTTGCACGCTATTGTGGTGGTACTGGCCAGAAGCTCACGGTTTTGTGTTTCACCCCGTGTCTATTATCATCATGGGGACGACATTTGTGTGCGACCTGGCCTATCCATTCTTGTTGGCGCACGTCCGAAAGACGGAAGTTGTCTTCCCCAACGGCATGATTGTGGCAGGCGATGCCGCGGGAACGGATGCCGCAGCGGAGAAAAAGACACAATGAACGCTACACGGTTTTATTCCGCGGTTATAAAGCTGGACAGGGATCTTGATGAAACGAGGCTGGGCATGCGAGCAAGACATTGGAGGTTGGGCGTACAGGGGTCAACCAACAGGCCAATCATGAGCGTGCGGATCGGAGTTAATGCAACATTTTCCGAGGGTGTGAGTGTTTAATTTTGGTGCTGTGTAACCCAAAAAAGCATAGTCGTGGCAACTAAATGTATTCAGCGACAGCCGAAAGACTTGCTAGGTTGCAGTGGTGGCGATGTTGGTTGCAAAGAGGCATACGCCACCTACAATATCCCCTCCAAGCTTGGATCCGGACTGCTGGGAATTAGATTGGTGCGGAAAGTGCACGCATTGGTTGGAGATGTGACAATTTTGAGGCTGTGCTTCTAGTTTGGGGTGTACCTAATCATGACTAGGGTTTAAGCAACATTTGGATTGTGTGATGATGATTTCATGCGGACTACTCCGTACTCGTCGGACTACTGGGGAGTTGCTCTTTCACACGCCCAGCTAGTTATAATCGAATACACGCATTCAGCGAAACAAAATGGCGCTATTGCACTGAAGGTCTGCAAAAAAAAAACAAGTCACCATGCAAATGAAACGAAGTCGCTGCTAATAAAACCGAACCGTCATACCTGCTCCTTTCGTCCGCATAAGCTACGAATGCCAGTGAGTCCCGTGACTGTCAAAATCTGCGATTGATGCCGCCAGTGTCTCGGATGATGTGACAATGCCGAAACGACAATAGACAACAATAGTTCATTCTGTCAATGGAAGCAAGGGTATTTACAGGCCTAGTTCAAGATGAGAGTTGGTACTTGACAGGGGGGAAGGGGTGGTTGAGAACCAGTGGGGGCCCGTTACACACCACCTCTAATCCCTAGCTCGACCTAGTAAATGATTGGGGGCCTACTCGTATGATTAGGCGAGGAGATGCTCAATGTACAGTACATCGGGCTCAAATCGCCGGTCTTGCCCGCAAATACCTCAAACTCTAGCACTTACCCGGCGTGTAACAGGTTGTCGTCCAGGTTACATCCTTGCATCATTATAGATTGACAGGCCAGCCACACCAGCCTGACCCGAAGAGTGAGGGTCAAAACGGTGGCCCATTATTCATGACACAGCCCGCGGCGCGGCAGCCATTTGCAAACAGAGAGATAGAGAAAGCTCTCAGAGTGCCTACGTTACTGTGTGTTCCTGCATAATGCGGGATGGATGGGGCCAATGCAGCAGCGTTGGATGCTGCAAGTTTCTGGCGCATGACTTGCTTATGAGCTGTATGGCATAGCTGAGTATCGGATGACGATTTGCCTGCCGACGGTTATAAGTGAAGTAGCATTCATGACAAATTACACTGGCGCGATGAATGTCGGCAGCATGGTCGCAGTCACATGTTCTTAAACTAATGCGGCCGGCATCAGAATGGTACACCGAGTGTGGAGAAGGAAAAAGCAGAGTGTAACCCAACGAACCCCGCTGAACGGCGAAATACTCTGCTTCAGTCGGCAAGTCAAGATGATCAGCCAAGGCCTGCTATGGCGTGATGTCACAGCAGCGTTTTATTCTGATCCTGTTTGACTGTGTAGCCGCCCCGGCGATTTTTGGCGACTTGCGGAGTGGCTCCGAGGATGGGTTTACGCACGAACCAAGCCAGCATGTCAAAGCCCATTTGGTTCATTTCAACATGTTTGAAATACTTTATGTGACTATGACAAGAGATCTGTGCGTGCCATGTTATTTAACGTCACAAATGGACGAGACTTCAGGGTTAGCGGACGTTGTCTGGAGCAGAGCGGCATAGGCATAGGCTATACTTACACCTAAGTCGTAAGAATAATTGTATAGATAGACAATGAAATAATTGCTCTTGAATAGCAATATGAATAACATAGGAGTCCATCTTTGTTGCCAGACAGACCAGACCATAGTTGCGGGTTGTACGGATAAACATGTCGGGATTGAGTTTCAGGGAAATGGCCGGCATTGCCATATTAGGCAACACCTCTTTCAACACAGGTGCGGGGAAGGTGTGGCAGCCTTCATAGGTCAGAAAGCTTTGTCAACGGCCGCTTCGGCAGGGAACTCCAAACGTCCACAAATCTTCAACCACACGTGCTCACGGCCATGCAAGAATGGGTTCCAAAACACTGGAAAACGAAGACCACGGGAAACAAGGTTCGTTCCAATGCCTTATCGTCTGCCGCCTGATCTTGTCCCTAACAGCAACGCGCACAAGATGCTCCCCCCAGCGACGGCGCCAACTCTCTCGGAGGCGAGCCTCGAGGCAACCACTTGTCTCGGGATGGCGACGGGTGCATCGGTAGCAACGGAGCAGATGCCGAGGGCGATGATGATGCCGACGACTCGGCCAAGGATACCACGACCGCCCCGCTAACAGAGCAAACTTTGACCGACAAGACGAAAAAGAAACGCCGCAGGCCGAAGAAAAAGAAGACCAAGGTTGGGGCTCCAACACAGTCGTCACCGCCACGAGTCTCGCTCCATGAGCTATTCCCAAAGGAAGACTATCCAGTCGGACAACTACTAGACCATGCAGCTCCTTTTGATACGACAAGTCGAGCAAAAGCCCAAGAGGCGCGATTTGGCATGCCAAGCGACATTGAGGATAGCTCAGTCCTCAAAGATTACCGTAAAGCAGCCGAGGCTCATCGTCAAGTCCGGAAATGGGTTCAAGAAACTGCTAGACCTGGCCAATCACTCACCGACCTTGCTGTTGGAATTGACGATGGCGTTAGGGCCCTTGTAGGCGAGCCTGGGTTAGAGCCAGGTTCCAGTCTTAGGGCCGGGTTGGGTTTCCCAACAGGACTGTCCCTGAACGACTGCGTGGCGCATTACACACCGAATCCTGGTTACAAGCCAATAATATTGCAGCAGAAAGATGTCATGAAGGTCGACTTTGGCGTCCATGTCAATGGCTGGATCGTTGACAGCGCATTTACCATGTCGTTTGACCCGACCTACGACAACCTGCTGGCCGCTGTAAAGGCAGCCACCAACGCAGGCATCGCAGCAGCTGGAATCGACGTGCACGTTTGTGACGTTAGCGCAGAAATCCAGGAAGTCATGGAAAGCCACGAGGTCGAGATTGGCGGCAACGTATATCCCGTAAAAGCTGTACGAGGTCTCTGCGGCCACAATATTAAACGCTATCGTATCCACGGCGATAAAACCATTCCATTTACGAGAAACAATGACGAAACTCGGATGGATGAAGGCGATGTATTTGCAATCGAGACGTTTGGCACTACCGGACGAGGTCGCCTCCGGGACGGCGACGGAGTCTATGGCTACGGCCTGAGTGAAGACGCACCAGCGCGAGTGTCACTGCCTCTTGCGTCAGCAAACCGAGTCTACAAAACAATCAAGCAAAATTTTGGGAATATCGTGTTTTGTCGTCGCTACCTTGAGCGGTTGGGGGTTGAGAGGTACTTAGCTGGGATTAACTCTCTCGTCGCAAATGGAGTGCTGGAGACTTATCCGCCGTTGATGGATATTCCGGGATCCTACTCTGCGCAGTTTGAGCATACTGTTCTATTGCGAGGGTCACAAAAGGAAGTCATCAGCCGCGGAGACGACTACTAGTTTGCGGTCAGAAGTATAGCGGGCTTTCAACTCCGCGCCAGGTCTGCTATGTATCAACACTAGCATCGAGTTTCAACACCTCTCAAGAAGTACGGTTTCAACACCTCTCAAGAAATACGGTTTTCAACAACACAATAGGTACGGGCCGAGCTGCAAATGCGGCAAGTTACTAGACACACGCCACAAACCACTTTAAAATTGGATTCTAAATTGACACTTGTGCAATGATCATGTTTAGTGCTTCTATTTCTTATGGGGGCTGTGCCGAGAAAACGGAAACAAATGCGGAGTATAATAGCCAGCAACATCCTCCAGCAATCTCGCCTTATCCGCGAGACCTCGCAACGACTGGCTGAGAGACCACGAGGCTATGTGGATGCTTGTGGGCGGGCCATCCCGTTTCCTGGGTTCGAGGGCCAGTCCCTTTAGTGAGCGGGCCGCTTTCTAGCGTCGTCGTAGTCCCCTGAGTAGCGCTAAACTGAAGCCAGGTCCGTCTTTGAGAGTGTACAAATGATACTTTGTCCAATCACATTCGAATCACTTTCGTAAGCGTAAAGGTACAGTTGCTCAGGTTATTAATCTCGTTTTGTCTTTACAAACCCAACTCGAAGCTAAAAAGTCAGGGTATTGTCGTAGTTGTGTGCGGCCAAGCCTTGCCGGAATGATTTGCAATATCCATGCTCGCTCGCTGCGGGATCGACGGGGGAACATGGTGGGTTCCTCTTTCCACGCGCTCGCTCGCTCACTCACCCACCCAACCAAGGCAACGCACTAGTCTAGTCTAAGACGGGTACAAAAGATGGTATTTGTGGACCAAGCCCGGGCGAGGGATGAGAGAATAGGCATGTCACTGCATCGAACATGATGCGTTTCCTTGTGGTCCCCTCCGCCCCCCAGGCTTCATTAGCGTACTCATCGAGGGTCATAACCCCGGTCAATCCCGACAAGACGGCACGGACAGACTTTCTTGATTCGTCTGAATTCTCCCATAATGACCGCCACAAAGCCAGGAGGAAAGGGGTCCGCCTCCGATAATCTGCGGGAGTCGTGCAGCAAGGCGACCCGGGAAACGGGAACGGTGGACAGACAGAGAGAGAGAGAGCGATGTGAGTACTCGTACTCATAGTAACCAGCCTCGAATCTCAGCCCGGGATTGTGTGGCGTTCGCTTTCTCCCTTGTGTCAATTTTTTTTTTCTGCACAGCGGCAGTGTTGAATGTCGCCGGCCATGGTGTTGCGATTGTTGGTGAGACTGTCTGACCCGACTCGATGGTTTGTCTAGGAAACCCTTATTAGGTCTCCCCCCTATTTCAGAGATGGCAAGGGGTTTTTGATCTAATACGTACCCTTCTCGATGAGCATGTGGCGTGTTTTCTATTACCGTTATGTCCGTGCAAGACACGCAAAAGGCGGCGACATCTGAAGACGTTCCCAAGTCATCTAATCTCGCAGTATTTATCTTTTATAGTAATTCGCTACGCTGATCTAATAGCCGTTTCTGTATCATGTGATTTACCGACCGCTGAGGGGCCATTACGATAAGTCGACACTGAATAAAGGGTCGTCATGACAAGATTAGATGGCGTTGATGGTCCCTAACATCGTACAAATAACACCTAGATAAAATCTTCTATACGTTGAATTAAACTTTTATTTATAGGCAGAGTAATCTGTAACACGCAGAATGCAGGCCGGCCTGTCTGTCTCGCATGTATAGACCAGGATGCGACTCAACAAGTGAGCTACCTCAGCTCAGTACTCCGCAAAGAAAGGAACCAAAACACTGTTGAGTAAACAGTTTGTAACGTATAAATTCTCCACCGCCATTGAAGTCATACGTTTGGCCAGTGTTCAGCGCATCTTATGAGCCAAAAGAAAAAAACTAATCAGCGCCAAGACCAGCGAACCAGAAACGGCCCATCACGAGCCAACAGGCGATCTCATTTGTATTCCATCTCCAATCTCCAATACCACTCTGCACGGCTCACCCAGTAAAAGGGGGTTTGGTTTGGTTGGGTTCTTTGTTTTCTCTTGTCGCCTTCAGCCGCCGCCATCCCGTGTGTGTGGCGTCGCCGTAGCGTCGTATTTTCGCCATCTCAGCCTCTCAGCCAATCCCGTGCCATTCCCCTTTCTCATACTGCAGAACAGCGGGAGAAGCCACTGTCTTGTACTGTACATGACAAAGAAAAAAATAAATAAGTAAAAACTAGGAAAAAGCAAAACATCATGCAAGTTATCGCCATACAGTTCGGGACCCGGGGGAGAGGAGGAAACATGCAGAGAAAGTGGGACTTTATGCACTCCAGAGTTTCTTCTTCATGCAGCCCTCGATTTAAGGCGTGTGTTTGGTCGGGATGATCCACCCTTTTGGGGCCATGCAAAACCTCCACTGCATACGTCTTACCTAGCAATACGAAATACACCAGGTGCCGTTCTTCTTCTTCTCTTGCCAGTGAGGCTGACTGCGGTACCAAACAGCTGGGTTGGCACTAGACGCTGTTTTCCAGCTAGCCGTCTCAAACTCCAAGATGCCGGGAACAGTGGCGTTTTTGCCGGGCTTTTTTTGTTCCCCCATTTCCACTGAAAATAATCACCACTTCTTGACTGCTTCGCTTAGTACATACTCGTATACTTGTACAAGCTCTACTTACCATCGGTTTCTTTTTCAGATGAGATGAAACCAGGTTGTTGAGGCTGAAAAGGCGTGGCTGCACTGCTTGAGACACGAGGAAAGCCATGGTTTGGTGTAAGCCAGCCCCCTGGCACGAAGCAGACATCCGATGGTGCTTTCTACCCCTGACAGAGAAGATAAAAGCCATGTAATTGATTGAGATCCTGAGCAGCGTTTTACTACCAGGTGTTTTTACAAGAAAACGCCAATGTGAGGAAGTGTCCTTGTTTCTGTAAATGAAATAACACTCATATGCAAAGTCACTTCCATTTCGCCGCCAAAAGGCAAAACAGCAGAGACACTACAAAAGAAAAGAAAATAAGAAACAAAAAAGTAAAGAAAAACTCGCAGGACGCACGTCAGCTTTCTCTACTCCGTACTACAGACGGAAACATGCATTGTTTTGTTTTCTCTCACTTACATATGCCAGGCACACGCTCACAACGCCCCCAAAAATAACAAGCCTCCCCAGAAAAGAGGCGCGGCCCGCTCGCCTTCCTCGCTTCACAGGTTTTCAATCCTCTCTCCCGATAGGTAGCCGCGTGGTTGTGTGCGCCTGTGTGTGCCATTCCCCTGCAGCCTTTACAGGGGTGCCTGATTGGGGTGCCGCGGGCCAGTTGGGTTGGCTTGCCATGCTGCAAAGCTGCCGGTCTGGAGAACCGCGGACCGGGTCTGCACGCTCATGGTAGTTTTTTTTTATGTTGCATTACCGAATACGTCGTATGGCCTTTTCCGTCCTAGTAGCGAATACTCTTATTTTAGAATGAACAAGAGGCCTAAAGAAGACAGACGGGGCCGGACAGACCAGTCTTCCCATCTTCCGGTGTCGGAATCGGAAAACCCAGTATCCCCCGCGCTCCTCTCCGCTCTTCTGCCATCCATCCTTCACTTTTGGCGGCGCGCGCTGTGCACGAGGCAGCGGACAAGACATACGAGTAGCCTGGGATGAACGGGGTACTCGTAGTTCGTTTCCCTGTTTGGACGCTGCGTGCGATCAGCAAAATCTCATCCCCGGCAGTGGCGTCATTGACTGCTCTGGCAGCAGGCCAGTTTGTCCAACGACCAAAGCGGCTACTCTTTATTAACAGGGTCGAGAAAGAGATAAAAGACAAGAATAGGCTAGCGTAGTAACTGTCAAACTTACGAATGCGCATTTGGTCTTCTCTTTTCTCGGTTGAGGATGCAATCTTTACAGTGGACGCAGGGCTCAGAGGCGCAACAAAGCAAGTGCCTGCATCGGTGTTTACTAAACAGCCCATACTCGTACACCACTTTTCAACATCCCTGCATCTACGGCAGGGAGCATGTCGCGGGTGTTGCTCTTCTGCACAGCACACCGAGCTCACCGGCCAAAGAGTAATTTCTATACGAATGCATCAAGAAGAGAAACTTCATCCGCCACGTTCTCTCTTGTCTCCTGTGGCGCGTTGTCTTGTTGAAAGCTACAGGCGTCACATACACGGACGGAAGAGGCGTCTCCGGCCGCCTGTAAACGGCGAAAAGTCTGTTTCAGCGATAAATGTTTGTATAATGATATTCTTTGGGAATGTAGCTTCAGCTGAAGCTCATCTTGCTCTGCAGCCAAATCTCTTGTTTGCCTCTGGGGCTGTCCTGCTCGCGCTGTGTTGTACCGCCCTGTAAATGTTCCTATCCGACCGTGAAGTTTCGCCTTGACAAAGAAGAAAAGAGAGAGAAGAACAAAAGAGAGGAAAAAAAGGCGGGAAAAAGTTACAAAGAACGCTCAAGTGGACAAAATAAAACGCCAGACAAAATGAGCAAAAAATGCAAGAAAAAGCAAAGTAAGAAACACCGTAAAATCAGGAGGAAGGGAGGTTTGCAGTCACCTCTCGCCTTGCTCTCCTGGTCGATCAATTCGCCCATGTGCTGTACGCCGTATCCATAGCCATCAATTCTCTTCGGTACCTATAGCAACTTGTATATTCAAGTTTGGATTTGAAACGGGTAAGATGATAGTCGGCTAGGTCGTTGAATCATTCTAGCCCATGGAGGGTTACGGGGAAACTGTCGTTCGCGGCAGGCAGCTAACGTAAAAAGTCAGGTAAGTTTGTCGCGCAGAGCTGTTGTGCAGGATTTATTACTTACAGCAGATATCATCACCCCTGATGACGAGTTAGTAATAATTCAAAGTATAAAGCGGCGAAATATATAGTTAGACTTACCAATACTGCTTGCTGACTATCGTAGGCGGACACCGCTTTTCGGTTTCAATATATTTGGGACACCATGACTCAACGAGATGATAATGATGTTGGCAGCTAAGCTCTTTCTGCACATCATGTTAGATATCGTGCACCGGTGCCGAAAGAAGAAAACTCGCGTACATAGATATAATTGCACATTGTGAGAGGTTGTGTAACCTTTTGCTAACAATGAAGCGGCTGGCTGGCAAAAGAATTCTCACAAGACAGAGCCGAGCTTGATGTTCCTTGCAATGTAAAAAGAAGGGCAGATTAATAACAGGCGCAAATATTCCAAGGCAGGACAGATTGCCAAGTGAACTGCCAGAGAGCGGAGGCGAGTGTATTTAAATATAGTCCGATAGCGAAGGGGCGTCTGACGGTGTGGCTCTGCAAGACTGGTTGGGCATAAGGCTGCTTTTCCGTTTTCTGCTAGCCTGTACGAGGAACATGGAGCCAGCCATCCGGGTCGCTGGAGCTTTTTTGCCTCGTTGCCGAGAAGATGGTAGAACAGGTCGCGCCAGTCCTGAGTGTCAAAAAGCTGGCCTGGACTGCGAATGTACAGTACATGGAGGCCGTGGAGCGCCGAGTTCCAGACCAGGATGTACAGACCCTTGCCCGGTGTGGGTGAGTGGCGTTGGTGTGCAACCTAATGCAACGCCCCCTTCAAGCGACAGCCTACGAGTACTCGTTCCCGTAGGGGGTCACCCGGGCTCCTTTTGGGCCGCGACAAGCTAAAACTACCCCTGTCGGCTGGGCAAGTTTGGAACACACTCCTCTCCTGGGGTTGAAGAGCGCCGTAGGAACAGAGGGCGTGGGCCGTCGTCTCTTGTGCACTGTCCAAAGCTGCTGCGCGTGCCTTGGATGGTGGAGATGAGCTGTACGGGCTCAAGTTCGTACCAGTTTGAACCCTGTGCTACATATCAGAGTCGACTCATCATTGGGCCGCCATGCCTCGGGAGTCTTTGAGAGTCGTCTCTCAAGAGCTGCCTCTTGCGTAATGTACTTTCATTGTGTAACTTTGCTGCTATATGGGAAGCTGCACCGGAAGCGTCATCGTGTACTGCGATCCGGGTTGGCATGGACTGCAAAGAGGCTACAGAGGGCAGTCTGTGCTTTGCATGACCGGCATTTGAAGCGGAGTGCATCGTGCATATCCTGATATCGTGGGCAGAACCCGCATTTACGGCAAGCGTCCATGCTTTGCTTTGGCTTGCTTTAGCGGCTGCAAACGGTCGTGATGGCTCGAGCTGGTTGATGATGAGGAACAGCTTCAACAAGCTCGGTTCGGCGTGCCTAAGAGTACGTGGAGGCGTTGCGTTTGTAGGGTAGCAAGTCATTTCTTCACGTCTCGTTGGAGGGCGGCGGTGTCGATGGCACCACCGGCTGTCGTAGGGAGAATATATCACGAGCTTTCGGGAATCGTTAGGCTCAGGGACGCTCTGCATTCCATTCGCAGCTAAGGCACTACTGTTCAACACAATGCGTCCCGGTGGTCCCCTCAAGTAAGCCGTCGAGGTAAGTTGGAGTTTGGCAAAACACGTTTGCTTGAACTTGGACAGCTGTCAGCAGCTGGTGGCTGTTACCTTAGTCATTACTGTTTGCTACTAGGTATACCAAGGTAATCGACAGGATCCCGAGCCGTGCTTGGTAACTTGGTACTGTTTACTCTCAAACTCTGGACAGTATTTTCTTCCTCGTCTCAATGTCCTGTGCCATTTATATCGAGCCAGGCATCACCTCCATTTTCACAACGCATACCAACGTATACCAACGTATACCAACGCACGATACAGTGATTGGGCTTCGATGAGCCTCTTGCCTGGCACCTGACCAAGCCTTTCGGTGGCCTCATTGGGCTCAACCTGTCCATACGAATGGCATCCATATCACCTGAGCGGTAACCTATTGGCCCGAATTGAACGGCAAGGTCGTATTATGGAGTCTGTTAATAAGGAGGCCGTACATGTCACTACTTTAGCTGCATAGTAGTCGGCGATCGAAGTACGGATGTATGTGTTGTGCATACGGATATCAGTGTGGACGACGTGGCAGTGGTAGCAACACGCATCCGTTGGAAATCACGCACGGATTACGAGATACGTCGCAGCTCATGAGCAAGAAGCCCCGGTTTTTCCACATTGCCACTCGCAAAGGATATCTGGCGACTGCAATTTCGGCATCACCGTCTCCGACAGCATGGAAATGGATTAAGCCGACCCGCTTCGACGACGACGACGACGCACATCAGCGGACCCATGTGATCCAACGGCCTGGGACGCTGCGACAGCAGTTGATATCTACGCGGTTCGGCGTGGTTTCATTCGATAATCTATGCCGGCAAAGCGATGCAAACTATGTTCCGAAAACAATGCAACTCCAACCACTATCAGGCCTGTGCCGCGATGCGCAGCGCAAAGATATCCTCCATGACTGGCGATGTTGCAGAGCACAACGTACCGATCTCAAGTATGACATGGGGCATTCACGTCATTACTCGTAGCAGCGGGAATTTTTCACTTGCTATATACGGAGAGCACGTCTGACTCAAACTCACGGGGCATACTGCTTACTGTCTGGACAGTTACCACCTCATATTAGTATTATCTTTACGTCTTCCTTTATTTAAAACTCCGCCAATCACACTCCAAAGCTGGGTTTTTGTCATGTTAGCTGCACCTGGGAGCGGGTTTGGTCAGACGCCGCCGGCACTTATTTGTCTCCACTGGAGAGCCACTGCGGGCGGACCTTGTCGACGAACCAAGCGGGCGGCTCGGCCCATCCGCTCGAATGACGGTTCCCTTTATTTAGCGTCTTGAGCGTTGAGATACTTTAGGGGAAACCTATGCGACCAGCTTCGGAGCACTTGACCAGCTCCTCCGACCCAAGAGTCCACTCGAAATGATATTGGTGTTGTAAGTTTAACTAAATGTTTCCAAGCTTCTCTGATAGACCCTGCTTTAAAGTGAGTCCGGAAATACGGGTTTTTTTAGAGGGCCTTCGAATCCCGGTCCTAGAAGGCGCCACAACTGGGGCAAGTACGGTCTTAGTGACCCAACGCCATGGTCCTGGGTGAATCGTCCCAAAGCCGCTGCTGTCATAGGATGCTCCTTGTCAGTGGTTCCCCGAGGCTATGCACATCTTGCATAACGGCAATGAGATATTATGACGCACTGGAGACCTTTATTGATTTGTATCGTATTGGTAACCCGGCAGGGTTCAGTAACTACGGCAAATGAATGAGGCCCCTATGCGACAGCGACAGCAGCAACCAAAGCATCCATGGCGCTGCTTTGCGTCATACCGGTTGCACCAAAATAAGGGCCAGGCCAGGCGACTCCGAGCGTATCTGAAGAGTCCCGATCGTTTGCCCGAATGGAGTCGGCATTACGGAGAATGAAGCTTTTAAAATTGTCGCTTGGTGCAACTTCGTGCAGATAACGCAAGTTTCTGACGAAGACACCCTTGAGCTCTTTTGTAAAAGGCCACCACTAACACCGCTTGTCTTACTATGATGTTGTTCCGCAGCAGGCATAGAGTTGTGGCTATTTCGGTGGAAAAGACTTCCTCCTCCTCCTCTCTGGCTGCGGCGACGGGAATTGGTAGATACACCGCTAGGGTGAAATTACTTATTTTCACCGCGGGTCTCATGACTAAGCTTAACCGTGTTATTTAGCATACACGACGTCTTCAGCGCCCTGTAGATTTTCATCACATTAGTAAAACCTTCAGCTATTAGGGCACTCTAGTAGGGCACTTTAGCAGGGCACTTTAGCAGGGCACTTTAGCAGGGCACTTTAGTATAGCACTTTAGTAGCTATTAGCGTGGCTTATTAGTGTGGCTATTGGCGTGGCTGCTATAAGAATGTATGTAGTGTGCGAAAAATAATACGGTTAGGCTTAGTCATGAGACCCGCGGTGAAAATAAGTAATTTCACCCTAGCGGTGTACCTACCAGTTCCCTGCGGCGACGTTCGTTGTTGCTGAGTGATTGATCATAAGATCACGTGTTGCACTTCACGCTTATAAGCTTGAACACCTGAACTCTCCCGACTAGCCTACAACATTTGAACTCCATCAGTACCCAAGTGCAGTCGTTGCATCACCGAAATGCCTTTGATCCGAATATCACCCTCAGAGGAGAGCCAATCCACAGAATCAACTGGGCTCACATCCCTACTCTCGACTAGTGAAGAATCAGCGCGTTCTATTGCATTTACCACCATCGATAATCTCCATTATGAGTTGGAGAATCTTTCTGGCGATGCGTTATACATCACAGGTATATATCTAATTAAGCTATTACTTTACTTTATAAGTACTAACCTTTCTATAGAGTTTCCAGAGGAAGAGCTTCAAACAATACTCCAACCAGATACACGACGATTCCGAATCAGGTCCTATTCAGCAGCCTCCCAGCTGCTTATCCTTATAATGCCTACTGGGCCCCACGAGAGTCCTCATCGATTTTTAAGCTATGTCGTCGCTAAACGTTTTGAGGACATGGGCCTAGGTCCGCTTGATCATATACCTTGTAATTGGAAGGAGATGGGCGCGAAAACTTTCCAGATCAGCCAATTCTGTAAAGAAAGCGACTCAGCAGGCGGGCCTCGACTACGTCCACCTGGTGTAGGAGACAAAGTTTGGCCAACTCTCATCATTGAAGCTGGCTACTCAGAAACCTTACCCCAGCTTCGAATAGATAAAGACCGGTGGTTTTCCTACTCAGAGTTCGACGTCAAGGTGGTTCTTCTAGTTAAACTTGAAAACCAATCGAAAACAATTATTATCGAACATTGGGAAAAGGACCCGGCGAGGACCATTACTACACGATCACAGGCTAGGAGCACAATACGGGTTAATACGATCACAATCCGCAATATTCCTCTCTCTGATTTAACCCAAGAAACTTCTTATATTATCGATCCACCAGGTGCGCAACTCCAACTCAGTTTTACAAATCTTTTCCTTCGATCAATACAGCCGCCAAGAGAAAGTGATGTTATTATTACTGCTCCAGAATTGGAACTCATGGCTCGCGGAGTCTGGGAGGAAACGGGATAAACTTGCCCGCAGCCAATACCAGCAACAACCCTTGTGGCGCACAAACCTGCGTCATTTCTACTATGCAGTGTAGTGATACCACATTTAGATTAATAGGGCTAAACGCGGCAAAGCTTAGCTACGCGTGCGGCCTCTTAATAGATAGTATTACTAAATGGGCGCCATCACTAATCGTCTTCCTCCGTCGCAATGGCCTATCTTTTATGCAAGCCCATGTAAGCAGCCGCACTAATAACTTGTCACTAGGAAACATCTCGCGCATTTGTTACAGTCATTATGCATCACACCACCTTGTGCAAAGCATCCAGCACCTACATTACCAACACCGAGTATGGCAAAGGGCCCGACGGCAGTTCCTGTCTCATCATAATCCCTGCTCTACCACCCGCACGGTAGCGTCAATCCCCCATCCACGGCCGCGGGCCTCCCCGACCCCAGGGACCCTTGCACGACAAAGGTCATGATTCCCCCAAAGCGAATGAGAAGAAGCACATGGCATCACAGGGACCCAGAAACCAGTTGCGCGATGCGTCTCAACAAATGGACACACGAAATACCGATCGCTCGGGTTCATCACTTAATAGATATCCGCGCACAGACAGCCGTTATAATAAATGAGCTGAAAAGTCTGAAAAGACAAAAGACGACCCATCTCGCAGGCCACGGTTTCCAACGGCTTTCAGCAACCAATCACTTCAGCACACTTCAGCACATTTCAGCACATGAGCCTCTTCTGCGCAGTTTTACCAAGCCCATCGTTCTAAAACACCTACATTATTATTTCAGCTGTTGCTCCCTTTTTTTTTGTAGATGCCGCATGTACAGTACATCTGAACCCCATCCTCAGCGGAGATACATACATCTTCCAGGACATGCTCACCGGGTTTCGCAATCAAGCCAAGCCTATCCGGCTCAAGTGGCTGCTGACCGCCCTCCAGCTCTCTTTACCAATAGTTTGACATCGCACCAAGCCCGTCCTCGTCTTTCCTATCCCCCCAGGCCGCGGCGACTTTTTGTCTCTTTGGCGAGGCGCTAGAGCTGCAGGCTGAGTGCACATCCGGCACTCTACCCGGGTTGCGCTAGTGTGTGAGGGTGGTGTTGTGCAGGTATTTTTGGAGCAGCATTTAGTGCCACCTGGGGCGTGTTACAGGTTGAGGGAGACGCGGTGACTCCGTTTGGACATCTCCTAACCACTAATGATACGCTACATATTCCAGCTTTAGCATATAGTTTGTATAGCTGGTATTTGGAATGTAAAAAGAAATGATAGGAGGTCTGACTTAGTGGTGCACAGACCTCACAAGTTTTAATTATCTATATTTGAGTCTGCCCTCTCCGTTTTAAATACAGCTTATACCGCTTATACAGCAAATGGTGTCTCTGATACAATTATTATCGCAAATTTCACTCCATAGAACAACTAGGCCCATCTCGGTTAACCACATCAGTAAAACCATTACTTTCCTCCCGCCGTAACATCAACGCTGGCGTCAATCGCGTCCATAGTATCCATAAAACTGTCCAGCTCTGCCTTGAGATCCGTCAAGCTCTTGTTCAATATCTCCTCCTTGCTGCGAATAGCATTAAACGAAACGTGAACGACTTCTGCAAAAGAAGAAGGATCTTCGCTTTCGCCATTTATACTCCCCTTTGTTGTAGTTCGATTGGTTTTGCTTGTTACTGCCAAGCTTGCGGTTCCATTTCGCAGGCGATTCAACAGCTGTATCGCAAGTTGAACAGTTAACGACATGTGGAATGCCGGATGCGCATTGATGGAAGCAGCGCCGATGCTCATCTCTGGTAATTGCCAACGTGCAAAAGTGTCGTCTTTTCCTGGGTCAGCTTTGGCCAGCTGACGCTTGACGAGGTTGAAAAGGCGTTGAAACATGTCAAGAAGACGGACATATGTCGACAACGTAAACATGTTGTTGGCTGGGTCAGCCCTTTCCAAGCTGTTTTCTGAAACCTGCTGCTGGACAGATGTTTGCTCGACATAGACCACAAAACAGTGCGTTTGCCGATACATCTCAGCCACCGTAAACTCGGTATTGGTACCGTTGGGTGAAGCATGACTTTCTTGTCCACGTTCTCTGGCGAGCAGTCCGACAGACAGCACCCGTAAACGAGCATCAATTCCTGACAGTTGAGACATTATGTCGGCAAGGTCGAGCCCAACGTATTCAAAATTGCCGTGTAGAAGCTGTTGAAAGTCCAAGTTAATGTTTTTGGATCGAGACGTATTTCTTGCCTGGGTAACAACACCAGTACGACGGCGTCGATCTAGTGGTGCACCAAGATACTGAAATGGCTCAATAGGGACAAAAGAGGGGATAAAAGGCTGCACGGGTGTAGACAGGTCTGGAGCGTGGTCTTGGAGTTCTTGCCGCGTTGTATTTTGTTGGGCGGCCCAGGGATCAGTGAATGGCTGGAGAGCAGGGAAGCAATCATCCGAATTTCTGGGTAGATGAGGCGGTAATAAATGATGCGCTGGCGTTAGTGCAGGTGCTGGATGAGGATGGCCAAAAAAGTCAAGATTGTTCAAGTTAAAGCCGAAGTTGTCCAAATGAAGATCCGCTTCCGTTCCGAGCGCTACCAGGTCCTCGCCAGGCATTCTATTAGATGGGGGTAATATTGGAAGGCCTGCTAAATATAAGCAAGAATTAATTGATTAGCCCGCAAATGTTTAACATTTAAAGACAATAATGACGACTTCGGCGACAAAGTCCAAGTCACGTACCCGCCTCAGGTTGGACAAACTGCACCTGGCCCGTCGTTCGCCTCCGCTTCGGTGAGCGGCCATCAGCCAGCGCCGCGTTTCTGTCTCTGTCTCCCGAGAAGTCAATCTGTGGGCTCGGGTACAATGCCAGGGGAATGGGAGGTTTTGGAGTCTGGAACTGCTGCACTTGTCGGTAGTGGTGGTGCTGTTGTGGTGACTGTTGCTGCTGTTCTTGCTGTTGATCCTGGTGACTCGGGGCAAGTTGAGTATGGTTCTGCTGCTGCTGCTGCTGAAGTTGCTTTTTGTACCGCAGAGACGGGCTTGATTTGCATATTGCGCGTAATCTGATACAGCGCTCACATGGTCCATCGTCGGTGCGCTTGCAACTCAGTTTCTGACCATGGCAACGATCGCACGCCTTCCTGTTCAGATTCTCGGCCATGGTCGGCGATGACATCCGGTGGGAAGGGGAAACGGTGTGGTCGCAGCGGCGCGGGTTACAGCGACACTGACAATTGTTTAAAAGAGATCAGAATTTCTCAGTGAGGGGGTGAATGCGTCTTCCCGATTGACCTGTGAGAGCAATTGATGCGACCAAATGTCGTGAATGACATATCCATTGGTTGGCCAGAAGAAGTCACAACTAGAAGAGGAAAGTATTGATGCATTCCATTATGTCGGATAACTGCCTACGTCTCTCCTCCTTCACCCTTTGAAGTGGACATCCTTCTCTATCGAGGTCTGTTTAGAGACTGGTTTGCTCACTCACTGTGCGCAGGGCTGGATCTGCAGCATTCTGGTGATACCACGCCACTTCAGAACCTTTGACGAGGCTCAGCTGAGCAAGGGATACTTTTTAGGCAATACGATTCTAGCTGTACTCAATCCCCGGAGGCCATGGTGAAGGCAAATACTGACACGTGTGAGCGTGCTGCAAATATTGAAAGTGCCGCAACCCAACCAGGCACCGCCTAGGTTCCAAGTCGTCCCGGCCATTCGATAGACCCATTGGGATGTGGAGGCGTTTGTGCGATCTCAGAATATACGAATGGGTTGGTTTTGTACCACACTGCTTAAATATCTGACCTCTTCTCCCCTGTTACTGTTTTGTGTTGCGATTGGTTCATTGAAACATCTGCTTCGCTCGGGAAGGACTCGGAATCAATATCAGCCGCTTTACACCACCGGGCGCTTTACCACTCCAATGCGGCTATATTTTGAAGACTCGCGTATTTCATTCCATCAAGAATGCGGGCCGTGCCACAGATCACGCAAATCGCGGATCGATCAGCGCCCAGGGCTATGGTACTGGGTCGACTGATTCCAGCGTTTTCGGAAACGGGCTTATCTACCAGTCCCAAAAATAGTAATAGCACATGCAATAACCTCGGCAAATTGAAGATTGTAGCCAGCGCTCATGTATGGCGGGTGTTCTGTGCTTTCGTGGCTCGCTTTACTCGAGCGTGTTACGCAAGTAGTACGCGATAAAGGCTTGGTTAGGCGAAGCGAGGTTTGGAACACATAGTCCCCAATGTATATTGTTGCACCAAAGCTGTCCATCGCCCTTGCATGAAGTAGCGTTTGGTAAGCCAAGAAGATGCAAATGCTTCGTCATGTCCAATTTCAAAAGGCAGCCGGTCGAGGGCATCTGGTGGCTGGTTGCCCAGCTCACCGGGGTAAAGTAAGGTCCCAGCAGGTACAATAGCAGGGAAGAATCAGACACCGTTGTGCTTCAGCAAAGAGCCCCATTGCCGAGCAGCGTCTTATTACTGATTAAAAAATTCCTCTGTATTTTCGGCGCTCGCAGCTTCGGAAGGATGGTTTGACCTTGATACGCTTGGACCAGGCTGACGAGAAGTGCGTAACCAGTAAATGCCATGTGCATAGCTGCTTTTGTCGAAACAACTCGTTGTTGAGAAGTGAAATGATCCTATGCTAAGGAATAGTGCAACACAAGTGACACCAATATTATCATGGGCGTGAGCGCTGATGACGATCTGGATATTGTGTAGCTCGTTAATCTCGGACACCGAGGCCGAGAACGCTGTGTTGTTTATTTGGGAACTTCCGAGGCATATGACCTGCGTCATTATGAAGATTTACGACGAAGCTCCAGAGCGAAAATCGAGACAGAACACGGTCAGACGTTTGACGCATCATTAATTGCTGTAGAATTACTAAAATTGCGCAAGCGTCTAAGTCTCTACGCCAGCCTTGGGCGTGGACAGTCAGTGTAAGCCGTTCCTTCCATAACGGGGTCCCTGCCTGCCACAGAAGCGATGCCAGCTGGTCCTCATAAAGTAGACAAAAACGAAACAGTCTCAATGTCTGAATCGTTCTTCAATCTTGCAATTTTCATCAACCTCTCTCCATGTGTCTTCATCTTGTAATGCCATGGATGACATCTTACCTTCGTCGCCGTCACCAGTTGGGCGGTCAATGGTGCCGCCCGGGAACGAAACACAGCAACCTGTCGTTACCGGTCACGACATTTCCAACAGAAGTATATTGAACCAAACAGCCGCAAACCCCATTACACAAACCGGAACACAAGAGAATCCCGAGAATAAGTATCTACCAGGCTTGGAGCAAGCCAAGTCTGAATCGAATCAGCCGCTAGCGAAACTGTTGATAATCGACAAGCACACACCGTTGTCTCTCGCTGGCCGCCATGACAGTCCTACCGGCCTCTTCAAAAGGACCCTTTCTCCCAATATTCTGGAGGATGGCGAAATCTCAAGCGAAATGCATGTTGCGAAACGCCGCCGCGGTACATCGTGGCTAGAACCTAATAGCTTTGGACAGCTGGAGAAGTCATGTCTCGGTGGCACAGAATCGCACGCTGTTGCTGCCACAAAGTCCTATCTGGAGGGTTTATTACGCTCCTACGTGCTACCTTTCGAGTTGCGCCCAGATTTGTCTAGTCCGCAGCACCGCAAGAGTAAAACTCTGTTCATCACTGGCGTTGGCATAGTGATGGCGGACGATGCCAAGAAAGCTGGCAGGATACCTATTTTACCACTCCCACAGATATCGGAATTTCAGTCCGAAACGGGCCCTAAGCAGGATCAAGTATTTAATGGATTTCTTTTGGAAGACGTCTGGAGCACATTGTCCCCGCACATGAAACACAACTACGTCCGACAACTGCGCGACATTCTTTCGCGCCTACACGGACGTACTAGGAAGAAGAAGTGCAAGTCCAGAGTCGGATCCCCAATTATTGGCGAGTATTCTCTAGTGCTCGACAAGCATCGGACCAAAACCTACTGGGGTATTCTCAAACAGCCGACCCTGGCTGACTTTGCAACGTTCCTCAAGTCCTCAATGCTTCCAAACGTACCCGAGCCTGTTTTGTCGTCACTCATTTCGGGACTAGGTGCTGAGCCTCCAGTTCGGTTTTGTCACGGCGAAATTAGCCCAAAGAACATAATTGTCCACGATGGGAAAATCCAGTACATTACAGGCTGGGACCGCGCGGGCTAGTATCCCGCTTGGTGGGACTATGTAAAGTTTTTTGAGGCGACGACTTTGCCGCAGAATCAGGATTGGTATGACTACGCCGACGGTATGTTTCCCAAGACGTATTCTAAAGAACTTGCCATGTATCAGGGATTGGCTCGGTGCCAAATGCCATAGCGGCAACTCTTGCAGGTGTGCGTATGTAGCTAGTTAGGATGATTTGGGGTCTCAAACATTATCATCACTGTACTTTTCCTTCTCCATGTGGTGCATGGAAACATGATGTAAATCACAGACACGAGCGCTTAAAACAGTTATACTTTTGCAATGAAACATTTCCACGACAATATTTGACAAGCAGCTTTCTAACTTGCATTTGCTCAAATGTGTTATTTAATAGCAGCCACCACACGGCTACTCACTCGGCTTCCATTAGGTATGCAGATAAACATATTAGATTCTGCCGCCATTTTAGTCCTGAGTAAATTGTACCCTAACTTGGTGGTGCCCGCCGCCGCCGCCGTCGAATTCAAGGACAACGTAAGGGTAAGGAGTCCCCATGAAGGTCCGATGTATGATCCCTTCTGCGCTATCGCGGCTCCACCCATAGCTACATTCCTTGACGTTATCGTTGTCATTGCGGAAGATCTCAAGCAGGTTAGAAATGAAATTCAGGATATTCTCAAACCAAAACACTGCATCAGTAAATTGGGAGTATTGCGGAATAAGGCCGAGGAGAGTGTCTAAATATTCATTGTGAAAAATCTTGGTCACCTCACTGCTATAATCAGCGATATCTCTCATAGTACCATTCAGTCCGTTGTGAAAATCGTTGTTGCTATCGTCGGCCTCCCAGCAGATCATGTGGCCCATGACCGCCCTTTGAGTATATCCGACAAACAATGGGGGATTGTTTGGAAAAGGTCGGCTTGTGCTAGTTGATACGCACCCGAATTCGTCCGTCGTGTGGGATACCTTGTTTTGATTGTCACTGCCGAAACCCCAGCTAAAGTATACTTCGTCACGGCCGACCTCTCCCGATGACTCTTTGATACAGTCGAACGTCCGTGGTGCAATCCTGACCCAAAGTGCAGGTGGGAGGTCCTCTTTGGGAGACCTAGCTTGTGCCCCTTGCTCTTTTGAGGTAATAAAGAAGGTAAAGCCTCGGCCCAGGGCGTCGGTAGCAGCGGTAAATTCCTTTGTGGTCTCGACTTCGCCCTTTTCCCCAATCTGCTCTGGTGTAACAGCGCGGATATGCGGCTGCAAAACGGTCTCCTCACCCAGCTGCTTAGCATCCTCGGCAAGTTTCTCCATAGTGTAAGGAGAATCCACAGCAAGTTCCATGATTGAGCGAGGAATGTTGGCGGCTCTAAATTCACCAGATCGGCCAAGAGCCTTTGCTTCCAAGCAAATTTGGCCGTAGGCGTTGCGCTCTTCTTCGTTTGCCGTGAACGAATCAAAGGTCTTCAACGCCATCTTTTTCGATTTCAGTCAAATCCGTAGCTCCCTTGGCGCGGTGAGCATTGGCATGGATACCCGCGCCAATAAAGATATTGCTCCCAGGCTTGAGGAGCTCAGCTTTCGCCGGGGTAGACTTCGTATTGGCCCAGGCTTTAAGCCTCTCAATGCGAGCCTCAGAGGTGATAGCGGCCATAATCAACTGTCTGATAGGTGATGTTGAATTGGGTCAGTTGGGGGTTATTTTTATTTTTTTTTAATAAATAATGGAGAGTGAGTGAGAATGGTTGAATGTCTATCGGCTTCATCGTGGTAGTCATCCGAGGGGACCTCCCTATTATAACTAAGACACAGTTGTCATTACGTCTATTTGTTATAATGTCATGCCCGGCAAAATTAACGAGTCGGTCGGGTTGCATCCAGCTGAGGTGGCCGCTATACTTGAGGCCGCTATATTAGGCCGCTATACTTTAAGTTACTATACTTTAAGCTGCTATACTTTAAGCTGCTATACTTTAGGCCACTGTACTTCAGGTTGCCGTACTTCATGCCGCAGCGTACAGTCTACGGAGGCCTAGGCCAGGCCAGATTACTCTGGAAGACTCGATGGCTGGCTGAAATCGCAATCTATTATGCGGCGGTGTTTTCGGGAGGGGCGCCGGATCATTAAGATTCTTGACATATAGGCAATATTGTAGTCAGCATTAGAGCCGGCTATGTTTGGTCTGCCACACTAGTTGAGACACGCAGCTCTAAATAGCGCCACGAGAGGCAGATATGAAGTCCAGACCACGACTGGCTACATACGATCTGTCATAAGCCAGTCATATGATCACTTCTCCAAACGTAATTGCGTACTTTGAGGCCATGACGGGAAAGTTGATGCAGGGCGGCGGTCGTGGAGTATGGTATGAAGTAGGCGAGGAACGATAAGCTGCAATGGACTCTGTTTGGATAAGCAAGAGGGTAAATAGTTGTCTTTGTTTGCATTTTCTACAAATTTCTTTCATGCTACCATCTCGGCAGTTCTCATAACGTACAACAAATATGCTAGAAGGCACATCTTATTCTCTCCTTTATTTTCACAAACTGCAGCATAGTCGCTTTGCCATTTTATTTCTCAAATCGCTTGGCAACAGTGCCCCAGTTGATGACGTCCCAGATGGCGCTAAAGTACTCAGCCTTGCGGTTCTGGTACTGCAGGTAGTAGGCGTGCTCCCAGGCGTCAATGCCCATCAGAGGCTCGACGTTGCCGGTGATTGGGTCCTGGTTGGGGCGTGTGACGACGCTGAGAGTGCCCGAGGTCTTGTCCTTGACGAGCCAGGCCCAGCCGGAGCCCTGGATGCCGGCGAGCAGGGTGTTGGTCTGCTTCTTGAGGTTGTCAAAGGAGCCAAAGTCTTCGTTGATGGCGGTCTGCAGAGCACATTGGCGTTAGATTCAAGTTTTGATTTTATAAGGCCGTAGGAGAGAGTTTGCTTACCATCAGCTTGCCCTCGGGCTCGCCGCCACCACCGTTGTTCTTGGGAGCCAAGTTCTCCCAGAAGAGGGAGTGGTTGAGGTGACCACCGCCGTGGAAGTTGAGAAGAGGAGCTTGGGAGGCAGCAGCCTTGTCGTCGCCCTTGGACTGGGCCTCGGCGACGGCCTCGACGGCAGAGTTGTAGCCATTGACGTATGTTTGGTGGTGCTTGGAGTGGTGGAGCTCCATGATTTGGCCGGAGATGGCGGGCTCGAGAGCGCCATAGTCGTCTGAAGGGGGGTCAAATTAGTTATTGTTTTGTCGTTTTCGACACCGACGTCAAGCATTGCTTACAAGGAAGGTCGGGCAGCGTAGCCTTGCCGCGGACGAAGCTGGTCGAGGCCATGGAGGCCATGGGCTTAGTGGTAGCAGCGCGCAGGCCGGCGCGGACGGCAGGCGTCGAGCGGAGGAGCGTAGAGGCCATTGTTATTGTGTGTGATGATGGAATTGAACAGTTTTTCCTAATTCTGTAGACTGTGTCCGAGGCTGGTAAGTAAACGCGGTTGAAAGCTTCAAAGATTCGGATCAACGGGCAGTGACGGAAGCTTGCTCAAGGTGATGCTAGAACTGTTCAATCGGGGAAAAGATTGGAAGGGGTATCTCAGAAATGTAAATATGCTTGCGTGAATAACGTAGAAATAATGCACGAGGGAGGAAATTGGAAGACCTCAAGAGCTTTTTAAGGCAACAAGACAGAATCAGGCTTACCAATTGCGCGCAATCGTCAGTACGGGCGGGTGGATTTTGGATGATGTCAAAGGTGCAAAGAGGAGCTTGGCCTGGAGCTCTCGGACAGCCGAGCTATTTTTTAGCGGCGCTCCGATTTGCTGGGGTGGGTGATGCTGGCCCCGCATGTCTGATGAGCTCAGCTTGTCGTCATATTTATTAATAAGCTGTTGTTAATAAGGCGGGCGGGCGGGGAGCCCGGGGACACGGGGGATCGGTCGGATGTCGAACGGTTAACAGCGACTCGGCCGATCTTGGGCAGTTATATTTTGATTCGATATAGGGCTGCATGTCCAAATTTATTGGAAATATTTATAAGCTTAGTTCCTCAAGTCTGCTCAAGCTGTAGCTCGAAACGCCTGTATCAGGCCCCGTTGCTGGGGTGAGGAAGCTCACCTTACCCTGCAACTAGCTATGGTTTTAAGAACAAAAGAGTTGATGGATTTTTTATGTCTTCTACTGCTTTTTCGGATGGGGACTCTGGAAATTATGAAGCTTGACCTTTTGGTGTTATCCATCTAGAATCTTTGGGGACGCCACTAAACACATCGTCGTTCCCAGCATCAGGCACAAACGGTATCTTTGTATGGTTTCCGACCAGGACATGCCACAAATGTTTTCATGGAGTTTAGCGTTTATTTTCCCGGACTTTACGGTGTTTTTCGCCCCGTTAGACTAGTAACAGCATTCAGTCGAGCCTTTGGCGCCCCTTTGCTCCTTTTTCTCCTTTTCTTTTTCTTGTTCTTCTTCTTCGTTGCGCCGGTGGTCGTCTTTGCTGCCTCTAAAGCGCATTGGTTTACAGCTTTTGTCTGCCCGTTTGCTTTCACTTGCTTCTTTGTCTTGTCCGTCTTTGCCTTCTTAGCGACTTCATTATCCTTTAACTTGGCATCCTGTGTCTTGCGCTTGCCACTCTTCGATGCTAATGGCGAAGCCAATGTGTTGTTAGCTGGGACATTGCCTTTGGTCTCTTTTTGAACAACTTTAAGTGGAGGGCTCGCTACAACAGTGGCTGTGCTTTTAGAGAAAAATTTCGGCTCATTCTCCTACAACAATTAGTTTGAAGCAGTTTAAGCGCCACTGTAGCCAAGACTCACGACTGTTGGCCAATACACTGGCCGCCCAGTCTCATACAGCTCCATCTTTCGTATAAGAATATTCCGTTGCTCGACGAGACTTTCGTAAAATTTATCGATACTACAAGGTCCTTTCTTTGAGGATGAATGAGGCCACTTTGGCTCTTCTTCATTGAGCCCTGCGAAAGACTCAGCCCAAACATGCTTCTCGTCTTGTGGCCAGTATTGGTACGACGAAGACTCCGCCCCAGGCATGTCTGGATGGACCATTCGAATCTGGAAGATTCTTTTATCGCAGCAAGCCATAATCCAAGGCTCTTCAACATTTTGATAATAAGATTGTCCTGAAGGTCGAAATCTTCTAGGTGGCGGCGGAGTCAAAAGTGTTACTCGTGTCCCAGTGGTGATGTATATTGCAAATATTATCGACGCTGCGTGAACATAGTTGCTCCTTTGGTGTTGATTTAATCTGAAGTTCAGACGACAATAACTATAATTGGTATCCATTAATTGCCCCATGGCGATGCTCAGTGTCTGCATATCGCGGTCGCGAGCCCACTGCTGCGCAGCTTTATACTTGACTCCGCTCCAAAGGACTTGTTGATTCAGTGGACAGCATTGGTGCAGACGCTTCCAGATTTGTGCCGCTTCGTACGGCGTGATGGCACCCATCCATTTGTCTGTTTTCTCAGACATTGCCAAGTCCTTTGGTTTGAAATCAATACATTGCACTTTATCTTAACGTGAGATTCGGTCATCTATTTATACATGTGGTAGAGCTCGATGAAGTCTAAATCCATGATTGAGGCAAAAATGCATACCAATCCCACAGACCACAATCCATTCGCTCAATTAAGCTCCTGTGCCGTTCGAGATGAAGGGCTGAATTGAATGCACATTGGTCAAATGTGGATGGCTGAAACTCAACTCTGCCGCGTCATGTCCAGACACACGCCCACGAACCAAAAGTGGTCTCCTGCCTATAATGGTGGACTGGGTGAGAAACCCAACGCAGATGAAATGAGCCAAGGCGAAAAGCAACTCTTTTCAATGGCTAGGGCAATTCTGCGCCGTGATTGTAAAATTGTCGTCCTTGATGAAGTGAGCAGCACGTAAGTTTTAGAACGAGTCATGCGGACTGTTGCGCCAGGGACTAGGCTAATCCCGATGTGAACTAAGCTTGGACTTTGGAACGTAGTAAGTTATTGTGCAAGTGTCAAAAGAGGCTTTTAATGAGCATACCATTGTGGCAATTGCTCATCGGTTGTAGACGATTATCGACTCTGATCGCGTAGCCGTCTTGTCGGAAGGTCGTGTGATTGAGTATGACAGCCCAGAGACGCTGCTGAGCAATCCCGAGTCTGCGTTTTTAAGATTGCGCGCAGCTGGATAAACATTTCCTGCAGATTTGATTCCTGTATTTTATTTGGCTTCATGTTTAAACTAATTCACTGTACGTGATCAGAGATTTGTGTACACAAGGCAATAAGATGTCACGCTCATTCCCTTCACCGTCAACTCACAACATGCGCACGGCAAATTGAGCAGGGGGTCAATATCTCGTCACTTCGTATCATAGAAACTTATTGTCTTTATACAATTGCTTTACTTCTACGATTTGCAGAAAACGAGACCAAATCAGCCCGTGCTGTCACCGACCACGTTGCCACCATGACGATTACTCTTAAGGTCCGATCAGCGCCTCCCAAGAGCTGGGCACTAAACGAGAGACTGGTCTCATGCGTCATTATCTTCCATATCGTGAAAATGGACACTGACAAATGAAAGGGCGTTCCTTGACAAAAAATACGTTGACTTTGAACTTGTCTGCCAAGACAAGACGATTCCTGTGCACAAGGCCATCGTGTGTACGCAATCTTTTGTCATTGCCGCTGCCGAAAGCTGGCAAGGCTTGGTGAGCATCAAACTGCACAGAATATAGCTTTATTTCGCCAACACGACTGCAGAACCGTGGCCGAGGCCAATGTAATTTTCTTGACGATGAGCTCCCACTAGTTGAACGACTGGTTGAGGCATTCTACACGGGCCAGTACCGTGAAGACGTCGAAGACGGGGAGTTTCCCGACGAATCCATCTCAAAGATCCAGTTACATGTCCGCATGTACTTACTCGCAGACAAGTACCAGTGTGACGGGGTCGCTGAGCATGCGTTTAATCGCTTTCTGGTCGCCATTGGCAAGACTTGTCAGTTTGCGGACTTTTCGCCGCGATTCCCGAGATTTTTGAGGACCACCCTGCTCTTAAAGAGCTACAAGAGGCGGCTGTTGAAACGGCGAGAAAGATCATGTCTGTACACAGCAACAGACATGAAAGATACCGACTGTACAGAGAAGCGATCGAGCAGACGCCAAACTTTGGACGGAGTCTTCTTGATGTCTTTGTCAAAGCGCCACCAAAATGGAAAGAGGATGAAGGGAGTCCTTCCAAGAAAGCTCGCTACATGTGAATTTGTGTTGTATGGAGGCTTTGAATAGCGTTGGCTGACTTCACGACGTAACCACGGGCTATGACCCTATGGAAGGAAAGTATAGTATGGCTTTCATATTATGTATTGATTGATCGAAGTAGCTGTATTTTCCAGTGCTAGCACTTATACTGGAGTGAACAAATTTCACGGTTTTTAAACACTTGCTTATCTTGTGCTTGCATCTGCGTGTAAGTGAGCTTGGTGTGTCTCGTCTGAACCACTTTAACCCCACCAAAGGGCAACGCGTCCAACGTCGCGACTCTGCCCCGCCATACAACATCACCTTCAACGCCATCATCTACACAACACATTACGGCTGCGACAAGCCATGCCTACGCGTCATGTCCTACTACGACGTTGATGCCATCCTCACGGATGCAGAGGTATGTTCTCTCACTGCTCTCATAACCCACAAAGCTAACCGCAGTTACAGAAAGTCCCCTGCATCTTCGACCTCGACGTCCCTTACCTCGGCCATCTCGACAACAACCCCAACGGCCTCAAACCAGGCACGCCCCTCTCCCTCCCCCTATGGCTGGCCGAGATGCTCGCCCTCGCATCTTCAGGCGGCGCCGACTCCCGCGCACCACTCACCCTCAACCTCCCAACCTGCCTAGGCGACAACGTCACAGCAGCGCTAAAGGCCGATCCGCGGTCCGTCGCGATACGAGACCAAAGCGCGCACTTCTTTGGCGTAGGCGTGCGCATGCTGGACCTGTTTGACGAGCATGAGCTGGGCGCTGTGCTTCGACGCTCGTACGTCCTGCGCGCTGCGGATATAGGGCTACATGCGCGCAAGACGGACGAGGGTGTGAGTGGAGGCGGATTCGCAGAGGAGTTTCTGCGTGGGTTGGATGAGTGGGAGCGGCAGCTGTTTCGAAAGGGTCATGAGGGGATAAAGAATGCCAAGGAGTGGATGGACAAGGTCAAGAAGACGTAAAGAGCAGGGAACACGTCATATTTTCCCTTTCCCTCGGGGTCTGGCTCGGCAATCTGCGACTTGCATGGGCTTACTGTGCAGGAAGAAGATCTTGAGGCTGAGACTCTGGAGACAGAATGGGCAGGTGAGGCGAAGCAGAGAAGCGGTATCGGCGTTGGCGTTTTTTGGGGGAAAATGACATACTTTTTTTTTTTTTACAGTTTTGTAAATGAAGGAGGGAAAGAAAGGGACAATGGCATACAACTCACTGCCTACGAAAGCTCGCGAGCAAGTGAGGCGTTCTTTGGGTGGTTTATGGTGGTAGTGTGATACAGGACATCTTGTTTCTTGATACCCAGCCCTTTGTTACAGATGCAATGAAAATCAAGGGTTCATATGACGTGTTTTTCTTTCATCTCCGGTGAGCTAACTGTCTTTGAACCTAGCCACAGAAACAGAGCATCTCCGACCACGTTTCCCATTTACTCTACCTTGAACCTCTCCCCTCGTCTCAGCCGCCACACCACCACCACGACAACAGCCAGTATCATCCACAGCCACGTCAGAAGCATATCCGTCATCTCCAACAAGATAAAGTACTTGTTAGAGTAGCGCACTACATGCACGGTCCCCGCACCAAGCAGCCCCCAAAACACTGCCAGCGCAGACACTGCCACCCGCAAGCCGCTGCCGTCGCCGCCGGGCCGAAGCACAGGACGCACCACGCGCCGCCATCCCGAGGAAACAAGCAATAGCCCTACAACAGCAGCAGCTATAGCTACCACGGCACTCCGGCGCCGGCTTTGCATCGGCTCCTCAAACAAGAGCTTCTGCACAAAGCTAAGCTGTGCTGAGCTTCCCCGCTTCCAGATGTAGACTGTGGCGTACACCCATGCACCGGCCCAGCAGAGCTCGGCATATGCAGCCTCTAGGTCCGCGAGACAAATGGCCGCGTACAGGATAGAGCACACATCCATAACGGCCGCCATGATTCGTGGTCTTGTTGTTCCATTCCTGTGGCCAGTGATGATGAAGCGTCGCAGGAATCTCTTCGTAAAGGCCAGACACACCATTTGACACATCCATCGTCGAAGCGTAGCAACATCCAAGTCTAGTTGCTCTTGCAGAAAGTAGTGAGGCGACCCCCTGGCCATCTTCATCGCCTCAACCGGATGCCACCACAAAAACTGACCAAGCCAGGGAGCGAGGATGCGGCGGATGTGATTCACCAGCACCGCCGCAATAAGCAAGCCCAACGCCGCAACGTAGCCATCACGAAGCAGCGCCGCTTGGACGCCATCGTACTCCTCTCTCAGAGCCAGAAAATCCCCCAGATAATCAAGAAGAGGGCTGAAGAAGCGGCAGGCCAACTCCGCTATCCTCCCGCGATGCTCGCTTGCTGGCGAAAAGACAGCCACGCCGGCAGTAGCATCTGTGTCGAGAGCCACCTTGCCGCCTTGCTTCGGAGCCGAGGTGCGTAAAGGGGCCGCAATCGGCCGACGAGACGTCATGGCGGAAATTCTAGTGCCTAAAGAGGCGTTGCAACCTTTAATTATACACTGTAAGGGAGTCTGCCTCGCGCCCGTAGGATCTCCGAACCATAAGCCCTTTCCGAGACGACGGGGCCGCGATATGTTTTCCAACTTGTGTCGAGTTCAACCCCTCTCAAGCCATGTTCTTTGGCCTGAATCTCCACTCTGCTCAACTCTGTCTAACCCTTGATCAGCTACTGTATTGCGCACAGGTGGTTGTATTCGCCTTACCGAGATGGGCTGTGCAAGGTTTGAAGGATGCAAGCTAGAATTGGCACACCACCACCAACAGTTCCTGTTCCTGTTGCCTGAGGTGGGGCGTACTCGCCGTCCATCTCCAATTACACATACGTCTCCGCGGTCTCATCGCTGCGGCATGCCGTTTTGATGGTGTGTATGTTCACATGAGCAGTTTTGTTTTCGCTGCCGGTATCCTGATCTCCGTTACACAAGATGGACAGAATTTGCGTGCCGTGCTGTTTCCGGCGCTTTTGTCTGCCCGGTAGTTGAGCGTAGTACAAGTTGTCGCACTTACACAGGTTCAAAAGTAAAACACAGAGTAAAACTTGGGAGAAAAAAAAAAAGGGGTCGTACAAAGTTGATTCATTCTATATACAAATACATTGGTATCAAAATGCAAAAAAGCGCTCGACATCGTGCTCTTGTTCCAGTCTGTTCGGCCGTAGTAGTTCATCATGATAGTAGTCCATGTCCCATGTCTCGTAAAATCTGCTGCGTTTCTGGCAGTTGTGTAGTCTTGCATGTCCCGTATCTCCTGTCCTTTCTCTGCCGCTTCCCCGGTAAACGTTTGTCCTTTTACTTTCTTTCAAGCGGCCTTGTCTGTCGCCAGACAGCTCTACTTGTTCTGTGAGCCTTTGCCTAACGTATCCCCTAACCGTCGTCTCCTGAAAATGCAGTTGGAAAAGGAAATAAACAGATACAAGACTGAAAATATTGCAAGACAAATATAAGAAACAATTCCAACATGAAGTTGTTTGTCCTGCAACTCGGTAGCGACTGAGTGCGCGGGCCGCAGGCCCGTGTTAGTGTCCAGAGCCACAGGAACCGAGATTCTTCCAAATGTTCATGTCTTCCGTTTCCATTCTAAAGACTCCGTTTAAAAAGCAACCCGAGCAAAAATGCAATAGTCTGGTCGAAGCAAAAGCAAAAATACGATAAACTAAAGCCGTGAAAGCAAAACCGCGTCGTAAAGAGATAAGCAATACATTGGGGAACAGAGGTAATGAAGCTCGAAAATCCAGAAAGAAAAGAAAAGAAAAGAAATGCCCCAGCGTCTTCATCCATGGTCGTCCAAGAAAAATTCCCAAATGGCAGCCCGCGCATTCCCAGGTCCTTCGAAGGCCATGTGAGATGTTACATAAAGCTTGCACCATGGTACCCTGTTTGATTGAAGTTGCCAATAGACGAGGGAGTGTGCCACAAAAAGGCTGACGGCGCGGCAATCCCGCGCTGTCTAAAGACGTGCGCCCCATTCGGAGAATGAAACGTCTGTGAGACCCCGTCTGGTGTGGCGGGTGCGTCTGTGACACGACGGGATGCTTCTTCGACGTCGAGGTCGATGGAAAAGACTGGGACTGGGGAAGTATTCCTCTCGTTGGCAGAGACACTTGGGCCAGCTTCAGTAGCCGCATCATCATCTTCAATAGCCATCCCGTCTCCTTCGTCGACCGGTGAGGTCGATTGCACGGCGACAGACGTGTCATCTGACAGGTCTTGGATCTCATGCAAAACTCCATGCGAATCTCTGAAGGTTTGGAAACGAACCAAGAAGAATTCCCGGAGAAAGGGCAGAGGAGGGTCACTACCCGCAGGTTTGCCTCCTCTCATATTCTTCTTGGCAACCTTTCCGTCAGCCTCCTTTGGAGGCGGCGGGAGATAATGTCTTCGTCGAAAATGTGCCGCGGCGTTATAGTCTGCGCCGTATAACTTGCCATCGACGCAGGATTTGCAGTCTTTCAGAGGCAAGACAAGAGGTAAACTAGTATATTTACCCTTTGCACGCGGGTCAACGATTCTGAACATAGAGCATTGCTTTGCGTGCATCCGTCCCAAGTGTCTGCTCAACTCATGCATACCTTTAAAGTCGCTATTGCAGAACGTACAGAACGGCCTTGGGCCAACCTTTCTCGCGGCTTTTCCCTTTTTAATACCCTTCTTGGCGGCTTTTCGAGTCTTGCCAAGGATTCTCGTAGCATTTTCCATTTGTTCTTTTGGTCGAATAATGTTTGTAAGGCCATTTTCGACCTGCTTTTCAAAGACCTTTCTGCACCGTTGCTGCAGCTTCCTGGAGCCAGATGAAGATGTACTAGACGCGCTAGCGTTGGAATTCGTTCTCTGCATGCTTGGAGCGACTCCCGGACCAAACACTGGTGAAGGAGAGAATTGCGCTCCTGGAAACGGGGCGGAAGGCGACATGTCCGGAGACACTGCTCCGCTCGATGCTCCTGTCAGCTCTCCCTCCCATTGCATTTCCTGAGGAAAAGACATCTCAAGTGCGCTTGATGCATGAATTGGTGCGTTCACCGACTCAGAATGAAAGGGAGACGGGAGGTTGCTCTGCTGCGCCTGGCAGTAGCTTCCAAAGCTTTGTCCCGTTTGACTAGAGTAGGAATATCCGCCAGAGAGCGAGACGTTGGCATCCGTAGACGGATATGACAAGGTTGTATAGTCTGGCGTGGGAGAAGAAACGGAGGAGTTTTCGGCTAGGTTGGAAGCCGCATAGGACAAGGCGCCGCTGTATGGAGTCCCAAGACAGATAGGAGAGCCAATAGCAACCTCAGAGGAGTTGTATGAGTTGGCCATCTGTCCCTGATTGAGCCCTGGCATAACATACATGGGAGATGACATGAATGGCTGATCAATCCCGTTGCATTGGGGACTGTTGTAAGCAAAGTTGCAGTCGTTTGGGTTCGGCATGGTATACATGTGTCCATCCTATGTGGTATGTTAGCATTTCATGTTTATAACAAACACCTTAAGAAAAACTTACGACTGCAGTAAAGCTGCTTGTAAAGGGTTGGTTCATTCCAGAAAAGCTCTGCGGAAAGGAAGAGCTTACACCAGGTGCCATGCCGTAGTTTGGATCGGCTGAGGCCTGATCATGGGCATAGGTGTAAGAACCAGCAGGAAAGGAAGAAGACTGAGACGTTGGAACGCGCATCCTGTCCTTTAGAAAATCTTCGAGCTTTTTTGTATTCTTTTTTTGAGACTTTAACAGAGCTTGCAATTCTCCAATGGTATCGGCCTGGAGCTGGGTCATGGCTGCTGCTTTATATAAGCGAAAGAAGGTGAGTGAATAAAAGCCACTGTATCTTGGTGATACTTGGGACGTCTGTGCAAAGAGGAAAGAGGAGAATACCTGGGAAGCTGGTGTCCACAACAGACACTCACAAGCCCAGATACCCTACTGGTTGTGCAAGAAGAAGCCAAGTATAGCCGCAGGTTTATGCGAGGTTGGTGATACTGGCCGTGGTCTAAGCCAGTTAAAGCTGTCATGAATAATGAAGTTTCTTGTACGAGTATAATGTTACAGAAAAGGGGTAGGACAGCAGCATGCAGACATTTTATAACATGACAGAATTATATGTACCATGGCGGCGCCGATAGCGCACCGGGGGGTAGGGACCGTTGCGCATCACACCTGTCCTCCTCTGAGGCGCGACAGACCGGGGGGGTGAGCAAGGCAAGAAGCGCACACGACGTAGACGAGACTGTGGTCAGCCCCGGCACGCCGCCATGGTACTATGCTGCTGTTATTGACAGTGACGAAGCGAAGGAGGGATGAGCTGGCATGGGGGTGAGGAAGATGAGGGCAGGGGGTGGTCCCAAGTCAAGGTAGCATTAGGCCCATTTACCTCGATTGGAGATCGGTGCCAAGAGAAATGCGAGCTACGCTTGTGTAAGCTGAAGGGTCGCAAAGAAGTTGAGTTCCTCTTGTTGAAGGGGTTTCTGTGGCTGAGCACCGAACCTGGTGCCTCTCCTACACTGCCAGTGTGGACGGAAGTGGATGGATGCCCTTCCCACGTCGGAAACTTTACAATGCCACCATTGTTCGGTGACTTGGGCTGGACGTTTTTTTTTTTTTTTTTTTTTTTTTTTTTTTGGGGGGGGGGGGGGGGGGTGTGTGCGGGGCATCTGCTCATGTTTATTTGCTTCAGAGTACGGAATTGTTTGCTGCTTTCGCGGTTGAAACATTTGTGAATGGGTGGGAATGTTTAGGTTATATTCATTATGTGCCAACCGCGGGAGGGCGCTTCGCTTTTCTTGTCGCACCTCCTCCTCCCTAGTCATAGTAGTGGCGGCACGCAGAGAAACTCTCTCGGAGCATTGCTGTAATGTGCTTGCCCTGTAAACTGACCATGTGTGACCCCTTATCCAAAATATTTCTTTTCGGACTATACACTTCAGCGAATTGACCTGCGTGTTACACGACGCGGCGTAATTTTCGCCGTTACCGAGACACGGTATGTGCTGTGCGAACAAGCACAGGTGGAAGCGGCGGAATCGACGCAAGAACACTTCACTTGAGGCAACGTCTGCTCTTGAGAGAGTCTTTACAGCCTTGCCCAGCCGCATACAAACACGCCCTTGCCCCGAGTGGGCGACGTCGTACCTCCGTGGATTGCTCGTCTGTGAGTTGAATTCGTACGTGTCTTTCCCGTACGCTTCATTCTTCGAGTTCTCTTCCGAAATCAATAAGCCTTATCCTCGTAGCATCCTTTGGGTGAAACTGCGCTACCTTTGACCGAATGAGAAACCTGGCGGCAGCGGATTCGCGTGGTATTGTAACGTATGATTCTGAATTATCTCCCATGGCGCTGAACAATTTGTTAAGCAGATCCTCTGTCAGCTGGCGCATCTCGGTTGCAGACGCTGCAACTTCGTCTGCTGGACGCTGCTGCCTCGAGTCATCGTCTTGGTTTCCCCAAATCTCATCAATGCGCCGTTGCCTCTTGTCACGGCCAGCATCTCCTTTGCCTGCCTTGCGCAACTTTCCCTGAGCTGTAAACCCTCCAGCAAGATCATCAGCATCGATATCCATCAAGTCACCCACGACAGGCCCGCCCAACTCTTCTGCTGCAAGCAAAGGCGCGAGCTCGTTCTCGATGAAGCCTCGAGTTGCCCTGACCAGTTTTGCGCGTTCCTTGTCGTAAAATTTCTTCTTTTTGCGTAGCTCCTCAAGTTTCTCCTGCGCTGCGTCTTCTTCAGCCAGGTTTGTGTTGGAGTTGAGTTCTTTTTTCAGCGTCTCGATGCGCGCGGTCAACGCGTCTGTGAGAAGTGCCTGGTCCTTGAGGATGGCTCTATCCGCTTCCAGTTGACGATTCTCGGCGCTTTTAGCTTCATTCTGATTGCTGACGGCAGTTTTGGATTCCACAATGACAGAATATGTTTTTCGCATCGCCAACAGTGATGGCAAAACAGAGCTTGGAAATGGGAGGTACGGCTCTGCTTCTGTGAGGTCCTTTAGGGCTGCTGTTATGACTTGGGCTTGCGCTGCGGGTGAGAGAACTGAATCTTGCTCTCGTGCTCTGAACTTTTTTCTATTGTTAGATCCTTGCAAAATCCAAAATACTCTGGATCATCTTACCGTTTTCAGCTCATTTTCGCTGTCACGGATCTTGCGTTGCAGTTCCTTGATCGTACGTTCGAGATTGTTTGTATGTGCAGAGTCTGAGGTGGCCTCCATCGTTTTAACTTGATGCAGAGTCGTTCTCTGCCGGTGATCTTCAATCAATCATACCCCTGTGATGTATGTATATAATGTAATGTTATTTTATGTGCTTGTCTTTAAGAATTGCCCAACACCGATGCTCATGTCGCGTCAAACGGCGCGTCCCAGATGACGGCGAATGTCGTTGAAAGCCACCCGATTCGCACTGTATTTGAGCAGGCCGCAGCCCGCCAACAGGCCTGTCTTTCAGTACCTAGTGGGGGCCAATGCACCGTGCCTATAACAGTGCAAACTCCCGGCAACTATCCACTATTCCCAATTGGGCGGCGATGCACGTGACTCGAGGGATGGGGAACACCTCAGTCATGCCTTCCCTCAGCCGACTTCAAGCCAACTCATTGCGACGCGCCATCGCACCGACAACGATTGAACTGCTATGTGGCCGCAAGAACTCCATCTTGCTTTTATCGTATAGGCCCCGCGAAAGTGATCCGACGTCTTCACAGCCGACCGTCGACCGCACCGCGAAACGGTTCCCGGAATACGCAGCACGCGCAGCCCAGCGCTCAGACAGTTTGCTTCGGCCAAACCCACAGGATTAACCCCTGGCTGTGTCTTGAGCTGCCATCACCCGCTCCGTCGGCGACAGTTCCGTCGTACGTCAACGACTCCAATCTCCCGCAACGATAGCAGAAGCAGTGTAGCCAAAAAGGTTTGAGCTGAACGCGCGCCTCCTCCTTTTCTACTTTTGCGAACCACCTATCCTACAATTCGCTTCACAATCTTCATACCTCTCATCACCATCAACCGCTCAACTTCCATCGTCCTACTTCTACTCTACCATCACTCTTGGGAATTTTAAGCGCCTGGCCTTTCCGACCATCTCCTGCAGAAGCTCTGCATTTCCATTTCCTGGCGCGCAAAGAAGAGTTTTCTTTTTGCGCAACCAATTCACCAATTCTCCCATTCCAGCACGTCCTCCCAAAGACAGCTCGACGCCACTTCACGAAAGACTTCACCAAGATTCATCGAGCACTTTCGATCCAAAGTCACTGCACCAGCACGTTTTCCACCTGAAAACCCCCTGAGTGTAGATAAGACAATCAAAACAATTTATACAAGACAAGGACAATCTCCCTTCAGAGGATAAGATCCCATATAATTTTCAGCCATTTGTGAATAGTTGCCGTGAGCACAATGTCTGCCTCACCACCACAGCCGACCCAATCAACCAAGCGTCCGCTTGAGGAGGCGTCTTCTCCCTCCCGGACAGGCGATCAACCCGAGGCCAAGCGCCCTGCGCTCGACAAGGTCATCAAAAACGACGCAGAGACGGAGGCGCTACCTTCAGCGCCGGAGCCAGAAGTTGAGGCTGCGGACAAGAATGGCGACGATGCTGCCAATGGCGTAGAGCCTGAGCAGACCGAGCCAGCTGCTGAAGACGGGGTAACAGAAGATAAAGTGGCAGCTGCAACGGCAGGGGCGACTTCGTCAAATGCTCCCTCTTCAGCCGCAGCCCACGATGAAAGCTCGTGGATTCATATCCGCGCCGTCATCTCCAGCCCCGAGGCTGCCACGATTATTGGCAAGGGCGGTGAGAATGTTTCCAACATTCGCAAAATGTCCAATGCCAAGTGCACCGTGAGCGACTATCAGAAGGGAGCGGTTGAACGTATCTTGACTGTAAGCGGCATCGTAGATGCTGCCGCAAAGGTATGTATTGACAAAGGAATCAACTCAATGCCGCATACTAACTTGAGATAGGC
The DNA here is from genome assembly GCA_002242745.2 of Lecanicillium sp. LEC01. Taxonomy (NCBI): domain Eukaryota; kingdom Fungi; phylum Ascomycota; class Sordariomycetes; order Hypocreales; family Cordycipitaceae; genus Lecanicillium; species Lecanicillium sp. LEC01. Next base: position 990,846 of record NIWZ02000003.1, read on the forward strand.
TTTCGGTCTGATAATCCGCACTCTTAACAATGAACCACTTACTGAGGCATCCACGGCCTCGTCAAAGACATATCCCCTCCGACTGCTGATTCCTCATATCCTTATAGGCTCCATCATCGGTAAGGGAGGTGCTCGCATTCGGGAGATCCAAGAAGCCTCTGGTGCGCGTCTTAATGCGTCGGACTCATGCCTGCCAATGTCTAGCGAGCGGTCACTGGTGGTTATGGGAGTTGCTGATGCCGTGCACATTGCTACATACTATGTCGGCAGCACACTCCTGGAACAGCTAAACGAGCGCTTTGGCGGGCCTGCTGCTTCGGCGTATGCCACGAGGAGCGGCGCACCGGCCGGATCCATCCCCGGTGGAATGCAAGTGGTGCCCTACTCACCGCAGCCTGCCTCAGGGCACTATGGCCGCGGCGAAAACTACGGACGTCACAACGAGCGCCGCCCACCTATGCCCCCTGCGCCGTATCCTCCTCAATATCCTCCCAGCGCGCAGCCGGCACACCCAAGCATGCCGATGCACTACAGCGGTGGACAAGGCGGCGGCTACGGAGCAGCTGCACCGCATGCACAGCCGCACATGGGTCCGCACACGGGGCCGCAGGCTCATGGTGGACCTCATGGGCAGCCGATGCAGGGCGGCATGCCGGGTGGGCCGATTACGCAGCAGATCTATATCCCCAACGACATGGTTGGCGCGATTATCGGCAAGGGCGGTCTCAAGATTAACGAGATTCGGCAGCTCAGCGGCAGCGTGATCAAGATTAACGAGCCGCAGGACAATAGCAACGAGCGCCTGGTGACCATCTCGGGAACGGAGGAGTGCAACCGGATGGCGCTGTACATGCTTTATTCGCGACTTGGTGAGACCCAAAACAGATCGACCGGTAGCTAAAAGATTTAAGAAGAGGCTGACCAAATGCTCAATTGTTGTTTTCCTGGTCACCAGACTCTGAGAAGCACCGGATGTAACACTGAAGGTCTCCAAAGGCAGTAAAAAGGCTGGATAATTCAATGCTCCAAAACAGCAGGAGGAGGAGGAGGAGGGGAAACGACGTATTGGGACATGTTGTTTGTGTGAGGGGGTTTCGAAGACCTAGGATGAATTGAGGAAATCTTCTGTATCGTTACAACACGGGGTTTATGCAAAGGGATGTGGCTTTTCTTTATTTATTTATCTTTTATATCTTTTATTTCTTTTGTTTCGTTTGCCTTTTTTGGTCGCTTTGTGGAGTTTTTATCTTAATGAAGAAGAAAGATCGTATTCCCTCGTGGCGAAATTGAGTTTTTGAGAAGTGCACAGAAATGGACAGATGGTGGAGGTCGTGGGAGAGTCAATGAATTTCTTGAGAAGAGACATTTTGATGCATTAGCGCATGTCGTTGTTGCAGTGACTTTTTTTATTCAAAGATGCTATCGTAATGGAGTATAATGGAGTCGTTAGAGAGTCGTGGTTGCCAAGTACATGATATATCCGCCGGTGAAGCTGTAGACGTCACAATCGTTGTAGATTGACGTGATACTGGGGGATAATAAAGTTAGCTAGTGATTTAACAAAGAGAAGAAGAAGAAAAATGTTAGGGGTACTTACAACGCCTACAGCTTTCCTCCCATCTCGAACATGGTGAATATATCTATCAATGGCTTGAGTTTTTCCACGTTAGTATTTAAACCCTGAAAACCCCAAAATAAAAAGGAAGAAAGAAAGAAAGAAAGAAGAAGATAAAAACATACCCTTGCCTTCACCCCTCTGCGCCAAATGCGCCTCCTTACTATCCCACCCCAAAATCATTCCCACCGTCTCACCAACCGGCAGCGGCGCATTCTCAAAGGTAACAGGCACCCACTGGCCAAACGCCGCGCCTCGAAACCCAGGGACGTGCTCGCGCTCAAAGCACTTTGCAAACGGCCTCATGCGCGTATCGAGGAAATTCGGATCCGTCGCAAAGGCAGTAAAGACTTCGGTGCAAGGGCTGCCGAGGGCGGCGGCGGCGGAGGCGGAGGCAGAAGCAGAGCAGCAGCCGTTTATGTTTAATAGAGACAGAGACGCGCGGGAGCTGGCTATCGAGTCTGTGACGGCGCGCAGGCCGGCGGTCCAGCGGGTGTAAGTGGGGGAGGCGACAAAGGCGTCGAGGGCGGCGCCGGTGGCCCAGCGGATGGCCCAGACCCAGGAGTCGGGGTCTTCGAGTTGAGGGCCTAGGTACATTGCTGCTACGCCGGGGACGGCTTGGAGCTGGGCGCAGACGTCGTAGAAGCCTGATGGGGGAGAGGTTGTGTAGTTGTTATGGTGGTTGGTGGTGCCGTTGGTGGTGCCATTGGTGGTGGTGCCGTGGTGGGAGGAGGGCGGCGAGGGTGTCGGTTTGAAGCGGAGGATGGAGAGTTGGATGGCTTCTTGCGTTGCCATTGTGTGTTGAATATGTGGCGGGGAGAAGGGGAAGGGATAAGAGAAGAAGAATAAGAGAAAAAAAAAAGGATCAGATTAAAGAATATAAAATGGAAAATGGCCCGAGATCAGAAAAGGCAAAAGGTCAAAAGACAAGATTCGATGGGGCTCAAGCGGCGCCGAGAAACGGAGGAGGGCGGCGGGGGAGGAGGAGGAGAGGAGGGGCGTACCTGTAAGTGTACCAAAAAAGAACTGGAGAACACGGGCTTCAACGAGTATACCACTATAAGTCCGGTGCGGTGGACTGCTGGTAGGCCAGAATTTAGTGGTGCTGCGTCCACTGTCTACGGGCGGTTTTTGACAAAGTACAGCGGGGGGTGGTGGCCAGGGGTTGCTTTTATGGTACGAGTATATAAGGAGAAGAAAGACGGAGGCTTACGGTGGTCTGTACCACGTAGCATCGTAGTATCCTTTGCTAAATTATGGGGTAAAATGTCCAATTAGAAGCCGACACAGGTGAAGATACAAAAAAAAAAAAAAAGAAAGAAAGGCAAGAACTGCCACAGCCAGCGTAACTCGTAATGGGTTCCTCTTTTTTCCTTAGCCGTGGGGGTGGATGATGATGAGCGAGGCTCAGATGGGCTTGGAGACTTCCGGCGCCGGCGGCTTCTTGTGTGGGAATGGGGCCATCAAAAACGCAAAGTGCCAGTACAGTGCCTTACCACAACAGGGCATTTTTTAGCATGTGAGGTACCTTGGCCTGGGCTGGGCTGAGCTGGGCCGGACTGGGCTGGGCTGCCTCTGAGGCGCCTTTATTATGCATGTCTCTCCCTGCTTTGCGTGTACGTGAAATACTTTGGGTTACAATGTATCACAGGGCTGTACTGTAGGTAGTATTACTAGGTACTGATGGACAAGTCGACACTGCGAGCTCCGAGCACGTAAGGCATGTATACTCTCATACATTGGGTCGACGACATGTAAGTACCTTCCGAATAGTACCTACTACGTGTACACCGGGCATTCCGCGAAATCGCGCCAATGACGATCTCTGCGCCGGCCGATTGTAGCCGCCTTTTGCTATCGGGGCGAATCTGGAGCGGCCGATACGACATGGTATGGTAGTAGTCGTACAGCACAGAGGCAATCTATCCCAATCAAAAGATGATGGATAATTGCCTCATTCTTTTTGCTGCCGCTGCTCTATCTATTCCGGTTTATACTCTTCATCACATGACAATGCTCTACACTTGCTTGGCGATTTCTTTCTGGTTTTATTGTAAAGACCCCCGTGACAGAGGATGCCGCCCAGGTAACACCAGTAAAAGTAAACGTGGTCTGCCTTTTTGCCTTTTACTTTGTCGCGTGATGAGCTTTGACGGCGTACAGAAATGCCCGCTGTGACTGGTATTTTATTCATCTGCCTGTAATGTGACAGATGGTCTTGTCGGTGCGTTTTACGACGTAATTGGGACTTTCTTTCCGTTTGCGCTGGCAGTTTATTAGGGATGCGTGACATTCTTTTTTGCTTATGGTCTGCCTGCCAGCCACTTCAGCAAGCCATTGGCGTCATGACTTCTGGCCATCACGGCCTTTTAAATGGTGCATTTTCCCCTCAACCACGATTCAAACCCTACAGCTTACTTGGTATGTCTCACGCAGGCCTCAATATCCCATTCCACTAGTAGCATACGTAAAACACTCAACATTTCACCGCTGAATCTACCGCATTACCTTTTACCTAAGAGTTTCCCCGTTAAGCCCGTTTTCCCTGCAGGGTAGCCCTTCCGATCGGATGCCGATGCCCAATTGGTAAATGTGGGTCCACCGAAGCGGAGGCCGGCAAACAGTTGCTACAAGCCCATTATTGCTATGATAGGGGATCGGCAGCCTGAGCTCCGACGTCCAACCTACCTACTCGTACATAGCTTAAGCGCCAAAACTCCATCCACCAAAACAACTAACCTTACAACGCGTTTGCCATCTATAAGCTTACAAACGACACAGCGGATATTAAATCACTACCCTCTTCTCATAGTTGAAACAAAAAAACAATGTCTCACCGATAACCACGCCGTCTTCTCAGACTCATCACCTCCCTCACCATCATCACACACACCCCGTGTCACAATGTCCAACACCACACAACCACCATCCGAACTCAACCTCATCACTCTCAACTGCTGGGGCCTCCTACACATCTCCTCCCACCGCACGCCTCGCCTCGCCGAAATCGGCCGCCAGCTCGCCAACGCCTCCCCGCAGCCCGACATTGTCTGCCTGCAAGAATGCTTCGTCACGGCCGACTTTGACGCCATCCGCGCCGCTACGCGCCATGTCCTCCCGCATGGCAAATTCTACTACGCCGGCGTCTTTGGCAGTGGCCTCGCCATCCTGAGTCGCTGGCCTATTGTCCAGAGTAGCTTTTCTCATTACCCGCTCAACGGCCGCCCGTCGGCCTTTTGGAGGGGAGATTGGTATGTCGGCAAAGGCGTCGCGAGCGCCAGAATACAATTCGGACCTGGAAAGAATGATATTCTCCAAGTCTTCAACACACACGTAAGCCTCTTCCAAAACCAACAACCGACAACCAACAACAACTAACTCTTACCCAATCTCAGACCCACGCCCCCTACGGCACAGCATCATCATCAGCCTACACCCTCCATCGCCTCACCCAAGCCTGGCACCTCTCCAAACTCGTCCACGCCGCCAGCGAGCGCACAACCACCAGCCTCGTCCTCGCCCTAGGCGACTACAACATGCTCCCCCTCAGTCCACACCACCGCCTCATAACCGCCCACACGCCCCTCCGCGACATCTGGCTCGAGCTCTTCCCCTCCAGCTCCCTCGGCCCAGCCCACCACCCGTCCCAAGCAGCCCGGAACCTCCCCATCCCAACCGCCGAGCACAACATTCTCACCAACGGCGCAACCAGCGACGGCGAGTACAACACCTGGCGCTGGAACAAGGAGAAGCAGCGCCGCCTCGCAAACGGCGATGCATGCCCCGTAGCCGCAGACACGCCGTGTCCGAATGGAAAGCGTCTAGATTACATCTTTGCAACCACTGGCGCAGACTTCTCGTCATCCTCCTCATCATCGTCATCAGGTTGGGTCGTCCACGCCGCAACAGTGGGCATGACACAGCGACATCCTGACCTACTCTGCTCTCTCTCAGACCACTTTGCAGTCTACGCCACCCTCCGCAAACACACAGTCGACAAATCCCGCCCCCACGCCGCGTACGATGCACAGATTCTTCGCCCAGCTTCGCCACACGGTCTGCCGGCAGAAACATACGCTGAACTAATCGAAATGACGCGGACCTTTACAAAGGGGGAGCGGAAGCAGCAGTCGTGGCGCGGCCTGCACTTTTACGTTTCCGTCATTGTCTGGCTTGCATGCCTCGTTGCTGTTTGGTTTAGCCCGCGTAATTATGTCGCTTTTATACTGCTGTTGGTTGGTAGTCTTGTCTTGACTACCGGCGTGGTGGATGGCTTGATTGCCCTGCTCTTCTTTTCCTCTGAGCTGAGGGCCCTCAAGGAGTTTGAGTTCGAAATGGCTCAAGCTAAAGCATTGGCGGAACAGGAACCCAATCACGGCAAAGTCTCTGACGAGTAGCATCAATTGGCGTCTTCTTTTTGGTTCCCTTTTTTTTTGTAACACATCCCTGGCATATCAGCGTACACTGAATTCTGAAACAAAACAGCATGCATAATGTAAATATACTAATAATTTTGTGGCTTTCTACACTCATTGACTGGACGCTACATCTCCATTGACCAAACTGTTCCTCACCACGTCTGCTCAAATCCCAATCCCCGGTCTCGCAGGCAACGTGTAGGCCCCCGGCCTCATTCGCCTCCATGTATACCCCGCAAATGTACTCGTTTTCCTCACGTCCATGACAATGTCGCGCAGTTTCTTGTCACGCAGGAGGCGGTCCCTTGGTCTCTTACGTACCTTCCGACCGTACGATCGAACAAACTGTTTCAGTGCCAGCTTTTCGCTTGCCGACAACAGGTCGGATGTGTCAATTTCAATATCCATGCGACGTAGCATTGACGGGTCATACGGTTCCGCAACTAGGTGTTCCGCCATGCCTTGCATCACCGGCGAAAAGCCTCGTAGCACTTTTTCGATCGCCTCAGGAGTCGCATATACAGACGGACATGTATTCGAAAATTCTTCCAGTGGCTCCGATTCATTAAAGTACTGCGTATCGTCCTGACTGGTAAGCTGAGGAGTAAAGGGCGGGGCGATGTTCTGCACACGGTCCCAAGCCACATCTCGAAACCAGCGATGGCTCTTGATGTCCTCTGCATCGTCAGGGAACACGTGCCTCCCAAATACGTCTACTGGTCTATTGGACCCTGCTGGGAAGCCATCTTTTGCCCGATATCGTTTTGAGCATAGTCTGTGTTCCTTGTCTTGAATCAGGAGGTGGATCAGGTCTTTGCACCGATCGCTAACAAGCCGATTAGGAGGAAAGCAAAATGTCCTTTTGTGATTCTTTGACCTCGGTTAGAAATAGTTTCGTCTTTACAGTTGTTGAATCAGCTTACCGAAATGTTTTGCTTGGTTTCTTTTCGTCCTTTGTCGGTTATAAATGGAGTATGGCCATAGAGGCATTCGTACAGAATAACACCAATGCTCCACTAGTCGCATCTTCCGTCATACCCTGTTCCAGCAATTACCTCAGGAGCCATATACTGGCTGGTGCCGACTATGGACTTTGCCGTGGCGCGGTACCCGTATTGGTCGCGCCAGCCAACCAACGGTCGGAGGTCGTGATCTCTTGCATGATCGCCCCTGTCGTAGCGTTCAGCCTCTGCCATCATGGCTTTAGCTCTTTCTAGTTGGCCTTTAATAGTCTGGGATTCGCTCAGGTCTCTTTCATCGCCAACAACCGATACTTGGAGCTTTCGTACAAGAGAATGCCGATGCCAGTTGTAGAATGAAGCGTCATGAGACCAGTGTCCGTCAAAGGCAAGACCAAAATCAGATATCCTGAGGTGGCCAGATGCTGATATTAGAAAATTATCTGGTTTGATGTCACGATGAATAAACTTCAGTCGGTGCGTCTCTTCCACGGCGAGAATCATTTCTGCGACGTAGAATTGCGCAACTGTCTCGTCTAGAGTGTTTTCACGAATTAGGAGGTTCAAAAAGTCACCGCCCGGCATGTAATCCATTACCAGATACAGATTGGCATGATCCTGAAAGCTTGCAGCCAAGGGCACAATCCTATTATGGATGTCAGTAGCTGCAAGCCTACCGCTTTGGACGACTTACCAGCTAGACCCCTCCGACGCCACAAGAAAGTCGCGCTCTGCACGAAGATGACCCTCTTGACTGCTGAAAAGCATTTCAGACTTTCGAATAATTTTCATGGCATAGACCTGTCTTGGACACTGGTGTCCTTCGTTATACTTTTCCCGAACAAGTCGTACAACCCCAAAACTGCCCTTGCCAAGAATTTTGAGAGGTTCATAGTGTTGCCAAGAAAAGCTCGGTTCTCTGTAGAGCTGTCTTTTCCGACTTTGTCCTTTGAGTATGCGAGTTTCTCGTAGGTGGCACGTCTCGTGATAGAAGAAAGACCGACGAATGCCATCTTTTTGCTGGGCACTAAGGTGAGGGCTGTAGTATAACTGAGACTCAAGGTACCTCCTTCGCGTGATTCGGGGGTTGTTTTTATGCAGTAACTCGTAGAAGTGCATTTCCATGTATATTTTGGCAGCAGCAGCCTTTTCCGTGGTGACGACAGTCGGCCGCGGCAAGTCCGCCGTTGCTTCACTTATGGTACCGAGTGCCTCAGTAGTGGACTTTGTACGAAAGAATCGGCGGCTGCTACGTCTTTGTGATCCGTCACGACTGGAAGTACTTGAGGCGCAAGTTTCGACAGATACTTTTCGCAGGGCTGTATTGGTTGTCTGGGTGTCGCAACACTTGTCGAGCGACTGAACGCTGTCAACATCACTTGAGATCTGATAGCCAGAATCCTTGAATGGCTGCAGAGAGCTTCTATGCCGTTTACTTCGCAATGGACTGCGAAGTATGACAGTGGTACTTGGCGTAAGACCAGGACTATCGTGTCGAAGCTTCTTGATCAGTTCTCCCGGCATCAACGCCTTTGACTGGCCATGTGAAGCACCCCGTTTGGGCACTCGATCGCCCTTAATGCCGTTACTTGTCGGAGTTGGCGGCTCTATTAAATCCTATTCAATAACGGTCGAGTCTTGAGAGCCTGTCACCCGTTAATTATCGTGGTTATATTGATCACGGCTCCCTTTGGCAGCTCACTTCGTCCAATAGCCTTGATGGCGCCACAGAGTTCAGACCAAACATTGGAGCTTGCTCGACGAAGCTTCAAAGCGTCGGTTCCACTAGCATCTGGAGATTGTCTCGAATGGGGCGGCGGCGTTGGACTAGGAACGAAGTCGGGCGACTTTGGTCGAGGCTCCAGTGTCGGGCAGCTGTGTTTGCTGAGTAGCCGCGGCCACATGGTTGACGACCGTCTGCCGGGACAGGACTATTCAAACATGGACGGGGTGTATAATGATGAACTAAGGCCAATAAAGGAGAGACAATGGCAGTGAGAATAATGGCCATGTGAAGTTTGCAGTCTACCCAATGCTGTAAAGAGAGGCGGCTAATCTTTTACGGTGTACTCGTGCTCAAAGGCAGCTTCCTCCTTTGAGACCGTCGGCTAGCGAGGATGTTCCTTCCCGCCCGCGTATATGCCGCATGGCTCAACAGTGGATTCGCGGCATTCACCAAATTAAAGTAAATATAGGCAAGCAGAGTCTAAACAGCCAAAGATCTATTCACAATAACTTTTATCTTGAAAGATTGCGCAGAGCGTTCAAGCGAACTATCGACGAAAGATTTTACAAACAACTCGTACGCCAGCCCATGCAATGTAGGTCCTCACCTCGTCATTCCCAAAAAACCGGAAACCAGACGCAACTAGTTATGCGCAAGCAAAATGTCCGGGTCCAAGGCTCTTCTTCATCGCATGATATCAATAGGGAAACTCCGGTAGACCTGAAACAATCCGGCCCAGTCTCAAAGGCATCAACGCCCGTGACGAGCTACTAATACAAACGAAAACAAGTCAAGAAGAAACAAGCAGCAGAGTCAAGTCACTGCGCTTATTTAATCTCAAGGAGCTTAACGTCAAAGGTCAACTGGCTGTTGGCAGGGATGCCAGGGAGGGCCTTGGAGCCGTAGGCGAGGTGAGCGGGAACGGTCAGGCGTCGCTCGCCACCTATGGCCATGCCGACGACACCGACGTCCCAGCCCTTGATGACCTGGCCCTTGCCGACCTTGAAGGAGAAAGGCTTGCCCTTCTTGTTGGCTGTGCTGTGAGTTAGCAAATGTGCATGGTTCCGTGAATGCGATTTAAAAAGCAACTCACCATCGAACTGCTGGCCGTTCTGGAGCTTGCCAATGTAGCGAACACCAACAGTGTCACCCTTCTTGGCAGTGCGGCCGTTGCCGATCTTGCGGTCATCAACAGTAACGCCCTGGATAACCTTGACGCCGACGGCAGGCTTAGCAGAGCCAGTAGGGCCCTGCTCAAGGTTCTTGGCGAACTGAACCTTCTTACCATCCTTCTTATCGTCGGCAGCGACGGCCTCGCCCTGGTTGTTCTTGAGCTTCTTTTGTTGCTTCTTGGAGAGCTTGGATTCTTCCTTGGCAATCAGATCATCGAGGTTCTCATCCTCGGCGGCACGTTTGTTCTTGCCCTTTTTGCCAGTCTCAACCAGTTTGGGGGCCTCCTCCTCATCGGAGTCAACCTCGGTGACGCGAGGGTCGTCAAGGTCATCAAGGTCGTCGCTCTCATCGTCGCTGGCCTCCTCACCCATGGCGTAGTCGAGCTGCTCGGGGTCGAAGTCGTAGTCATCCTCATCCTCAGAGTCGTAGTCATCCTCTTCATCATCCATGATGTAGTTACCGGTCAGGTAAATAGTGTGGGTGCCGGTGACGACAAAGAAGACCTTTTCACCGTGATTGACGGTGATGTCGAGGGGCTGCTGGTAGTTCTGGAGAGACTGTTAGTAACGACCATTTCACCATGTTCTAGCAATTGTATGCCGAGTGCTCACCTTTTCGGTGTCGAGAGTGCAGATGACAAAGTTCTCGAGGTCACCATCGTCCTCGCTGTCATCGTCGGAGAGATCCTCATCATCCTCATCATCCTCTTCGTCGTCATCCTCATCAGCGACTGTGGCCTTGCCCTTGCCCTTGGACTTGACGCCATTGGGCTTGGCATCCTCCATGTCCTCGTCATCATCGTCCTCGTCCTTGGTGGCTTCGAGAAGAGCCTTGATGGCAGCAGCCTGCTTCTGCTTCTTGGACTTGGTAGGGTCGCTGGGGCCACCGTTGGCCTCCTCATCCTCATCCTCGTCGTCATCGTCCTCATCATCGTCTTCGCCGTTGAGGAGAGCCTGCATGTACTCGTCGTCAACCTCGTCATCCTCGTCGTCAAGACCAGGGAAAGCACGCTTGACAATGCGCAGGGTCGAGCGGGGGACCTTGGGGACGACGCCATCCTCATCGGCCTCGGGCTCTTCTGTGGGATCGACAGCAGCCATGGTGATGCGGAACTGTTACAAGATTCGCGGTTAGCCATTGATCCAGACACAGCTGCAGAGGCGCCATTTAGCCGGCATTGTCGCTGTCGCAAGATACCAGCAGCTACACTAAATCAGTACTCACAGAGGCAGGGAAGTCCATGGAGGCGGGAATCAAGATCTCGCCAGGCGGGACCTCGAGGCCATAGACGGGACCAGAAATGCCAGACATTGTGACGGATGAAATGGGTATCGTAAGAGGAAAGAAAAAGGTGAGAAGTCTATGTTGCGTTTTAAAGCGTCGCTCGTAAGACCAGGGAGCAAAATGGACTTTATGCGGCCTTCAAAACTTGTTCGGGAGAGAAAGAGGTGAAGGCTGGGTTGGGAAGGGTTTGAGGTGGGAGGACTGTGAATGAGAGGCAGCGAACGGAAATTTTCTTTGCCTTTTTTTTTTTCTGCCGCCGCTGCGCAGCCAACGATGCCTGCGTATTGCTCCACATGCAGCGGTTGCGGCCAATGGTGTGCGGCGATAGAGTCTTTATCGGTGAGGCGGCCGCGCTGTCTCAGCAACGGCCCCGCCAATTGGTGGATGCCCGGCAGTCCCTCTGCTCCACCGCCTGCCTGGCCTTTGAAGAGGGACAGTTATACGACCAAACAGGAAACATCATGCCATTTATATGAGTTGCGATATGTTTGATATTATCTGGTTGATTTTCTGAAGATGAAACGGTAAGATTGCTTGATATAACGTCTCTCTTTGAAACAAGTCACCTCAACGTTGGGCCTACAACTTGATTTGATGCGCACCGTTCCCTCTAATACAACAAACAGGCGCAGCGTCGTCAAGGAGAACCTCTAAGCCGCAGTTGCTTTGTCGTAAAACTGACCACGGTCACCAACCTCTGTCAATGCAAGCCCTGCTTCAACAATGTCCAAGGGCCAGTGCTTTCCAGACCTGGCATAAGCCGCGAGCAAGTCATTGCCATTGGTGACGCCGCCCGCACGCATGACCGTGTTAGCCAGCACCGCAGAGAACAAAGAAGAAATTTGAGAACAATGACATACCACTTGACCAGAAGTTCCCATCCTGCACCCATCTCTGTCCCTCTCCAACAAACTTGACACCTGGGAACCTAGCCTTGAGCACATCCTGCATGCCTCTTGGTCCGCTTGCAGACTTGCCCTCTGCCACGCCCGCCGCGGCGCAGAGGAAAATTCCCGTACAGATACTCAGCACATCCACATTGGGCACTTCGGACTGCTTCTTCAACCACTCCAAACCGCCCTTGTCAAAATCAATGCGGGGATCTGGTCCGGGGACGACCACAATATCTAGCTTGCCCGGCGCCACGGCCTCGTTAGTGTACAGGTGAGTAGCCTTGATGACCACGCCTGATGTAAGCGACACATCCATACCTCCCAGGGATGGAGAGGTGATGAAAGAGACGGTTACATCTGGTGCAGTAGAGGCCATTGCTGGCGGGATAAATGATAAGGCAGAAAAGTACTTTTGCGACATGACGCCAAGGACGTCGACGCAAGCAACGTCGAGGGTTTGGGCTCCATGGGGGATGAAGACGCCAATGTGAATATGCTTCGATGCCATTTTGAAAGTTTGCGGTCAGGAACAAGAAGAAAAGAAGTAGATAAAGAAGCTACTAAAATAGGTTTGACGGGGTTTAACAACGTAAGCCCCAGAATCTTGATGCTAGTTGTATGCGATGTGATGCGAGATGATACGCTTCGGATGCGTGCTGATGAAGGTCTATTTATATTCATCAAACACATTACAACGTTCCGCGCAGCTTCGGATTGGCTAGCTTTTTCAGGCCAACTCCGCCAAATATCCCCTTGGTTTCGGAGGCTAACTACGAATAATACACTTGGACAGATCTTTCAACATGTGGGTGGTGCGGAGGCGCGCAGCAACCGTCATTGGTGTGGCGCCTTTTACATCCGGCGCCTCTCGGATCGAACCGAGCGGCCAAAGGGAACTATATGGCGCACAGGCGGGCCGACGCTACGCAGCAGTTTAAAGCCGGGATACGTAAGCATAAACTTCATTATTGATGGAATAAGGAGAAAAAGGAACGTAGTTTGGTATCTTTATTTGTATTAGGTATTATGATTACGGGCCCACAGTATCGCGCCAGTCGCATAGCACCAAGTCCATATCCTTCTTCCAGCACAATTATCATTATCCGAACTTGTGTGCTCATGCGACTTGTTCCGACAAATACTGATTGATTCCCTTGCCGCTTCCATCAATCTCAAAGCTTCCCTTCCTTCGTCCCTTGATCCCTTGATTGTGTAAGCGAATGTGCATGACCAGCCTGGACTCCCCCATGAAAAAGGCAACCAAAACTCCAGTCTAGTCAAAATTAGATCTAACGGCTTAATTTTCCAGCCAGCGAGAAAAGAACCCTATGTACAGGAAATTTGATAAGAGCACGCTCAGAATGACTTTCAAAATGAATCTTAAGCCAAGTAGTGCCCGAAACAAATATTCAAAGAAAAAAAAAATATTTGGCGCGACTTTCCGATTAGGCCATGCTTGCCGCAGTCAGAGACTTGGAGCGCTGTCGAGTCGCCTTTTTGCTGACAGTGTAAACGAGGTCAACGGTCCAAAAATGCGCCACGACCGCCTGCATTGCTGGAATCGTACCATACAGAGGAGCAACCAGTGGAATCAAGGTGTAGTCAAAAATGTTCTTCTTGACTGATCTGTGCGAAAATGACATGCCGTTGTCCAGACCTGCCATGCGCATTTCGCGCTCGCGCCCCTTGACGCCCAAACGGTGGTAGCTTTCGTAGAGGAACAGGTAGCAACCAATGGCCATGAAACCAACAGTGCGAAGGATGTTGGAAATGGTAAAGGTCCATGCAACCCCCTTTGGATCACCATTGCCATCCGTCACCCAGAGGTAGATTCCAGACGAAATGACCAAAACGGCCATGTGAACGGGTAGGAAGTGAGCTTCGAAGAGACGATGGAAGAGGTAGAAGATGCGCTCCCAGTTTGGCTCGCTGATTGTTTCGCGTGTAATGTCGGAGAAGATGCCGCTGCTTGGCTCCTGCGTGTTCTCACCTGCGGCTTGGCTATCGAGATAGCTGTAGTCGGCTACGTCGCCGGTCTGCTGGTGTAGCGGCCGGAAAGCACGAGAAGTTCGCTTCCTATCTCGCCACATTTCGGCGCCCTTGCGTAGCGCATATCCAGAGTCCAGTGCACCCCACATGTGACGAAGAGCTTGCTTGTATCGGGCGCCAATGTCGGCGACTGCTCCGCGGATACCAGCACCTTTACCCGACGTAATGTTGCTCTGGCTAACAGGGCTCATAATCGTGCGAGAAGTCAGTCTGCCGTTGGTGGTAAAGAAACACTTGATGTACATGTGCAAATCTTCACCAATGGCTTCGGCATCAGTATCCCAACCACCAGCTCGATCGACTAGCTCGAGGGGCAGCGAGTAGACGGAAGTTGGCGGTGAAATGACGGAGCCGCGATATAGACCAGACATGCCAGCCGCGCACCATAAAACGTCGGCAGTACGAACAAGAGCCGGGACATTGTGAGCGTTGCGGTCGAAAATGATGGGTGCACAGTAGACTGTCGTTGAAGCTAGGTCGGGATGTGAGAGGTGAAGGTTTGTAATTTGAGTAAAGTAGCCAGAGGAGAGGTGGCTGTCAGCTGTTTGGGGGATGGGTCAGCATTTTACGGTAAACAGGTCATTCGAGGTCCGACTTACAGTCAATTCCAGTGACGACGACATTTTTACGATTCGAAGCCAGGTACTTTTCGCTCAGTTTCTTGGCTGCCCATGCCATGTTGCTGCCTTTGCCTGCAGCCTCCCCAGGAATATCAGAAGGGTGGATTGTGAAGTCGATTGCTCTGAATTTCTTGACAAATCTCTGAATCAAATCAAGAGCCTTGGTTTCCGCTTTCTCTTCACGCTGCTCCATTGCCAAGTAAATCTAGTTTAAAATTGTTAGTAACCCAAGACTGAAGAAAAAGGGATGCTGGGGACAGCGTCAAAGCACCACGAGCAGCTTTCTCTACTACTTACATCGTAGCTTGTTGCGGCCATCGGATGCGATGCCAGCACCTCAATTGTTTCCCTGAGTGTATCAACCTCTTCCTTGTAATTGGGAATGACAATAGCATGAACGACATCGGCAGCTGACGATTGTTCCACCGCAGCAAACTCCTCAACCTCGGTATCGCTGGTAGCCTCACTCGCCGATGTCAACGAAACATTATTGTCGGAAGTCAGGGTTTCAGCGCTAGAGATGGACGAATGCGAGTTTCGGCGTTGTGCATTCTGCTGCTTGTAGTCGCGGATGGCAAGGGCTCTGGCCTCACGCCTGAGCGATTCAGTAATGTCCCAGACAGCCTTGCAGGCGCGAATAGGCGCAATGAAGACGAGAAAGTGAATAAAGAGGCAGTAGTATGCAAACACATAGGTCCATATACCGGCACCACGGCTTGTCTTTTGCGTCGCGGGCTTGTCCAAGGACGCAGCTTGGGAAGACACCTGACGAGCAGCGCCGTACTCGTTGTAAATGACCCAGTAGCAGAGGGCAAGCAAAGCAAATAGGCTCAAGCCGCCAACTCTTCGCGAGCACCACCCAAGTATACCCATACTGGCGGTCAAAACAGCTCAAGAGAGGAGGTCCGTGGAGCTGTTAGGTGATTATTGGGGGGTAAAGGAGCCGTGTTTGTCGAGCTGGGAAGCAGGCAATGGAGTTTGACGCCGACGACTTGAACTATGTCGAAAGCAGATTGCTTGTAGAATATGAAGCCGTTTGAGCCCCGAATCCAGAAAAATACTTGAATTGATCAAAAGACTTATTAGGGATAGAAAAATTTCAGCCTCCAGTTCGGGTAGAAGAGGGAACGGGGCTGGGGTTGTGACCAAGCTAGGACTGACGCAGCGCACAGGGGGAGGAGGGTCACTGGGTGCGTGACTTGGTGAAAGCGCAAGGTAGGTATGATACACTACGCACATAGCATAATGCAAGTTTGCGTAAGTGGAGAGACCCTTCAACTTTCATCAGATGCAACACGATCAACATGCATGGGGCGGCGACGACGGTGCAAGATTGCATGGGCAAGTGAAGGAGAGGTGGCGCCCGCCTGGACGCCGTGGGCTTAGCGCAGGGCGTGTCACACCATGTTTGACTATACAAGCCGAGGATTACGAGTAGAGTATCATTAAAAGAAATGAAAGATACTGGGCCCACAGGTTATTTCAGGGTCAAGAGAGTAGCGGTCGAGCTCAATACTAATGCCGTCTCTTTGAGCTCTCCTGTACACTGCCGTATACTATATACCTGGTTGAAGAGAATGCCCAATCCCTTTGACCTGGGATGTGCCTGGACGAATCCTTACAGTTGAAGGAGTATCTAAGCTAGGCCTCCAAGAATCTATCACGATGAGTTGACAAGCATGCAAGATGGATGTTTGTTAATGACGACATTTGCCAAGTTTTCCTGACGCGCAAGTTGGATGGGCAATGACAGTCAGACTAGAGCCCAGGAAAAGGCACCAAGTCGGCCCAGTTCAATTCTAGGGTCCACTAGCAGAGATTGCGGATGGCAATTGGTTACGAGCAGACTTTAACCAAGCAAGAGACCTGTAATCGACGGCAAAGAAGCCGCAAACCTCGACAGGCCTGTACATGTGGTCCAAGTACCTTTACTTACACGGCGCCCCGGGGTCGGTGATGCCCCACTTGCGGAGGGCGGGTACCTGAGCAAAAGCGGGCGACGAGAGCCGCTCGGAGGGGCCTCGTGGCCGATTGGCGAACGCTAATAAGCCAGCGAGGATGCTCGTACGAGTGGTGACCGCTCAGATGGCGCAGCTTGGCATGGGCACTGTAAAATTACCAAACTGCTTGCGTGGTGCCGTAAAGTAATCTTTATGAATGGTAGGTACTGTACTCCGGAAATGCTTCTGTACCGTTTACAATATCTTTATGAATGGTAGGCACTGTACTCCGGAAATGCTTCTGTACCGTTTACAAGCAGCGGACTACTTCCGCCACCAATGTAATTAACCAGAGGCAGCCAACGAAGAAACCTTCCCAAGGCCCAGCAACAATACAGCAACGCCTGAGCGCAGCGTCACTAAAAACTTGAAGTATTTCGCACCCATCATGAACGAGCTACACCTATTCCGAGTACCATTTCCCCCCACAGCCTTCACGTCCAACAGCTCCCCCAACGTTGGCCAGGGTCCGCTTCTAAGTGGCCAGACGCTGCAACGCCAAGCACCAACACTGACAACATGCAAAGACCAGCCCAAGTTGTTTAGCTTTGGTGCGGGAAAGAGTTGCCCTCTCAATTCAGAGAGCGCAGGTTCGACTCGTACTCGTAGGTACCGAGTAGTACTGTACTAGGTGCAAATGTATTGAGACAAGAAGCGGTATTAAAATCCTAGAAAGTAACATTCCACGGGCAAAACCGCCCTAGCCTTACAGGGCCCCAAATCAAAGGCAAGTCGACACCAATCTGCGGTGAGAACCCTCCAACATCAAATCGCAGTCGATGCTCCAACCCACGCGGGCGCATCAGTGGCTTAAAGAACCCCAGCACCCTGCAGGGTCTTGTGGCCAAATGCGTCCACTAAGCGCTG
This sequence comes from Lecanicillium sp. LEC01, assembly GCA_002242745.2. Lineage (NCBI taxonomy): Eukaryota > Fungi > Ascomycota > Sordariomycetes > Hypocreales > Cordycipitaceae > Lecanicillium > Lecanicillium sp. LEC01. The sequence goes on from NIWZ02000003.1 coordinate 1,008,450, forward strand.
GGGCGTGTCCACTTACTGGCACCGGACTGGCTAATCGTCTTACACAGAACGCCCGTGGGTCAAGCTTTTTGGTACGACGTTGGGAGAGATTTCTGGCCATGTCCTTCCACCCACGTGCCTGCAAGCTGATCATCCTTCGTCCGGCAGATTACTTTGTATATTAAGACGGCAGATGTCTCTTGGCTTGTGTCTAGGAAAGTATCCTGCTACCCTGAATACTGAAATGCAATTCCGCGGCTACGTCATGGAAGGCTTTGCCTTGGTTTGGTGAATTGCGACGGATTTGCTAAAACAGGATCAGAGAAGCAGTCAAGCCGTTAAAACCAGATGAGCCGGGCTTATGTGAAAATTAAAGTTAAATGATTTGGTGATTTGACTATTGCTGAGGATGGAACCAGCTATTTCTCAACGTAGGCTATAACGTAATCTGCATTCGAGAGGAGGCCTTCACCGGTGCACAATTGTGCGCAAATCAGAATCCAAGCCGGGACACGGATCAGAGCAGCATGAAGGGAACCCCTTGGCACAAGGCTGGCCCCATCACGTTACACCATCTGCGGCACGTCTCTGATCTGCGCTATACTCACCAGCGCATCACATTAGGACGGATATGTCTCGTGACTCGCTCTGGCGTCTTCTTTTCCCGCTTGCGAAAGTCTCCCGACTTTATTTGTAGCTGTATTTGTTATAGAATGTTCAACCCTCGACGCAAGGTTTGACTTTTGAGCCGGCTAATAACCGTTCTGCAGGTGGCATATCGATTGCTCCGCACCGGTTGGTTGGATGTCGCTTTCGTAAGTATTGACGTAGGTATTGCAAAACAACCTTTTGCTCACGGGATACCACGAAAGACGTGTGTATCTACGACATAATATATGATATAAGACAATGTGTGCCGGGTAGTTGACGCCAAATCAAGGAGCCTTTTCAAACAGCTCCAGAATGGGTTTGGCAGCCTGCAGAAAGCATGTTAGTTTTCCAATCGTACCAGACAGGGTTCTAAAACATACGTCAATGAACTTTTCGAGGTTCTGATCAAGATTGGCCAAATCGTCTTTGCGCCGTGTGTTTTCAGCAATGAGTTTTTGCTTCCGTTTCAACAGCTCCTGTCGGCGCTGCTCCAGCGTTTCACGTTCGGCCCGCTCATGTTCGATTCGCGCATACATGAGCTCGTTTTCGTCGTCACTGGCGTGGTCAGGATGCTGCGCGAGGAATTCTTCGACCGGGATGAGAGGAAGCTGCTGGTATTTATGGCTAAAGGGGGGAGAAAAGTTAGCTTTTCGATCCTCACGCAAGGAAGCCTGCGGATATTTCAACATACTCGTACGATTCGCAAGCGCTAATTTCTCCTTGGAGATGGCGCTGCTCGTAGTATAGATTTTGCAGTTGCAGATGCAAACGATCGACCTCTTGACGACGCTCCGCCGTCTGTGTTTTTGTGTCGCGTGCCGCGAAAGAGGCATTGCGGTGCAGACCGCGTAAATGCGAGATACTCGTAAGAAGCTGCTTCTGCTGCTTTGCAATCTGAGTCTCGGCCTCTGGTATTTTGTTTTCTTGTGCTTGGCGAACAAACTGGAGAAGCTCGTGTGCCTGATCGCGAGCTTGATCCGAGACTTGGATCACAGCAGCAAGACTCGGGTCGGTGACAATCTTGTCGACAGTCATTGTGGCAGCTGTGTTGGAGACTTGGATTCAACACGTGATAAAGAAAGGCCTTAGGCAGATGGGATGTACTGGGAGTCGGTGATTGCAGTCTGTCGTTGGAAAATTGATGCTTCGAGTGTCCAAGGATGAACTTCGGCAATGCGCTGTGGAGAGTAGACAATGGAAGCTGTTGGTCGCGCAAACGGAGAAGCTGAGCCACGCACATTGCTGACTACTCGAGCGCCTCTTGTTGCTCGTGGCTGTGGCGGGGAAAATTGTGGCGACGACAGAGGCACTGTACCGTGGGTATTATGTCGCACATGTTGGCGGGGGACCTCGGTGATTTGCAGGTGCTCCAGTGCGCCAAAAGCGCCAGCGTCCCAACATTGGCAGAAAAATTATACAACTTTCACCACACTGGAGTAAAATTACTGGAGTCAGCCAACCACGTAGCGTCCTCGGCTGGCCTAACAAAAGCACCCAAGCAGGCATCGAGTGTTCTGAATGGCTCGTTATTGCACTATTGCATGCCGCCAAGGTTCTCAGTGAGACGACAATTTCCGAGTCAGCCTGCAAGCCAGCGTGGTTCTGCCGCAAAACCCTCTTCTTCTCATCAATCAATCACATCGTTGAGCCATTGCGAAAATCACTCATTCACGTCCTCCTGTTTTGCCCATTGGTCTTCCTAAAAGTACACCGCATTGGTAATTATTCTGCAAGGGCCTACCATCACCTGCAGACCCCTTCTGTACTCCGGCCACTGCAGTCGCTATCCGAGGCTCCGCCGCTCCGCACCACCGCTTTGTTGAGGGTGCGCCGGACACAGTCGGAAACACCCCCAGTCTCGCCGCCCAACCAATTGCCACTGCACGCACCCACCCGTGCCCAAAGCAGACGACCGGCGACCACCGTTTGGGTGAAGCATCAGAACCTTCAAATCTCAAACAACAACCACACCACCACCAGCCAGAGTCTCGATAAAAAGACTGCTGCGTCATCGATGTACTCAAACATTCCTTTTTAGCCCAACATGCCTGCCGTCACTTCGGCCCTTACGACGGCGTGCGCTGGCCGAGTCGACCGTGACAAAGACGCCTCTGCTGCCGTAACGTCCAGCGCCGATGTCAACAACGACGACAATAGTATTACCAACGATAGTAATCAGCCACAACTCACTAGGCGCCGACATTCCTTCTTCCTCCCCCGGCGAAAATCCATAGTCGGCCACATCATGGATACCGAGGAAGGCCTGTTGCTCAAGGTGGACCTGTTCCTCTCCGAGCTGGAGCGCCGCCTCGACTTTATCGAGCGATATCACGATCTGGGCGAGTACAGCTTCTCACGCGCATTTTCGACGCTGCAGACTGTTCGCACCAGATGCGCACATGCTTCAGAAGAGGTTATTGGCGCCGGTAGACGCCGCCTGCATGTCATGGTTGAGACGCTAGAGGCTCGCTACCATGAGACCTTGGCTGCCGCCGAGTCTCTGCAGGAAAAGGCATGCGTCGGCATCGACTTGCTCGAGGGGATGCTGACAGAGTTTGAGTCGAGTGCGCACAAGCTGCGCGCACAGGGCTTTGCCAATGCCGCCAATGCTGCAGAAGCATTCATGGGAGAAAGTCGCCGGATGGCCACCGAGGGTATGGAGCGAGCCCGAGAGGTCGTGGACGGAGGTATAGAACGCGCGCGACGTGCCGCCTTTTCTCTTGAGGAACATATTCAGCAAGCCATCTTGCTCGCCAAAGAGAGAATGCTCGTCTACGACGAATTGCCCCTACCTTGGCGCAACAACCCTCACATTAAAAAGGGCTACCGCTTCGTTGAGACGCCACTCGACTGCGTCGTCTCCGTGTTCAACATTTCCAACGAGTTCATCAACATCTGGTCCCACGCCATTGGGCTCGTCCTCGTCCTCTCAGTTGCCCTGTACATGTACCCGACCAGCGCCAACTTTTCGCTCAGCACCAAGAGCGATGTCTTTGTAGCGTCTGTTTTCTTCATCATGGCATGCCTGACCTTGGTATGCTCCGTCATCTGGCACACCATGAGTGCCGTGGCCGACGTCGACGCCATTTCCATCTTTGCATGCGTCGACTATACCGGCATATCACTGCTCATTGCTGCATCCATCATGACAACCGAGTACACTGCGTTTTACTGCGACCCTGTCAGCCGATGGACGTACATGTTGCTGACAGCGTTCCTCGGTATTGGTGGGGTTATTCTGCCATGGCACCCGCGCTTCAACGGGGCGGACATGGCATGGGCTCGTGTTGCGTTTTACGTCGGGCTGGCATTGACTGGTTTTATGCCTATCCTGCAGCTGCTATATACTCACGGTTCAGAATTTGTGCTCGGCTTCTACTCGCCTATTACAAAGTCCATCTTGGTGTACTTTGGCGGCGCAGTGGTCTACGCCAGCAAGATCCCTGAGCGATGGTGCCCTGGCATGTTTGACTACATCGGAGGGAGCCACAATCTGTGGCACGCTGCCGTTCTTGGTGGTATTCTGTTTCACTACACCGCCATGCAGGAGTTTTTCTCCAACGCTTTTAGTCGATTTGAGGGAGGCTGTCCCGTGCACTCTTGATCTGCGCTCAAATATCATGTCTGCTGTACATGTGCATTGAGCGTGTCTAAACAAGGATCAAAAAATCGTTGTACATACGATCATGTTTTTACGACCGGAGCGAAATATCGGGTGCGTCATGGAATAAAGAGGGAATAGGTACAATGATGCATCAGCATATATTACGAAGACGTGCGTTGCTTTGGTAGAAACACTGGAGGAAAGTCATGAGGAAGAATTGCATACATGCATCATACATCGGAGTTTGGGTACATCTTTCTTGGAGCTTTACATTCTTCTTTCCAATGCATATCCGTATAGGAATCATTGTTGAAAAACATACTTTTTTTTTGGCGCTGCATTCGCGAATTCTCATAGAGCCATAGAGAGCGCAGCAGCCTTGGGCAACATACATATATAGGCAATATAAAGAAACGCCATTCTTTACGATTGTGTGCTTTTTTGAATCGAATCAATACATGTGTTTGTGATATGCAACCCGATTCCTATAATAAAACAAAACTGTCTCTTTTCTTGGCCAGACATTTCTCGTGATACTGTTACATGATGCAAAATGGCCATTCTTTTATTCCGAAACCCCAAATGAGAACGCAAAAAATGCAACCCAGATTCATAAAAACGTAAACCATCATGAAAAAAACAAACAAGCAAACAAACAACACATGGCTTGATGCAATTTTCGAGAGACAAATGCAGTACACTCCCGATAGTTACAGAGCATGCGTGACAATCTCAGCATAGACGTCATCCGGAATCTTTTTGAGAATGCCAATAGTCACCGTCTTGATCAAGTCCGCATTAAGAGGCGGGAAAGATCGCAACACCTTATTCGGGCTACACATTCCAAAAAAAAAAAAAAAGCATGAGCATGAAAGCATTCTTGTAAAAAAATGGCAGGAGAGAAAAGTTGTTACATACCTCGGCGATTGCAAAATCTGCGCCCTCATAACCGTAAGCTGCGCAACAATGCACAAAATATTCAAATGCGGCCCATACGCAAACAGGAAATCCCACAGCTTCAGCACCTCTGGCAACGGCGGCGTGCAAGCACATAGCGTCAGCACAGACGGAAAGGCGTAAATCTCTGCAGAGAGACCTTTGGCCGTCAAATACAAACTGAGCTTTGGGTCGACAATGGCCAGCACCTTGTCGACGAGTGCGAGGCCGCGGTGCACGCCGTCCATGGCGCCGCGAATGTAGGCTGGGCATTCGCGTGTTAGGAGGGAGTGAAAGGCTACAAAGGCTTCGGCTTCGCTGCGGGCGGCGTAGAGGAAGGGTGCGGCGAGGACGTTCATGCCTTGGACGTAGGTGCCTGGTTCTGGAGCGGCTCCAGATCCTGTGAGTCAATGTTAATCCTGAATTGCTATTGGTTTTTTTTTAGAAGCCAAGTTGGCAACGCTTACGAGCTTGTGATGTGCCGGATACACTCCCCCCTAGACTCTCTCGCGGGTGTGATGACGATCGGCTAGCTGGACGGCTGCCCCGTTCGTCTTCTTTTGCGTCGTGGAGTTTCCATGCAATGGCGTTGAGGAGACGAATCAAGCTTGCTTCGCTTACTCTTCTTCGGAAGAGAGGATCTGTAGTCAATGTTCGAAATGTGTCGTTTCGGATCTTGGAGTATGCCGGTGAAGCTCCTCGATGAACCAGGGCGAGGTAGTCGTCGGTAGGCATGACGGGTGCGTCCAGAAACACCAGCCAGACATATATTCGTAAAGTAGACTATACATTGATAGCACACATCAGCTTGGGGGCTTCCAATTGATGCTATTCAGAGCCAACTTACCATCCCATCTTCAGCACTTTTGATGCCTTCATCCACCACCTTCCATCTCGCACTTTCCAAGGCTCCCAAAAAGTCCCCATCAGCAGGCCCCTCCCTCATAATTTGCTGCAGAGACAGATGGCCATGCGAAAACACGGGCTTCTTAACGCCTGTCCTCCGACTCGCCGTAACGGTATTCATCTGATGGACCAGTGGCGGCGTGGCATCGCTGTTTGCGCGGCCGCGATTCACGGGTTTTGCGACTGGTGCTGGCACCGCCGCTGCTCCTCCTCCACCTCCTCCTCCTCCTAAGCGCGTAGGCGAGGCATTTCGCTGCAGCTCCCTCCGCTGCTGTGATATCAGCGACGACTGGCCAGCAGCTTTCGCGCCGAGTGTATGCGCAGACTGCAGCCGGCGCAGGGCTCGATGGGTTCGTGGTGATGGCGGGGCTTGCAGCTCGGTGTGCATTAAGTTCGCGTGTTGCTGTTGCGACGGGCCGGTTTCGCGGGTTGGACTGGGCGGCATTTTGGCGATTGAACGGCGCGCATGGCAGCAGCAGCGGCAGCCGTTTTGGTAACTCGATAGCAAAAAGGAAGCTGATCAAGGTTTGGGGGGTTGTGGTTTTTGGACGTTGAAACACCTGCGAGTTGATTTGCTCGTATCTCGACATGGCTTTAGTGGGGAGGAGGTTGGGTGGACACTCGGCGGCGTCGGACCTGGACATGGCTTTCCAGCCTCGTCCTTTACATGACAAAATCTCAAGTTGTTGCACAATTGCTAAAAGTAATTTGCTAAAAGTAATTGAAAGACTACTACGGACGTACAAAGCAATGATGTGAGACTTTGTTTTTCATTGTGGCTAGTATGCTGTCTCTGCGGTTGACCCGGCTGACGTTCGTCTATGTCGCCGCCAGATTCCTGTAAAGGCGGGAACAAGAACTCCAAGCAGCGAATCCATATCACCAATTTGTATTTCCCCTCTTGATTACCTTCTTCTGCATACTGTCTCGTATAGTTTGCAGTAAACCATTGTAGGATACGACGTCAATAGCGACGACATGGCGGGGGAGCACCCAAAGCGGCCGCCAGGATTTAACCCTGCCGAGACAGATCAGCGTCTCACCTTTTATAACGTAGTACTGATCAATTTGAAAACTCGAGGCGTCAAGATATTACTTACTTGCTATTGAACATTTGTTGTGTGAATATGCAAATCAATCGCAGGTTTTGTTCAAGCAGCTATAGCAGAGCGGAATATACTTACGCACTGAAGAATTAAAAATAGTTAGTATAAAGGACGTGGCATGGTCGTTCTGTTTCATTGTGAGTTGACTACTTACATACTAGGCACAGTATCAATATCACGCTGACATCTGCATAGATCACCCTGTTCAATGGCGGTTTTATATCAACTTACAATCTGGAGGAGACAAACGTCAGAACGAGGTTGTGTCTAGCTTAAGATAAACTTACTTCCTGTATTCCGGATTTTGATAAGTAAAGAGCTTTCCTGCTTTGTTGTTCAACGGATCTCTATTCCGCATCGCATATACTTACACAGGCAGCTTCCTGTGTAAATTATCAGTATAATGCGTCGGCCAACAAACAACGTGCAACTTACACAGCGGACCTTGGTCTGATGCACAAATATTATTGTTAGCCTGTGCATAGGAGTATTGAGGCCAGCGTGTTTTGTTGCTTACACTTCCATTGTAACGCTCGCATGCCCTAATGCAGCATCCGCGGCAACAAGAAGGAGGCTGGAACTTTCGGTCGCACACCTCTCGGCAGTAGGCCTAGAAATTGAAAGGGTTTATTCGTGTCAATTCAAGCTGGTACGAAAGAAAAAAAAGTAAAGGGCCTATCATACCCCAAGAGGCTCCCTGCTTTCAAGAGGCCCCGCGGCGGCGGCCAGACTGCAGAGACCTGCAAACAAGACGATGGTGAATTTCATTTCGATGAGGTAGGTGAAATCTGAGTTTGATGCAATTGCTTCCTGGGGATATTGTAAAGTAGATGTATTCGCTCGCTGAGAGGGAGATCACGTCGTCTTATATGTCTCTCTCTCATCCTCGTCCATTCTCCACATGCTGTCGCTGCATGTTTCCCAATTAGATACAGTAACGGCGGTCCCTTTACGTCTGTCTTACCCTTCCCTTCGTAACAGGTTTTAAATACAATATTATTTAGCCGCAAGTGTTTGTAATATTATACCAGTGCTATCTTCATTGACATCTTCAGTCCTTTTGCAGTCTTTCAATGGAAAAAAACTCTCAGCGCTCTCAGAGCAGAATGAGCATAGGAGGTCAAGTTATCTTGTTAGGGCAAAAGCCGGTAAAGATAACAGGCACGTCTCGTCTTCATGGAGAAACGTTATACGAGGTAGGGCTCTCGTGGTTTGCCGCGCCGCGTACGTCCTGATCCGGGATAGCGTAATGCAAGTGAGATGCCCACCGCAAGAACCGCAGATCTGTGTCCATTTGTGGCACCAAAACTCATCTACTGGCACATCTACGACTACTGGCATTTTGTCTTGTACAAACTAAAAGAACAAGATTTGTCAGAAAAGACGCTGACGTAAGTACAAGCGAAAAGTTTGAAGACACACGGCCTGATTAGGGTGGTACTGCGTCCCAAAATAGCAAGACACAATCGGAGGGTGACATGTTACAATACAGGGTTTCATTAGGCTGCTTTGATCTCGGAGGAACGGATGGATATTCTGGCGCATGGAACCAGATCTGGGTCAACGACAACGCTATTGAGGTGGAGTTGCCAAACTTTGGACTCCCACTTGAGCAGTACCATTACGGGCCTTTTACAAGGCGACTGCGAAGCGGCCGAATGTGAATTTAAACTCCCTAGTTCTACTTTCTGACACTTGCGATGTGTGTTATTTGAAACTGTGTCCTTTTAGAGGAACGCTCTGTAGTTCCGAACTGGTTGGCTTATACCGAGCACTTTTGAGTATATGCAACCGCTATATCTGTTTTGTATTCGCCTGCGCACCGTAACTAAAGGTTGTGATCATTTTTCTTATCCATTTCACTGCAAGATTACTTCTCCCCTTGGTGCAAGAATAAACTCGTTGTACTCGTAACACCTTCATGCAAGCCACCGGGTTCTTCAGGGCGGCATGTCAAGCTCCGCAGACGGGCCCGTGTTCGTCGCCACAGGAACACTCATAGCACCGAGTGGAAATTATATTATACATGTACTCTGTATGCAACACCTCCCTATCTTATAGGTAGCCAAGATGATATTTCCTTGTTATGCAGCGTATTCCTTCTGGCTAGACCTGTACCCGCCTGTACTGCAACGTTGGCGTCTAGTCCCATCAGTAGTGCCGCATCTAAACCTTCACCTCCTTCCCAACTTCAGCTGGTCTGCAACCTCAGCCCATCATGCATCCTGCAGAACCCCGCGCGCACTGTTCAATTTATGTTGCATCTCGTACAATTTAGCCAATCGCTAGGCCGGCACTTTGCATGAAAGAGGAACTAGGCAAACATTCTTGTACGTAATTAGCTCTTTCAAGTTGCAGGAAGAGATATCAACATATAAAAAATGTAATATATATATATTCCAAGGTAGCTGAGGCATTCCCCCCTCAACAATCTGTTTTTCCACTTAGACATTGTCAATCTCTATAGACAAACTAAACAAGATGCGATTCTCCAGCACTTTGACCGCCATTGCGGCCGCCTCTGTCTCTCTGGCATGCGAGATTCCGCCTGGTACGCTGCCCAACGATGTCTCTGAGGGTTTTGCAATCCAAGTCCAGAACGCGTCGTATCCCATCATTCATAACCGTCTGTTGAACCAGTGGTCGGCTGGCGGCGGCGACCAACACTTGTACCTCAGCCCGGCTGGCAATGAAACACACGATTTGACTCTCGTTGATGGAGTCATCACACAATACCATGGCGGCCAGCTCCTCCGCGCCGTGATTAACGGAGAGGTAAGACAAATGTCCAAGTGGCACGCTCCCTCAGATAGTAACGGGGGTTGCTTGATCTAACCTGCTGCTCAACAGTACACGGAGTTTGACAACACGACCAAAATGTTCATGACTGAGCGTGGTGACCCTCGCGCCATCTATGATGTCGTGTACGGTTGCAATCCCGACACCGACGCTCTGCAGAAAGAGCTGCGCTTCAAGGCCCGCGCCGACTTGCCGGGCGGACACATCTGCGTGCGCCTGGCTTCGGGCGACAGACACGAGTTTCGCTACTCGCCCCCAGGTAACACAGGTATGTCGTCAGCTCTCGTATTCTGCTACAAAACAACTTTTTTAGCGATTTGTGTGCTGACTGGCTGGTGGGGGAAACAGCCTCTGATAACCCGGAGCGTCAGTGCATCAAGGTAAACCTGGCCATGATTCCTGCATAAGTGCACTGCACAACGCTGGAGCTTTGAACAGAACAGCGTGAGCAAAACAGGTTATTTTCTAAGCATTTGCTAGCTTTTGAGATGAGTTGCATAATGATGTATTGACTGCACCTTGGCGGGTGCTTTCCATAGATGCATGCATTGTTTTACACGCGTGTTTTGAATCAGAGTTGCTTGTTTGCGCCGGCTGCACCGTCAATTAATAGAATCTTTAGTCAGGACGCAGGATATAAAATGATTTACAGTTAATACTTTTCAAGTCAATATTGTAGATGAAACATTGTAGTCCCACAGTGTGTATTCACAGTCGACTGTCTTCAGGCGTATCCAGGCATTGCTTGCGAGCTTCTTGGTCGTGCACTCGTAGCAGGCATATTAGCCACATCCATCAAAGGGCCACTGTCCGCAGCACCGTGCAGATTTCTCCTCATTTGCCAAATCACGGAGCTGTCGATGTAGTCTGGTTTGCTCCAATATGCTTTAGCCTCTTCTGTGTTGCAAAATACAGAGCAAATTGATTGACAGTCAATCCATACGTGACCCCAATCGCTAGGACGCCGAAGAATATTAGCGGAAATATAATCGTAAATATAGCAAAGCCATAGGAGGCCGCTTGAAAGGATTCGTCGAAAGAAAGGCGGCTTGTGGCCAAGCCCACTTGCATTGCGCTAAGAATCAGGGCCGTAAATATGGTTGCAGTCGCTATGTATGCAATGTTGTCCTTGACAAAGATGCTGTATTGATTCCAACGCCCAGCGAAGCCCGGGATAAGTCGTTGGCGCTTGAATATCAACAGCATATCTAAGCGAATGGTGCGCAGCTCGCCATAGAGGAATCTAGGATGAATTCTGGGGTAAATGCTCTCAGTGTCCAGCTGGTAAACCAGCGACTGCCACTGTGGCCAATCGACACAGGATGGTAGGAGATGCCTTTCCTTTGCTACATGGAAATCACTCTCATAGGAAATGAGCGCCGTGTACGAGTAGAGAAAGCCTAGTGCAGTCATGCGCAGCTTTCGCTGTGTACAGCCAGGCACTTCGCCCACCTTCAACGAAGAGCTTGCCATTGCGCAGCCGCAGGTTTGCGAGCAGGCGAGGTACTCGGTCCAGAACCGAGGCATGAGAAGCATTACCGGAATGGGCTTCATATATATGCGTTTTCCGGCGTTTTCCAACACAAGATGCATGTCTATTCGCTCGGTAACTACAATGTTGCGACCAAGAGAAAGCTGATAATGCAATGGGCGAGCGGGATACAAGTACCCAGCAAAGCCTAGCATCCCTATAATTTTCTCCAAAGTCTCCATATTGAGCTCATGCTCGATATAGGCTTTCAAATTATGACGCGGCGATACAATGTCATATTTCTTGTTCTTGTATGCTGCGGGGATGCCACGTAGCAAGATTTCCTCAAAGTCACTTGTACGAGGAGAAGATTCCGTAAAATCTTTACCATCCAAAGGGATGTGGAATGGCGGCGTCTACAGTTTTATTAGTTTTCTTTCCGGGTAATTAGTTTAGTAGAGGCGAAAAGACAGAAGAGAAAATAGCATGGTACCTGACCGCTGTGCTGCATACTCGATCACCAGACTTGCTCGGTAGAACGAATGGGGATATGTTTTAAATGAAGAGCAAGGCGGAGTCGGTGTGAAAATATTATTTTGAGGCTACATGAGCAGTGTGCATATTTCCTGCGCCACGACCGCCGCCGTGGCTCAGTTTCGCTTGTTGAGCTGAGCTGAGCTGAGATGCGAGGAGCAGGGGTATGGTTTGTTATACATGGCGCATTGGCGTAGTTGCTGCTACTCGTGGATCTGATAATGCCGCTTTACGTGGGACGGCAATGCTGGTCTGATATGACGACTTTGGGGGAGTTGTAACTACATCGGCACGATTCGTCTGTCCTTGTTTCATGAGAAATTGTCTACTGCATGAACGCGGCATATGGTGCCGGCTGACAGCGTCCCGAGGGTTGACAATGTTGCTATCAGGATCCCTTAATTAACGCGAATCTAGGCAATTTTTTACCGATGGGTGTCAATCCACGCGGCTCTCTGCTGGTGTGTAGGTAGCATTGTAGGGGATGGTACTGTAATAGTGAGATGCTACTATAAATATAGCCAGCAACCGGCACGAGGCTTCCCGCTTGGGGGGTAGCATCGTTCGAGAACTTTGGTAGCGGACAGCAGATGCGTGACACGAATGGCTGGGTATGTCCCATACTCGATTCAGCAGGTGAGAACCCGTGGATTTTGAATGCTGACACAGCGTATTTGTCTCACAGAAAGGTCGCAAAAGGCCGACTTTTCCGCGCAGGGTTGCAGTGGTGGAGGTTCTAAGATATCATGCCAGCACAGCTCTTGGAACACTGAGCGTACTGGACACGGCAGCGGCGCAAAACGACGGCAACGTGGGGACGGATCGTCGGCAGATAGGCTTCAATTAAGCTGTACGAGTAGGCACCGGAGTTAAGGAGGAGAAAAGCGAAAAGCGAAAAGCATGGGACGCATAGCGTGTAAAGAACTGCACGATTATGGAATCGCCGGCGGGTGGCCGCTCACGATGACGCCAGCAAAAATGGCCCCCTTCCAGCGTGCCTGCGCAGCGTGCTTACAAAACTTGTGGTTCTGGTGTCATAGAAATAGAAATTGGAAGAAAATCTGAGGCTCTATCTTGCCGGGAAGCAGTTCCATCCATCCCATCTGGAGGAGTAAAGCTCCGCTGAGTAAACAAGGTACCGGGACATCCATCTGGAGGTACTTGTATCTGGCAGGCAGATACCCCCAGTTTACAGGTCTCCGGCTTTTGAAAGATCGGTACATTAAGCGGGCTCGAGAAGATGGGCCCTCCAGATGGCGCAATAGCGGTACTTGCAGACCGGTAGCTTATCTGAGAGCCACAAGGTACAGCTAACCCCCTCCGGGTTTAGACCCAGATTGCGACATCAACCACTGTGGAGCGCGCCCCCCCCCCCCCCCAAAACACTGCGCCTGCAGTGCACAACAAGCCCACTGGCTGGCCCGTCGGCGCCATGCTGTCATGATTGATGGCGCGGAGAAAGTCTGCGAACGCGGGCCCCAGATTATCAAGCAAACGGGACGGAGAGGGTTAAAAAAAAAAAGAATTGGGCGAGACATGTAACCAGCATCTTCCATCTCTGGATCAGACACTCGTTATTAATATCCTCACCTTCGTCCCTCCATCCATTGTTACCACTACTGAGGTATCAACCGCTCAGTACTAGTACGCCTCGCCTGTTCGGTGCTACACCATTTGCCGTCGCTTCCGAGCCTCACGGCCCCCTTCACACGCACCACCGAGGCCGACCACCGATCCTCCCATCTCTTGCGAGGTTCCGGCATAAAATCAGCATCCCTGCCCGCGCCGTCGCCTAGCATTGGCATCGCAAGCCATCATCTGAAGCTACTCTAGACCGTCTTCCCCGCGCGCCGACTATCCGCTCCACGGCTTGTCGCTTATTATACACTATACGAGTAGCTCGCAGCTTTTCCTCGTACACGGACTGAAGCCTGGAACCACAACAGGATACCAGCCCATATCAAGCAAGGTCTAGACACATCCTTTGGGCTTCGTTGTAACCCAACCTTGCATCTGTGTTCCCCTTCGGCAAACGTATTGCCGCTTACACGCATCTTTTAAGCTACTGGCTTCCCCAAATAGTTGGCCTGCTTCTTGCCCTCATCAAAAAGTCTGCACTCTTCTCTTCCTGACGCCGTCATGATTATTTGAGGAGTATATCAATCTCCTCTTCCTCATCGCCCGACCTAGACCTCGTCATTTCTAGGTCGTACCTCTCTACCCTCACCACACACAAGTCTCTCACACCGCACACATACACATACACATACACATACACATATACACATCATGGCCCCCGTCATCACGCAAATAGGCCATGGCCTGGCCAAGGTACTTGGCATTCAGCTGGACGACACCAGAAATGGCGATGATGGAGTCACCAGAGGTGAATCCGTCATGTCTGCCCAGACTACCGACTCCTTTGTCGAAGGCCCTCCCACCAGCGTAGAGTGGCTTCATGAGCAGATGCCTACCCGAGGCGAGGCCGCTCACTATGCCAAGTCGTTATTCCCCTTTCTGTCCTGGATAACTCACTATAATCTCCAATGGCTCGCCGGTGACCTTATTGCCGGTGTCACAATCGGTGCCGTCTTGGTGCCGCAAGGTATGGCCTATGCCTTGCTCGCCAAACTTGAGCCGCAGTACGGTCTGTACTCTTCCTTTATGGGTGTCATCATTTACTGGATCTTCGGTACTTCAAAAGATATCTCCATCGGCCCAGTCGCCGTCCTGTCCACTGTCGTCGGCACAGTCGTTCAAGATTTCCAGTCTTCGGGTCTAGACTACTCTCCCGGCGTCATCGCTTCATCACTATCTCTAATTGCCGGTTGCATTGTCCTCGCCATGGGTCTCTTGCGGCTTGGCTGGATTGTTGACCTCATATCCATCACATCGCTCTCTGCTTTTATGACTGGATCCGCAATCACCATCATGACAAGCCAGCTTCCATCGCTGCTCGGTCTCGATGGTGTTTCCAACCGCGAGTCGCCATACAAGGTCATTATCAATTCCCTGAAAAATCTCCCCGAGACAAAGATCGATGCCGCCATGGGCCTCACTGCCCTCTTCCTGCTGTATCTCATCCGCACCGTTCTGACGCATGCCGCTGAGCGTTATCCCACCAAGAAGCGAATCATCTTCTTTGCAAACACGATGCGAACCGTCTTTGTCATTCTTCTCTACACTATGGTCTCGTGGCTAGTCAATCGCAATAGGCGGGATGATCCTCTTTTTGACGTGCTGGGAACTGTGCCCCAGGGCTTTCGCCATACTGGCCCACCTGCACTGACGAGCGAACTCATTGCCAGGTTCGGCTCCCATCTACCAGCGACCATCATTGTCATGCTGGTGGAGCACATTGCCATCTCCAAGTCGTTTGGTCGTGTCAACAACTACATTATTGATCCCTCGCAGGAAATGGTCGCCATTGGCATGACCAATATTGTTGGCCCTTTTCTCGGTGCCTACCCGTCGACTGGTTCCTTTAGCCGAACTGCAATCAAGTCCAAGGCCGGTGTTCGCACTCCTGCTGCTGGCATCATCACTGGCCTGGTTGTCCTGTTGGCCACATACCTTCTCACGGCCGTCTTCTTTTACATCCCTCTTGCGTCACTGGCCGCTGTCATTATCCATGCCGTCGGTGATCTCATCACCCCGCCAAACACTGTTTACCAATTCTGGAGAGTATCTCCTCTCGAGGTCTTTGTCTTCTTCATTGGTGTCTTTGTTAGCGTCTTTGTGCACATTGAGGAAGGCTTGTATGCTACAGTTTGTCTGTCGGCAGCCATCCTTCTCTACCGCATCTTGAAGGCACGTGGCCGCTTCATGGGCAAGGTTCGCGTCCACTCCGTCCTGGGCGACCACGTCATTGGTGCCGACCACAAGCAAGTAATGGGCGAGTATGGTACCTTCCAAGAGACTCTTGAGAACTCTTCGCGCAATGTCTTCCTGCCTCTTGACCACGGCGACGGATCCAACCCAGAAGTAGGCGTTGAGAACCCATACCCTGGCATCTTTATCTACCGCTTCTCCGAGGGCTTCAACTACCCCAACGCAAACTCGTCTCTAGAGTACATGACCGACTTCATCAAGGAGCGAACTCGTCGTACTAGTCCTGAGACTTTTGGACGTAAGGGCGATCGCCCGTGGAACAATCCCGGGCCTTCAAAGTCAGCAAAGAGCAGAGAGCAACCGCAGGATAATGAGCTACCAGCTCTCAAGGCCATCATTCTTGACTTTAGCTCTGTCAACAATGTCGACATTACATCGGTTCAGCGTCTCATTGACGTTCGAAACCAGCTGGACAAGTACACAGCACCTGACGTGGTAGACTGGCACGTCGCCTGCATCAACAACCGCTGGACCAAGCGTGCCCTTATAGCGGGTGGCTTTGGTGTTCCCACCACACCTAGTGATGGCCTGCACCACGGCTGGAAGTCCATCTTCAGCGTTGCCGAGATTGGTGGCAAAGACTCTGCCGCTGCCATGGCCGAGGATAATGCACTGGAGCGCGAGCTTACTATCAAGAAGAGCCGCCAGGATGAGGAGATGGGCAAGGCAGAGCCAGAATACTCAGAATCTGACGAGGGCGGTGTTTCGAGCGGTGTTTCCGAGAAACCCGCTACTGCAGCTTTGAGAAAACAGCGCCGCAAGGGTGCAGTCGTCACTGGTCTGGACAAGCCGCTCTTCCATGTTGATCTTACCAGCGCTATTCAGAGCGCGGTTACCAATGTCGAAGCCAGGGCGGCAGTCAGGAGCGCAAATTTCGCCCCGTATTGATTTTCCTTTATAGACTTTTTTTTTTTGCATATCATATTTTTAGCGTTGCATATAGAGAGAGAGAGTATTTGGATGCCTTATGAGAGTGGCTCATGAAGGACTTTCACCTATTTTTAGCAATATAAAATAGGACTACCACATTTCAGACATTAAACCACTTCTTCTACCTTCCCTGTGATGCTTTAGTAATTATTGGACCTCAAGTTGCAGTCTCCCTGGTGCATGCTATAAGCCAGATCCGGTCACGTGCGCCCGCGATATGGTCCTGCGCGAAGATTCACGGTTGTGACTTTTCCGGTGGCAAACTTGACTGAAAGGCCAGTCTTTGCTTCAATTTCCTGTAATACGTCCCTGTGCCCGCCTTGTACGTCTCATATTGTATTTCTACGCTGAGGCTGCGCGAAAAATCCGGGCCTTTCCGTGCCAACCTTTACCGTGAACGATGCCCCTCAGCATCCAGCGTCTCAATGCCAAACGATCACAACCAAACCCGAGCATTGTATTCATCAAAGCCCTTCCAGGCGCAGATCACAATGTAGCCGAGAAATTCCTCGAGCGAATAGCAGCACAATGCCGTACGTAAAAACCCCCTCCCCCTCACGTCTGTCCCTCTCCATCTCACAAAAAAATCTTGCACACATCTCAGTTCCCGTCATGCGAGACAACCACCTCTCAGTGGTAACACTAGAAGAATTCGAACCAAACCGCGAATTCGTAGGCCGCAACTTCAACGCCGGCGAAGTAATCCAGCTCGTCCTCAAATCCCCCTCCAGCGGGCGCTGGCTGCCCTTTGAGTACGTGCAAATGGTCATGATGCACGAGCTAGCCCACTGCAAGCAAATGAACCACTCGCGCGCCTTTTGGGCTGTCCGCAACCAGTATGCCACGCAAATGTACAGCCTCTGGGCAAAGGGGTACACGGGAGACGGCATCTGGGGCCGCGGCGCGAGTCTGGCGTCTGGCGAGTGGGAGTCGAATAGCGTGCGAGAGGGCGAGGTGCTACCGGAGCATCTGTGCGGTGGGACGTTTCGCTCACGGGGCCGCCAAAGGGGGAGGAAGAGGAAGCCGAAGCTGAGCTACAAGGAGCAAAAGGAGCGGAGGATTCTGAAAAAGTTTGGAAAGAATGGCGTTGCGTTGGGGGCGGATGAGCAGGAGAAAGTAAAGTTGGAAAAGGGGAAAAAGGTTGCAAGCAAGCCTAGGGTTGCGGGGAGCGCGAGGGGGAGGGAGTTGCGGGCTGCGGCAGCGTTGGCTAGGTTTGATAAGCAGAAGAAAGAAGAAGAGGAGGAGTGGGATGTGAAGGAGGAGGAGGTGGTGGCTGATGATGAGACGGCGAGTGAGAGTGAGTTTGAAGAGGTGGTGGAAGGGAAGGATGCGTTGAATTTGGATGGGACAAAGATGTTGGATAAGGATGGGCATGCGCTGGTCAAGGTATGTGAGGATGAGGACGCTGCTGATCCATCGGCGAGAACTGAGCTTGATGAATTGCGGAATGTGTTTCGGGGGAACAAGGTGAAGACGGAATCTGGATCATCACGAGCGAGCTCATCAGCGCAGCAAGCACTTGGAACAAGAGTCAAAGACGAGCCAGGAGAAGATACCCCAGAGTTGAGCGTTATACCGCCGCAGAAATCTACCAAAGAGGTGCCGATCAAGCAAGAGTCGAAGAGCACACAACCGCAAATCACCTTTCCATCACCATCATCAACAACAACGACATCAGCCAAACCAACAACGACGTGGTGCTCAATTTGCTCCTACGAAAACACACTACACACTCTGACATGCGCCATGTGCTCCAATGTCCTCGACCCATCGTTAGCACCGGGCTCGTGGCAGTGCAAAGCAGACTCTTGCAAGGACACGGCATACTTTAACTGTGCAGACAGCGGGACATGTGGCGTCTGTGGGAGGCGAAAGTAAAACCATGTTGCGGAATATGTTTATGAGTTATGATTATACCCTGGGGCTTCCCTATATGCTATTTATTATTGTAAGATATCTGCAGGATAGAGTTTGCATTCACTGTATTAATACACGGAGTTTCAATTTAATTTACCTGCAGGATGTGACTTGACATCGCTCAATATCAAAATATGTCGATTGTAGAATTTTAACGTTGTGGCGTAGCGGCTGATAACTCAAGCACCTTCAAGCCCTTGTACTAAGTTTCTGGAAAATTGTGCAGTTGAACGTTAATTTGCCATGCTGCGATGGAGAAAATATCTATCACTCTTGTCTGAACATCTTGTTTGCTCTTCTTCTTCTTGTAACCAGCTTTTCCCGTGTAAACACTCAACCATTCTGATCACAACCGGTCCCAGAATATCACCAACTGCAATCATGGCTTCAGTATTCCCAATCAAACCCTACCTATTTGATGCCATTGACGAAATCGAAGCCCTCTTGCGGCTTGATACCCGTGTCTTTGGCATCAACGCCGATCTGCAGCGTCTCTTGACGCTCAACACCGTCAACAGCAAGAACGGAGCCGACAAGCCCCAGTCGGCACCAAGGCCTTCATCAGCCGAGTCCGCAAAGCAGGAAAAGACGAAGAAACACGGCAAATTCAAGCATGATAAGCGCGCCGCCTCGGCCACTGCCACTGCAGTTCCGGTGCCAGCTGTGCGTAATATTGGTGTCGGCAGCTGCGGAGTCGTCGTTGCCGGGCAAGAGGACCGCTTCGTCATGAAGCTTAGCAAGACAGTCGATGGTAGCCTCTGGAACGACTATCGCATGCAAGCCGTCATCTCAGAGGCAATGACACGCTATTGCCCGGCTGTTAACGTGCCAAAGAGCCACTACTTTGTTCCTCAAAGCCAAACCCGCTTCTTCGACGAGCATCCTGAACTCGTGCAGGCAGCAAGTGACGCTGTCTACATGCCGACTAACGTGCTAGTGTCTGAAAGGATCCGTCCTCTTTCAGGAGAGATTCGAACCAGGCTGATTGAAAAGTACTGCCCTTCCTACGCAAAGGAAGCTGCACTCGACGATGTTTCCAATAACGACTGCCTCGTCCGGCTGTATTTTGGGTCAAAGAATAGTAGAAGCCTATCCGCTGGCCGATACTTTTCCTTGTGCAACTTCCAGTTGTACTTGGATCAGATGCTGGAACTAGACCTTGATTTGGAGAAGCTAGTGGAGAGAATGGCAATGGCGCTTGCAGTCATGCACTGGGCTGCCAGGACGGATGCAAAGGGGGTCGAGTTTGTGCTGGGCAGCAAAGTGTCCCTTTTGACGCGAAGTGCGGACGAATTATTGCAGATGGAGGTAGATACGGCCACCGGCGCAGAGTCCGGCAGATTTGAGGACATGTTTTGGGAGACGACTCAGTTTTGGGTGCTCGACTTCGACAAGGTGGAGAGCATCACCATGGATATTCATGGTGTTGCGCAGGCGGTTGAAGCGGCAGCAACCAATGATCCGTATATTCCTCGGCCAAGACAGAGTACTCCGGAGGAAAAGAGAGTGTGGAATGCATTTGTGCAGGCATACTTGGACTTCTCAGATAGCATAATCACGGCATCGGGGCTCGGGGACAAGGCTCGCGAGTTGCCTCTGTTGTTTATTGAAGGGCTAATTCGGTCGGAGGAGCAGATACGCAGCTATTAGTTTTGTAATTGGATATATTAATGTATTGGTGGTGCCTGAGTGAGCTGGTTATGTAGTTGGAAATGTAGATTATAGTTGCACAATTGCGGCCAGTGCAGTTGCTCCAAGTAAGAGTGCCATGTTGCGGTAAACGGCTGATCCCGCACTATCCGGTTCACCGGACCCAGAGGGAGTAGTTGAGTCTGATGATTGCGTCTGTCCTGGGGCGTTGGATGTCTTTGTGGCTACTCCCGTCGGAGCAGAGGATGCGGCAGCTTCTGTAGCCGTCGTAGCAGGGCAGCCAAGCTCCGACAGACGCGAGGAGCGAGAGCTTACAACCTCATCAATAGGGAAAGTCGCGCTCGGCATAACCTTGTCATACTCTTCAAAGCCAGCCGTAACCACCATCATCTTGGAGCGCATGGAGACAAAGCAGTTGTCAACGTGGGTCGAGGTGCCATTGTGATCGATTGTCTCTCCGGGCCCGGCGATTGCAGTGTAGCACTCGCCACTGACGCCCTCGGTGACCTGGCTGTCATCGTCACCGAGACGGCAGCCCCAGGAAGTCGTTGTGCCGTCGACGGTGAGCTCGCCGGCCCATGAGGAGCCGGTAAGGTACGTGACTGTCTGCTCGGGAAACGCCGAGTCCTGGCACGGCGAGGGGCATGTAACCAGGGCGGTAAAGAAGAGTTCCTCATAGGTCTCGGAACGGCCTTCAATGATGCTGGCGACGACTGTAGCTGGCGCGGCAGCGTCGTAGAGGAGGATGTCGCGATAGGCCCCAGACGTGGGCGTAACAGCGGGGGGTGCGGTTGTTGAGAGGCTCATTGTGGGCGAACTCGGATTCTCGCTGCTGAACAAATACTGGCAGAGAATGTTTCTAGTAAAGGCATATAGTGAAAGTGCAAACATGAAGAATAAAAGGCGAAGATTACGGGTAAGTAAGAGTAAGCAAAAAGAGAAGTTGTGTAATTTAGAGGCTGTGGGCCACCCCGTCCGTCATCATACAACTACAGAGTCGGCCTCTACAGCCTTGCTTTTAGCGCGTATTCATCTAACTAGCCCGCTAGCTGTGCCTGCCACAGCACCAAAATCTGTGCTGCTGGAGCCACCACAGCCTTGTGAGGCCTGCTGGCAAAACATTCGGATGACCAATACTCGTACTATGAGCGGCACGAGGGGAGAGCATCCAGGGAGGGTTCGATTAAATGAAGCAAAGACGGAATAAACACCATATAAATTCTATGCAAAACTCTCAATAAATCCTTCGTACCTCTATAACCTGGTGCGGTTGTGATGTGGTACGAGACAAGTAGCGTGTTTCGACAGGAGCAAAGGTTCAGTCCCGTCGAGCTACGGTCAGGACTCAGAACAAGCGCCTCAAGTTCCCAAATAATGTACTTTCATTTTTAAGCGCGGGCAAAAGAAAGTATGATGCACAAATTCACTGGCTACTGGTAGGAGTCTCACTGTCACTAATGTATACTCCTGCGGGCGTCTAAGCGGCAAGTCGTACACTCCTGCATTTGTCTTGTTGGGCGGCTAAATAGGCATCAGCAGGCAACGATATGAACTACTACTTCCACCGAGCGAAAGTCAAGGAAATAAAAGCGTCTCAACTAACTTGTCGACTTTTTTTCTCACGCACCGAAAAGCACTAGACCAACCAAAACAGCGAGGGCAACAATCCCAACACTCGTCTTTCCCCCCAAGTCAGCTCACTCACACACCGTCGTCTTCCTCCACGGCAGAGGCGACAACGTCCGCAACTTTGGCGCATCTCTGAACTACTCGCGAGACTCAAGCAGCCGTACTCTAATCGAAGCATTCCCTTCCTTTCGTTGGGTCTTTCCGCAAGCGCCTATGCGGAAATTCATCAGCGGGCCCGAGACGTTTCCGCAGTGGTTCGACGTCTACGATGTCCGCGACTTTGCAAGCCGGGAAGAGATTCAACTAGAAGGCCTGAGAGAGGTCATCCCCGAAATCATAAAGATTCTCACACAAGAGGCTAAACTACTGGGCGGGAGATGGGATAGACTGGTGCTAGCCGGTATAAGCATGGGCGCGGCGACGAGCGTACACACGTTGTTTAACCTCGAGATTCCTCGGGCTGTTGGCGGCGGGAGACTAGGAGCGTTTCTGGGATTCTCTGCTCGTTGTCCGTTTGCTGGACGTTCGTTGGACGACATGCGCAAGTTGTTGAACTTGGAAGGCTGCATCAGCAACGACGGCATTCTCACAAAGACTCCCATGCTGCTTGAGCATTGTATTGATGACCCGCTCGTGCTTGTCAAAAACGGGCGGGGCCTACGGGATACCTTGATGGGATTTGGAGCAAAAGTTACATGGATGGAATATCCCGATGGCGGGCATTGGTTTAACGCGCCACAAGGAAGGGACGATGCCATTCGTTTTCTCAATAAAGTCCTTGGTATCCATGGGCACATTGACGGAGCAAATCCCGACGTGAATGTCGACGTGGATGCCGACGGTGAAATGACTTGATACGGGTCAAGAAGGGGTTCTTCCTGGCGATCTAAGGTTTGGCCTCTCCTCGATCGATTGATTTTTGGTGGAGGAAATGGATACACTGTAGATTACGGCTGGCTACTTACTGTGGGCCGTGATAAAAAGTCCACTTGACTCGTCGATCTGATGCTTCTCGATGACATCAATTAGAATAGCGATAGCAAATAGACGACAAGATTTTATGAAGCTTCAAAGGCAATAGGGACGTGACACGTTAGCGAATAGCAGCTGATTTAAGTTCAACTCAAAGCGGGATAGTGCCACTGACAGCCGGTTGGGCGACCCCCAAGGAACCAAACAGTCCGTTATTAGCTTAGGTTCCCAGTATTAGGGTTCACACAGCCAAAAACCACTCTGGAAGGCCGACGTGGCGTGTTCGAGAGGCTGGTCTAGTGTATTGTGTCGTGTGCCGTCTACCAATTAGAGATGCGGCTACACCTACCTGTACATGGGGCCATCTTCCCAAGCCATCCGGGAATGGTATGGCATGGCAAAGGGCGGTGGCCCGTTCAATACAAGTTGGCTGTGTGTTGGACCGAAGCGAAAAGAGATGGGGGTTTATTAAGATGGCGAAATGAGCCGTACAGGGGAGTGATGTGCTTCGTAAAGACGGTCGAGCTTGTGCTGTGCTGGCCATTGTGTATCCTGATGATTATGATTATGATGATGAATGACGTCGCGATAGCCGACCAGTTGCCCAACGCGGCAGGAGGAAGCACAAAGGGACCAGAGTGAAATAAATGAATCTGAAGCAGACCCTTGCAGGAATGAGACGCGGGGGCCGCGAACAAGGTGAAGGGGGGGTCACGAGAGAACAAGGGCAGAATGAAGATCTGTTGTGGAGAAGCTAGATAATGGAAGCGAGAGGCGCATCGTTTGTTTGTAGAGTGGTGGTGCACTCGTAACTGTGCTAATAAACTGCACAAGTAGGAACGCACAGAAAAAGAGGCCTGGAAGTTGGATACTAGTTCGCTCCTACAGGCAGGGGAGGGAGGGATCTAGGCCGCCGGTCGCGGGGAAGACTCTAGAAATCCCACCGTAGCAGGCGCCGAACTTATCGGCCACAGTTGATTCGTTTGCTGTGCAAACAGAAGCTTCCCAGGCGCACCTCCGCGTCAGCTGTCCGCCAGCTGCGAGGTGGTCAATTGGCGGCGGTGGGGCGGAGAGGAGATGCGGGCGGGGAAAGAGCAACCACGGCTCCCAGCTGTGCACTGCGGCCAGCCTGGGGTAGGTAGGAGCAATTGGGTACGTCACTGATTGGCGGTTCCACGACGAAACAAGCTTCGGGACTGCGCGCCAGTGCAGTTTGGCTAACCCAGTGGTCGCAGTGATTTTAAGTATAGATCGGCAGACTCACCCGTGGAGAAGAGGGAATACCTACCACAATCTTTTGATCCTCTGCTACCTACCTAATGACGGAAATGGCTTGGAGGGCGTTGTAGCCAGAGGGCCGCAGTTAGAAGGCACTACGAGGTAGGTTAGTAGTCGCTTCACTTCGGCACTTGGAAAACCCGCCACCGTCTTGGGCTGAACGGGCGGCGCAAATCTGGCGCGTGTCCACTTTCCGCGCTCTGCGGTTGTTATGTTTGGCGAGACAAGCCAAGCCTGCGACACATGGCATTCCGCATCCGTCACTGGGAACAAGCGTTACCAACAGAAAGGACAGACAAAACGAGGAAACAAAAGATGAAAATCGCGGCTCAGGAACAACACGGGCAAGGGGGACGCGGTTCAGACAATAGCAAAGCAAAAGCAATATACGTCATTGGCGTCATGAACAATTTCAATGCGTGGCCTTTTTCTGTTGGACCCCTATTTTGTTATTTTTGTTTTGTTTCACCATGTTTCGGTTCGTTCCTTGATGCCAGGCCTGGGCAATCTGCTTGGTAGGCATCCAACCATCTGGGATCGCCATGCATGAACAGCTTCGCAACACCTCTGTTCTGCACAGCTAGGAGGCCTGGACAAGCTCGAGCCTTTGCTTGTGCGTGCGAGATGATGGCTGGCTGCAGTGTACACGTCAGTTTCCACAACGTTGGCCCAGATTGACCAGCTTCCCCGCCTTTGGCTACTGCTAGTGAGCCACCCCAATCTGGTGCCATGACACCTTGGCATCTAATTACCCAGCGACACTGGCATAAGCGTAGCATGGGGGGTTCGCAAAAGAGAGAGGGCGGGAGTGACACCTCCGGACTCGACCACGGCGACGGACAGCTAGGTACCATACCCCAGACAAGTACCAGATTGCTAGACCTGCAGCGTAACTATCCCCAACAGAGTTTCTCCTATCTTGCTTGAGCCTTCTACTCGCCAAGGACCGCGCTACCTAGATTCCTGTGCGGTTACGCTAGACTTAAAGTAAGAGAAGCGGTCCTGTAATATTGGAGCACTGGCCCTCCAGACATTTGCGGGGTTCGTAAGCTCATGCACCCGCCAGCGAGGTCCGGAGTCGGGCATCTCGGAGAGAGGAGACTTTGAGGAGCTCGGGCCATCCTATGCCGTACATCCATGCGATGCCACCCATCCCATCCATCCCATCCACGCCATCCAGAGAAGATGAGACCCCCAAATCCGTTATTGTCGAGTACCCCAGTCTGGAACATCCTCCGCCTACCTTAGTACTAATTACTACTAAGGCCCAGTGAGTAGTGATACGGTACCGCAGGCCACCAAGTAACCCTACTGTACTACCAGGGGTGGTGAGTAGCACTTATCAGCTTCAACCTGAGGAGCACCACCTCACAACCTGCCTATGTAGCAATGCGCGTCCGCCATCGCCATCTTTAAGTCGCCACCCTCCCACGAGCTCTGCCCACCTTCATCTTCTCTCCTTTACTTCTTGTCTTCTCTCAGCTTATCTACTTAATTTTCTGACTTTTCGTCTTTATTCTGAATAACCAACGCTTCACAACGCTCCATTTGGATTTACTTCCAAATCCGGCCGGTAGTTGCCTCGACTCCATCCTTCCACCGGGCAGTCGCAACTGTCTGCGCCGCACCTGCCTTAGAAGTTGCACCACACCAGTGGTACGACATCATCGCCCACGCACGTGAAATCCCACATCCCCTCACTCTCTCAAACGCCCCCAAGACGCACGCCCCGGTACACTCACTCTGTGTCTCACAACCTCACTCTCTATCCATCTCGCACTTCTTTCGACCACATATCTCTCGCCTTCCATCCCCCTTTTTTTTAAACACATTTTCCTTGTACGCTTCACTTCTTGTTTAACTCGACTCGACTCTACCCCCTCGTATCTCTCATTCGGGCAACCGGCACTTCGTCTTACACACCCCGCTTTCGACATAAGTAGAGGACAACCCTTGAGAAGTCTACCCGCGCTTCCGGCGCAGTTCAAGTAGCAGAGCTTCTCATAAGCTCGGCTCTCTCGACACTCGCGATACCTTCAGCTGCTACGCCGCTGAATCCGCCTCCTTCCATCCACGCACTCAACACTCTCTACTCTCATCGTCATGTCAGACAACGGCTCCAACGGTACAGCCGCCACTCACCGCCGCAGTTCCATCACGCAGGCCGCGCTTTCCAATCTCTTCCAGCGCAACCCATCTAATGGAAACGGTTCGCTCTCAGGCCCAAGCAACGGTGCTGCTGATCCTCGTGGCCGTCGCCTCTCAGTCACCACTATTGGCCTCTCAGGCACCTCTCCCACCAATCCCGCCACCTTTGGCAGGCGCCGTGGCAGCATCTCTACCAACTCATCCATCGATGAGAGCGCCATTGATGACGACGATGGGCAAGCCAGAAGCGGCCCCAACACGCCCTTTGTCCGCCGCATGAGCTTTGGCGCCTCCGGCTCAGGCGCCAACAACAACTCCACCATGAGGGGATATCGCCCCAGCGGCAGTCCCGGCAATGGTAATACCAACCCGACCTCTCCTCCAGCCCAGCTCGGTCGCAGGCAGAGCACCCAAAAGTCCCCTCCTACCGTCTCGGCGGGCTGGTCGGCGTCCGCGTCCTCTACGGGTCGTCGCCCCAGCTCCGTCTTGTCTTCGTCACTACCACAGGCAAGCTTCACCATGCATCCAAGAGCTACTTCTGACAATCCCGTTTCACGAGCAGACCAGCAGGGTTTCAATTGGTCCGAACAGCTTCGCTCTCGTGCCGAGAGCTCCGTCAGCGCCGCGTCGCGCCAGTCCTTCTCCTTTGGCTCTCCCCCACGAGCCGGCGCCGTCGCTCATGACCGAACCCGCTCCGTTTCGGACATGCCGCAGCCTCCTGCTCAAGCCCCAACCGTACCGCAGCAGCCCAGGCAGGAGAAGCCCAAGCCCGATGCTTTTCAAGAGCGAATTCTCAAGGGCGACTTTTACATGGACTAGCCGCACTCATCAAGGGAACTATTGCACTTGGAGGTGCGTTATTTGGCAATGGCATTTCATCACTGCGCGGCGTTGAATTAGCGGAAACTGTTTTTTGGCTCTTTGTTTTCATTCTTTTAACTGCGTGCAAACCTGCATCTTCATTACCATTTTCGCTGTGGAGTAGTACCGGTACAAGGTCTCCCAAAAGAAAAAAAAAGACGGCCATGTTCTTCACGGGGCTTTTACACGGATGGCTAAAAAAAATGTTTCGATAATCAAACATGGCCGTGGGATAAACTGTTTTTAAAATGAAAGCGATCAACTTATGGAATTGGTTGGCGAGTGGCCGCATTGTTCTGCAAATTTCTACTTTGTTTAGTTCTTCTTTCACCCAGAGCTGCCAGCGGGAATCCCTGGTACACAAACATGGCTTCTGTTCATGTATTATTTTTCTCTATGGATGTCAACAGGAATTGATCGTCCGAGACGTGGAGGATGACTATTGGTGTCCCAGACAATGGACAAGATGGGTGGCCATGTATTAATCTTGGACGAAACCTATGGACAGATTGGCGTTGGCGTTGGACAGGCATCAGTGGAGGAAACAAGACTGCGAGGCTGGATTTATCTATTGCTGCGTGGAGGAGTATACGAGAGAGATTGCAAGAGAGAGCTACGGGGCTATGCAGCTAAGTGATTGTTTCTAACAAGTACACGGGTTAGCTCTGTGTTTTTTTTCGATGACGTAGCGAAAATTATGTCGCTTTTTTGAGACTTTGTCGGCGTTGTCGAGTCCTTTAGCTTCTTTAGGCAGGATCAGAATGAAACAGAATACCTTCTATGACTGACAGTATATTATATATGAATGTATTCATCCGTTACAGTCGTGGTATGATGCGTAAATAGCCGCATCGAGTAAGCAAAAGTGTTGACAATAGTTTATACAGCGAAATATCCTCCCGGCGCCAGAAAGCAAAGTGTAGTAGTAGTACATGATATTTCAACTCACAAAACGCCACCGCCGATACCTTCTCATCTCTCCAATTTTTCGCCAAATTACGCACTCCCCCTTCCTTAGAACCCAAACATGTCATCAGGCAGACCCTGAAACATGTCGCTAAAAAACTGATCATTCGCCGTCATCCGCATCCCGTCAAATCCACCACTGCCACTGCCAGCAGCGGCGTTACTAACGTCAAAGCCGCCCATCCCGCCGCCGCCGCCGCCGCCGCCGCCCATCCCCGCGTCAAAGTCGTTGCCGGACATCATGGCCTGCATGATCCATGGCGTGATGGGCCATGAGCTGGGTTCTTCTGCACCATTGCCGCCTAATGGGAGGGGCGTCATGCCTGTGCTTACTTCTGCCGCGGTGGTGGGGTCTGTGTAGTTGTATGGTTGTTGTGGTTGGGCGCGATAGTAGTTGTAGTTGTTATTGTTGTTATTGTTGTTGCTGAATGAGGATTCGCGACCCGTCGCGACTTCAGAGAGGAGTTGGAGCGGTGTATTTGCCGTCTGTGGCTGTTGAGTCTGCTGCTGTTGATGATGTTGTTGTTGCGACTGGCCACTGTTGTTGTCAGTGTTGCCCTTTGGCGTGCTATAATCCGGCGCATTGTTGCCGCCACCGCTGGTATTCTTCTTCCCGGCGTCATCCTTGCCCTGCTTGACAAACCAAGACCTCAACATGGCAAGGACAACCAAAAACTTGGACGCAGGGCGGCACTTGTCATCCGCCGCCGTGGCGCGAAACTTGTCGAGCAGGGCATCGAGGTAATACTGCACACGCATGCTCTCGCGGGTAAAGACGTGGCCGAGCTCTGAGCCCGCTGTTGACGCCGAAAAGTACATCTTCATCAGCACGACGACGGCGTAGGCGACGCGAACAAAGTTGAAGACGGGCAGGCAGCGGATGCTGGTGACTTCGAGGTTGAGAAACGTCGTGAAGATGCCGTTGATGGCGGAAAGGCAGGACGTCAAGGCGTTGACGTGTGCGGTGGAGAGCGGCTCTTCGCGTACAATGCCTTCGTTGAGGGAAGATTCGGTGTATGGTGGTTCTAACTTTTCGGTTGATGCGTCTGCTTGTAGGGCCGATTCGTGCATGTAGAGGTTTAGCAGATCAAAGCCGATTCTGAGAGTTGCTGTTTGTAAGTCAGTATTAGAAAAAAAACGCACAACTGCACAGGTGGGAGAAGGCGGTGGTCAGTCAGTTAAACTCACCCTGCATTCGCTCCTGGGGAACACTCGCGATATACCGTTCCAAATCTCGCTCAAACGCCCTGAGAGCATACTGCGTTCTGGGATCCGCAATATTCACCGCCGCTGACGGGTCATCCATTGAGAACTGGTTGCTTATCTGCTCCCCAAGATGATGTGTCCATACCAAATGACAAAAGTACTTGTCTGTAGGCGCAGCGTCTGGCGACGTCTCCAATATCTCCATCGACTCAGCCATGAACGGCGTCCAGCGTATCAAGTTTGGTCGGTGCAGGGATATCGAAGTATTCGCAGCCAAGTAGTAACACGTCAGCCATGTGCGTCGCGACTCCAAGCTCAACGGGTCAGGTGGCGGATTACGACGGCTCGGGTTCTCTCGCCAACCCATACTGCCTCTTCCTCCGCGAGATGGGCTCTTGCGACCAAGGCCAATGTCAAGGGCCATGACGGCTGCGATGTGGATGAGTTGATAGAATTTGAGTTCTTCAAAGTACTCGGGTGGCCAGTACCAGATGACGGCAACCGTCAGGGCCTGCACCAGCTCTAAGCTCTTTTCGCCAGTGACAATGACTTTCTCGGCAAAGATTTGCATCAGCTCCTTTTGTAACACCCGTTGCAATGAATGGTTCTCTCCCGACGCGGCCGCCATGATGGACAAGAACAAAATTGGTTTCGTCTTGCGCAGCTCTGCCACAGTCGTGCTGGGCGGGAACACAATGCCGGGCAGATGCCGCACCATCTGCGCCTTGTACTTGGCAAACAGCTCAAGAGCCATCTCTTTCGGCACCAGTCCGCGGTCAACCACATCGCCATCCGCCGCTTTCGACGTATACGCCGGCCAGCCCATCGCAGCCGCTGTCGTAGATGGCGCCCTCTCATCCTGAGCTTCTACGCGACCCTGGTGTTGATTCTGCTGCTGCTGCTGCTGCTGCTGCTGCTCCTGACCATCGTCGCCCGCCTTGCGCTTCTTGCCAGCGATTGTAATCAGCTGCTGGAACGGGCTATCATTATCCGCCGGTCCGCTACGCCGATCCCACGGCGCGATCTCCTTATTCCACCTTCGATGCTCATTCCCCTGCATGGTACCCGAATGCTGTCTCGCCCGATCATTATGCGCTGCCGCCGCCGCACCCGATCCAGAACCAGAGGACACCACATCAGGACTACCATACTGGTGCTGATGCTGCTGCTGCTGCTGCTGAGTATGGCTTTGCGGAGACTGATGCGCCGCCGGCGCAGCACGAGCCTGCAAGCTGGCCGTGAGCGCATCAATCTTCTTCTCCAGCTCCGACACACGACTATCCGTCTTCTTCTGCCTCTTCCTCGTCGGTGCAGTAACGACACAATTCCTTCCAGCCTTTTTGCACCGCTTACACGGCCCTTCGTTCGGATCGGGTTCGCATCGCACCTTGAGGCCGCGACAGGACTCGCACGCCCTCAGCTTCTTGGGGTCGATTCCTCCCTCTGCGTCACCACCATCCTGCTGCATCACAGCCGGCGACCCTTCCGAAGCTTCATCCTCATCTCTTCCTCCTCTCCCACCACTCCGGCTATGAAGCTGGTTCGAAGGTGAAGGAGTGGAGGATCCGGGAGAAGCTTGGCCGCGAGCCAGCCGCGGATCCAGATCCATCGGAAGGGGAGGCGGGCTCCGCGGGGGTGTAGGCAAAACAATTTAAAAAGAAAGGATTCAATTCCTTTGCTCGGTCGGCTAATTCCTGTTCGGTTCGGCGCAGTCGGCGGCAAATGCGCCTCGTTCAGTCCAATGCAGACAAAAAGTCGCTGTTTGCTGTAGACTTTTGGGTGGGTGTGGCGGGCAGGATTGCAGTAATGGCGGATGCGTTTGCCGCCGAGCTTCCGTGATTTGTACTGTAGAGACGGTGCCGACTTGGACCGACTTCGGGTCGTTCCTTGTGGTGGGTTCTTACTAGGTAGCTAAGACAACTGCTCCAACATCCCAGTGCCCCTCTAATAGAGGGGAAAGTAATGCAGGTTTTTGTTTTATTAGGGACTTGTAAGTTGGTTTTTGTTTTCTTTTCGACCGAGAAATTCACTCATTACTAGTGGACGGAGCTACCACTACCGCCTGTTCAGCTTGCCTGGATTGGCCCTTGAAAACGGGCAGACTGTCCATCCGCTTCGGACAAGGTAACTGGCCGCCCATGCCCGAAACTCGGTGCTGCCCCAGGTATTTTACTCACCTCGGCGGCTCGGGCATTGCTCGTCGCGACCTCCGACATTCTAACCTGCTCTCTCCACAGCGGCGACCTAATTACGTAGTAACACATCCTGTATATAGACGCAGCTAAACAACCATCTTTGCTATATTAATCCAGTAATCTAGAATGAATGCGCAGTTGCCCGCACAGTCTTAATGCAGCCCTGTATCAACAACAGGAAAGAAGTGGTCCATTAAGATGAATAAAAGAATCAACCAAAAATCCTCCGCCTGTTCGCCTCGGCAGGACGCCGCAAAATACATCAGGCAGCCCGACCAGTCGAGCTGTCTTTGCTTTAATCAACGCCGACCAGTTAGTACCGAGAATACATGTAAGGAAAAGCCAAAGGTCACAACAAAGAGCCACCTCCAAACCAAAACCAAAACGAAAAACAAAGTCATAAATATCATCCAGATTGGGTAAATCTCTTTCCTCGAAAATCTGGCAGTCTCTCAAATGGTATCAATGCTGCCCGAAAAACAGGTGGGTATGTTCTTATAGTCAAAGAAAAAGGAAAAAAAGAAAAAAAATATAGGTATCGTAGAAAAATTTGTGGTATAATCGCTGCCTTTTTCAAAGCAATGGTGAGAGCGCCCGTCTTGCATTAATAGCGCAGTTTGCTCTTGGAGCCCTGGGGTTGTAGGCCGCTGCCGTGAATAAAGCTCTCTCGTCGTCTATTGCTTCCGCCTTGCTCGTACGCAGACACATTCATGTGGCTTCCCGACTCGTTGCCATGTTGGTAAAGCGGTTGGTCATAGCCAGATGCTGAACGTTGTCCTGCATGTATATTTTGCTGCTCGTATGCCATGCTTTGTTGGCCAGCGAGGTGCTCTGGTTCGTATGCAGGTCTGTTTGCCGCAATCGGCGGCGTTGGCGAATCCCTAGCCCTATGCATGTTTAATGGAGGGGTTGGCGTCGATCTTGACTGGTCGCGCATTGAATCGAACCTCGGCTGGCGATGCGGCGAAGCGCTACCAGAAGATGTCGATGGCCGCGGTGGCGGATCGAATCGTGGCGTGTTCTCACTCCGCGTGCTGTCCGGCTCAATCGATGTAGGAAGCTCATATTCTTCCGCATTGATTCCAAAGATACCCTCGTAGTTCTGGAGAAACATCGCAAACACTGGCGCTGGGATATTGAGTGTCGGCGAAAAGACAATGCCCACATTCCTAACTGTCATCTTGTTGACGTCGGCGTTATTGATGATGCGGATGAGGAAAGAAATCAGATATTTCAACAGTGTTGCATTGGCCTGGGGTAGCTTGCTTGCCAGCTCACTCATCGCTTTGATCTTCTCATCTCTGTCCGACATTTCCGTCGTCGACAAGAAGCTGAGGTGCAAGTCTCGCGTCAGAATCGTCGTAGGCAGCTCCCGAAGGTACAGCTTTAGGAGTGATGCCACGGCGTGGATGTCGTAGTACTGTCCATCAGTGATGAGGTTTATGTCACTCTCGTTATTAAATCTTTCACGTATTTGCTTGATGACAATGTTCGACCCACTGAGCCGAAAAATGCCTTCCTCTTGGATTGCATTATTCGCCTCCAAGTACTGAATGCAGCGATACACCACGGATGGCAGCGGAACCACCACGTCTTTTGGAGGATGGTAACGCACTGCCTCCGCCAGTGAAGCACCAAACACTTGGCCAACGTGAAGCGCGTTTCCAGATGCGCCGGCAGCAAGAGAACCACTCTCACTGCCACCAAAGAGGGAGTCTTGGCCTTCTGAGGATGATCGTTTGGGGCCAAAGCCAAAGAAGCTTCGCTTCCTTTGCTTCTTGTCTTCAATGGCTATGGCTGCCGAGCCTGGTTTGTTACCCCAGGCTGAGGCGTCAGATATCAACTGCAAGTCCCTTGGGGCGGATATAACCTTGGGCTGAGAGCTCATCGTGTCGCCGCCGAGGACGTGCGCGCTGTGCTGCTCTGGCAGTCCACCAGAAGTTTTTGGCCGTGCACCCGTTACCTGCGGCGCTTCACCCGCGTTGGTCGAATCATATCTGACTCCAATCAGGTCTGAGTCTCCAGGCTGCGAAACGGACCGAATTTGGGATGAGCCTTTTCTGAGTTTGGCTGGTCCAGGTGCTGCATTTGGTGCAGAAGCTAAACGGTCATGGGTCGTGGTAGGTTTGCCCTGCGAGTTCATCTCGTCCTCCTTGCGGTAGTCGACCCATTGGACAAGAGCAGCTACCCATAAATCTCGTTCCACGTCATTCTCAGCACACAAAACATGCTTTACATGGCTGGATGGATCCTTTTTCTTCGGCTCCAGTATGAGAAACGCGTGGCGGTATTGGTTGTCAAAGTCCTCTCCCGCACCCGACTGCGCTGCAGACTGATTCTCGCGGCTCTGAAATTGTTTCCCAATCTGAGCATGCTGAAGCTTGATAGTTCCCAAGTGTGGTCCACCGGGATTTTCATAGTACTTTAGACTCGGACCTTCCAGTACAAAGAAACGGACCTTCCAGCCACGGAAGTTCTTGCCGCGCTTCGTGAGGTATCCGCTGCGAGTTGGTCGTTTATCGGGACCAAGGCTCAGCGCGCTCGTGTCGGGGGTAAGCTTGGCCGATTCGTCCAAGTTTGGAGGAAGGGTATTCGTAGATAGGTATTTACAAAGTTCCACGGAAGTAGAAATATCGAGGGCGGTGTGAAGGACCTCCTCCATGTATTGTTCAAGAGCTTGCCGGCGTGCATCAAGCTTGGCCGGCGAATGGCCGCTAAAAAGTGACTTTTCCGGTGTCTTGGCGATAAACATAGAGCACTGTTTCAACCGCTGGTCGAGTTTTGCCAGCGACGCAGTATCCTTTTCCACACGCCACAGCTCACTACGATCCGATTTGGAAATAACCGCCAAGGTGAAAACAGGGTCTTCTTCGAGTTGCGTCAACGACAAAAGACTCGCCCTTGATGGTTTCATGCGGGACGAAGCGACTTTAATGCTGATGCTCGAAAGAGAATTGGGAGGGATTAGCAGGTCAGGGAACTCTTCCGTGACGAGCCCTCTGAAAATTTGAGACCTCTCTGCTGGGCTTGACCGTCCCATTAGCGATCCTTGAAGGTCGGACTCGTCCCCGTTTGGCTTGGTTGCGCTAACGGGCGCCACTTTTGCACTGTCCACAAAGGAGACCATTGACGATTGAGGCAGGCCACTGTTGGGCGGCATTGGAATGGCCTGGCGCGGTGGGCGAGGTGAAAGAGGGGTTCCACGAGGAGAGGGTGGCGGTGGTTGAACTGAGGCAAGATTAGTAGCTGGCCGAGGGCTGGCCGGCAGCCCAGGGCTCTGTATTGAGGGCACCAGGTCGTCGGGAGTCTCTCCGTTCATCACTCCAACGAGCGATGCAGTAGATCCCTCTGCTTCTAATGCGTCCTGTGGGCTTCGCGATGGGGAAGGCTCCTTTATCGTGGGAGGATCCAAGGTTGTGCTTTTCCCAGAGGGACTTCGTCCCGCGGCTTCTTTAAGAGCTGCGGTCTCTCGGTTCTGATTATCCTCTTCTCTCGTACGTCGTCGGCCACGATTGCGGAGGGCATTTTCCACATCCAAAATGTCATCATAGTCCGATTCGGAGTCTTCAACAGGGGGCGTGGACGACTTGCTCCTTGTCGTTTTCTTTAATTGGAGAGGCGCCGGTGGAGCTTTTCTCGGTGGCCCTGGGAATGCCATTGAGCCATCAGCGCGTCGAGGCGAAATGTCACTCCTCGAGGGGGGAAGTTTGGGTGGTGGCATTTTGGGTGGTTCGCTGGGTAAGCGGCGGGAGGCTGGCAATGCAACATTATATGGTATCTCTCGAAGCTGCTCCTCTCCCTTTTCTTTAAGGGCCTCGTCGTCGGCTCTCTCATCCTCTTCGTGGTCATAGTTGTTAACAGCGTGGTCGTATGGCTTGGGCATGGCGTGTAAAGGGTCGAGGGCTTCGCTAACGGCCGTAGGGGAACGATGTGGGTGGTCGGCGGGAGGAGTAATCGGGTATGGTGCCATGGTCATGTCTATAGGAGAGGATTTAGGACTGTCGGACTCGAGAACGGGCGAGTCTGGATTGTGGCCCGTTTGCCGTATTGCGCCTGACGCATCAAGACGTGGTGCCGGTCGGACGTCGCTGGATTCTTTGTCCGCGGGTTGGCCACCGGCCGCTCTAAGAACCGCAGGGTTCGCCATGAACTCCTTGAGCTTTTTCCTATAACGCTCTTTGTCTTTGAGGGCAGTCTCAAGATCTTTGTTCAAGCCAAGAATCATGGCCCGCTGCTTGTCGACGAGACGCCATAGCTGACCGTTTTGCTGGGATTGGGAGTGCTTCTCCTTGAGCAGATATTGTATAACGGCCTCGGGACTACCAGCTGTTTGGATCAAGTGAGCAATGTCAGTCTCCTGCGCCGGCGGGACACTTGTCGTCTGGTTGCTGGGAGCAGGACGCGCGGATATGGCCGAGATGGCCGTGTCGAGCGAAGAGTTTCGAGCCATGGTCCTGATCGACTTGCTCGAGGCGGTAGCGACCGGGCCATCCATGGCGGGCTTGCAAGAATCTCGGGAAGGATTCGCAGCAGGCGGGTGCTTCGCAGTTACAGAATCGGAGACGCTTCGTGTATCATTTGTGGCATTAGGTGAAAAGTTGAAGCTACGAAACGGCGCGGGTTAGCTTTTTGCGGTCTGTTGGTTTAGGCAGCGTGGCAAAACAAACCCTGGAACCTCTTCGTCAGGGCTAGAGGCTTCGGACGAATCCGAATAAAAGGTGGTTTGTTCGGCCGGTGATCTTGATGGTTTCGACCGGGCCGTCTGGAATTGTCTCTCACGGTCGTGTCCGTGCCTGGTGGAAGCGGCCTCTTCCCCTTGGCTTGTCGCTAACGGGCTCGGTGCAGGAGGTCGAGGAGACCTATAGTGAAGAGGAAGAAGATTTGGCGTCAGCAAGATCAATGTCACCAGCCAATCGAAAACAGGTAAGGTAGTGTCTCATGCACAGATTGTGGCAAAAGGGGGCAAAGGCAGAGACAGGTCCCCCCGGTGCACCTGTCGTAGTACTGAGGCGGTAGAATAAACCGGCAGGGACTCTTGGAACTCTTGTATGAAGGTCCTCGTAAGGCGTCGAGAAAGAAAGCAAGCCGAGAGCAAACCCCGGTGTACCATAGGAAGAAAGGGCAGTCAGGCACGCGAGGGGGGGGTGTTTCACTTACTTGGGACCAGGACCGAGCATTGGAGCTTGCTGCTGGCTGTGTATCGTCAAGCTGCCAGCGGGAGAGAAGTCTCTGGTGGAAGGTAGGAGGGCGTCATGTCCGGCAGCAACGTGAGAAGATGGAGGCCCGCGCCGCGAGGAACCAGGTTGCGACATGATGCGGCAACACGAGGACAGTGGTGGAGTCGGTCTGAGGATTTGTTCCGCAGGGCCACCTCTGGGAAGAGGGTTTCGAGATGCCTGCTTCACCCTGATCCACGTCGCATGAGTACGAGTACAGAGAGGTATGGGAGAGTAGGGGGTGTGGTGGTGGTGGTGGTGGTTGTGGTGGTGTTTAGTGGTAGTACGGTGAGTGGTGTGGGTGGTGTGGCGCGATGGCGTGGTATTTGGGGGCAGGCGTCGCTACCACGGACCGGTACCTAAGTAAGGTTGGTGGAGGACAGGGGGGCTTGTGACACAAGTGCCTTTGGGTGGCTTTGGGCAATTTGACGTTGAGCTTTTTGGGCGTACTTGTACTGTTAGGTATGCAAGTGCTCAGTGAACAAGACTCCAAATCAAGGAAATAGCTTTGCTGTCTGGGTTTTTTTTTTCAAAGCAGAAAAAGATTCCAACCATCGAGGCGCTGCGCAGAAAACAGTCGTGAGCCTGTAGACTCCAAGATCTTGCTTGCGACATTGAAGCTCTGGAATTGCGGTTGTCTGTGGCCCTGAGGGGACGCGCAAGAAGGTGTACTAGTAGGTATCTCGCCACAATTAAACGTGCTAGAACGTTAGTAGGCAGTAGGTACACACCGCTGGGCGGCGTTGTGCCAGCGGCTGTTAGTGGATACAGCGCGGGTACCTGCGACACCTTGTACTCGGATGGGTAATTTACAGCAAGCAGGTACCCCTGTTGGCCGCAAGTTTTTGGTGGACAGGCGTTGTCTTTTGCGATAATTGGGGTACTCCTTTTGCGTGTCTCTTCTCTGATGCAACGCTGTACTCTTTTATGTCATATCGCAACGGTGTTGGGTTTGTGTAGGTACTACCTCTGGCCTTTGGAACTTCAATTCTAAATCAGGGGCTTGACACACACACACACACGTTAACTTGTCCCTACTACAGCGCACGCAAGGTATTTAGTAAGTGGGCAAGTAGAGGCAAAATTCCAGGCACAGACACTTTGTCTTTTATTTCCTGTATACTAGAGCAATCACCTGGGGAGGGGGGAAGAGCCCATTCCCGGCACATGCAAGAACATTGGCCTTTTTTTAATTAACTTTTTCCTGGGGAAGATGCTAGCTGCATGCTGAACAGCCACTGCATGCATAGCTGCAGCTTGGCTTGCATGGTAACAACGGCGGCGGCGGCTCATCTGCCGTTGGAGACAAGACGGGGCTGTTAGAGCCTCTGCCAAGTGAATGTGCAGAGCCAGTATTATTATAGTAGTGGGGACGTTATTTAGGACCATGTGCCCCTGATGATGGACATGCTCCCCCGCTGTCCGCCTATCTGGAAGTCAAGCTCGCTGCATGTGCTCCGTAAGGTACTCCGTAAAGTACCTACCTATAGTAGATAGAGTGGTCTGGTATCTCCACTTATTCAAACTGCGAGTACCTCGTCGTAGGTAGGTAGCGACTCAGCATAATAACGCAAGGTTCCATCGAAAATAAGGGTCCCGTTCCTCACGAAAAAGCACGGTCTGGTACATCCTAATTTAGGACTCGAACTCTTGGGCCCTTTCATGCCTTGGTTGATGGATCCAGATCGGCCGGTGAACGTGTTTCGAGTAAGCACATAAAGGACTTTTGGGCGTTGCTTCTCGTCTGGTCGTCCATACCGTACTCTATGTCACACAGAAAGCCAGAATGGGAATTCATTGTCCATTACCCATGTACATGGTATGATTGGTACAACACTACGGAATCGTTTGTTAAGCGCCTGTGTAGCCTGTGTTGCGTGTCACGATAACGTGCAGCATACCCATACGTAGGACGGAGCGACAACCGTACGTAAATCGGCTAGCAAAGAGGCTCCCAAAGTCGTCTTCTCGGGCTTACTTGGTTTGAGAGAGTAAAAAACAATCCACAAAAATATATATATATTCAAAACCAAAAACAGGACGGAGCAAGCCTCACCGCTCATAATTACCCAGGACACTATCACATTCTTTCGTCCGTCGCAGTAGCAGTCTCCCTCCTACATGTATTATTATATTATTGAGGCATGGGGTCGTGCGCTGACGTGAATCTCCGAGGAATTTAGCAGTAATAGTGATGATGCAAGAAACGCATCTGGCCCAGCAAATTAGATGTAACATCAAAAACTGTATCCGGGCGGTCTACTCGTATGTACGAGTGCGAGTATAATATGGAGGGATGGCTGGCTACATGGTATGATCCAGCTACTCAAATCACAAGCGGTCGCAGCTTTTTCCGTACACAGATCTCGCTCATAGGGTAGTACTCAATAAGTAGCATGTTAGTAACTCTCGCCCTTTACTATTAGGCAAGCCCACCAGACTAATCTTGGCTGGCAGATCAAACCACGAGGCGCGCATCTGGTTATGGTTTTCGGCTGCTTCATTCTTATATCCCCATGTTGCCGTGCTAATATCGTTGGGCCGTTATATTTCAGAAGAGGGCGCTGACAAGAATCTTGCTGTATGTACAGTA
This sequence comes from Lecanicillium sp. LEC01, assembly GCA_002242745.2. Taxonomy (NCBI): domain Eukaryota; kingdom Fungi; phylum Ascomycota; class Sordariomycetes; order Hypocreales; family Cordycipitaceae; genus Lecanicillium; species Lecanicillium sp. LEC01. The sequence continues at coordinate 1,047,888 of NIWZ02000003.1, forward strand.
CAGTATACTTTGTAATTATTCCCTTGTCGATTGCCGTTGCCGAGCGCTTTGTCCTCTTGGGCTAGTTTTGGTCGTGATTTGCAGATTTGCATGCCCGGGTATGCACGGCTGCAGGTTCCGGATAATATGGCACAGACATTTTGACAAGCGCCGCCGCATTCCTGTTGCCATCCATCCTCTTTTCTGTGCGAGTAGAGTAATTAATTGTTTGCCCAAACAATTCTTTCTACTTGTTACATACATACAGGATCTCCCTTTGCAGCGTGGCACATATTACGTACAAAGCCAGCGCTCCATGATCGCCATTCGCCAATGCCACATGTAGCCGTCATTGACCCGAAACCAAAGTGTTCCAAGGGGGGTGTTCTCGCCTGTGGTTCGTTTCCCTTCGGATTGCCAATGCGAAACTTGGTCTTAGGCCCTCAGTTGAGAGACATTCGAGTACGAGGTAATTATCTTACAGCGCCGTATTACTTACTTGTCGTACCTTGCATGTGCCAGCATGTAGAATCGTGACACAAAGGTAGAGCCGAGTCCCGCGTAAAGCATCTCGCTGCACTCATTACGAGTACATCACTCTAATTTCGAGGTTGCAGATGGCCATCTCTTTTCCTGCATTGATTTGCATGACTGGAGCCTCCAAATTTAAGGATGCACTACGACATATGTAATCATGCGCAACACTGCAGCAACGAGCCCAAAGCGCTTACTCCAGGTCTAAATTGCCTGTGTCCTCCCTTTATTTCGTTCTCAAAATATTTTGCCGTAAGCTGTTGATTCACCTTCATTAAAATAGATCTGCGCTAAACCCAATGACACATTCCCGTTGCACCCTCTGATTCCTTGATTTTTTTATAGACGCTTGGACGGGACTCCCTTCAACATGCCCACCACATCGCTACGCAGCATAATTATAGCAAAAAAAAAACCTCACAACTACGCAGAACGCTACTATAGTCGCTCTCTTAATACTCATAGCATTCGCCATATGTGCCTCCCAATGGCGCGATGATCAGCCGTATAGTATATGAATGACGCATGTTGAAGGCTACATAATGTGAGCATATCCTTAAGATGACGTGAAAAAAAAACTGCAGAATACTGCAGCATGGCACCTATAGCTGCAGATATTTAGGCAGTCTCTTAGGCTTCCATTCATCGTATGATTTCGTGGCTCCTTGAATAGTTGGGCATTAGTGTAGGATATAATGCGGCCTGACTATTACTTGGTCGTCCACGCAGAAGCACCCAGCACTTTCAATAAAGGCGGTGAATTGCATGAAACCACGCAGTCAATATACTATCAAAACTCTCTCGGAGCAAAATTAGCTGAGCGAAAGTTGAGTCTATTTTGAATCATGGCCGGCATAAGGCTGCGGGTTCGCAGATACGACCGGAGATGCCGATGTTCGTATTCGCAGCTCAGCCCTCTCAATTGTCCAAGTCGATATTATACCCACGAAAATCAAAAGAACTGGACAAGGAGACCTAGCCTCCAAAGAGAACCACTAAGGGATATTCTAGACCTTCCTAGAGCAACTTTTAGAAATAAAAAAGCCGCAGCTGATACAGTCCACGCCGGGCTCGGCAATCTCCTAAAGGGCCTCGTGGTGCAGACGTCATGGGGCGTCGAACCAGCTAAGCCACCCCGCCGCCCGAAACTTGGTTACAATCCAATGGGATAAAGTAGATGGGATGTGCCCTGTTTTTTCGTCTCCTCTTTCGCAATAGTAGTATAATATAATACATCCGTGACAACTTGCTGCCCAAGGGCATATGAAATAAGCTCACCAGACCCTTGTCTTCCTTTTTGTCCTTCTTTCTTTCCATTCTTCAAACCCCCCCCACCGCCCACAACCACCCTACTCTGAGCTTGTCATTGTCCTGACATCATATAAGCCATCCACGCTCCTCGACCTACAGCCGGCCCCCTTCTTTGTGCTCCAGACTCTTCTTTCGCCAAAGCATCCTTCTCTTCTCCCATTCCATTTCATAGCAACACTCCAAATTTCGCCATGGGTAAGTTCAACTTTATCCCCAAACACCAAAAACTCACTACAGGCCACACAGCTAACACCCAAACCCAACGCAAAGCTCGAGACCGCTCATACAGCAAGCGTCTCTACCTCAGCCGTCCAGACCCAGACCTCTACGAAACCCGCACCCGCGTAACCCGCATCACGCGAACTCCCAGCCCAGAGCCATGCTTCGAGATTCCCGCGCCTGAGCCTCAACGACCCTGCACGCCGCCGCCGCCGCCGCCGTTGTGCCTCCCAGAACCAGAGCCTGAGCCGCCCTGCGAGTCCTCCATCGACGTCATCGCTGTCGACGTCGACCCGCCCTCGCCCAAGCGCAAACACCGTCGCCATCGCTCGCGTAATAATCACTGCGAGACCAAGACGCGCGAGCGCGAAGTCATTATCGAGCGGGATCGCTACGTCCCAGTCCCTGTACCGGTTCATGTCGAGAGGCCCTGTCCGCCGCAACCACCACCGCCACAGCCGCCGTTTCGCTATGTAGATGCCCCGAGGAGGCATTGTCAGCCTGCGCTGCCGGCGCCGCCAAAGTGTGAGGATGAGACGGAACGGATTACGATTAACATTGAGGATAGACATCGGCATAGGGAAAGGAGCCAGCCGAGAGATTGCTATCGGTACTACTAAAGTGGCCTGAAAATTTGGCAAGAGAGTTTATTTACGGCTTATTGGGATATTTTGATTTGCACGGGTTTGGGAGGGAGTAAATGAGGTTTTGGAATATGGCTTGTCTGACAAGCACAGCGTCAATAGCATTGCAATTGTACACAGAAACGAAATGTTACGAATAATGATGAGTTTGGATATTGTATGTTTGGCAGCTATATAAGTACTTCACAGTTGGATACTCCGCGCAACGTGTATTAGTGGCACCCTTCAATACCGAGTGTTCAATGCTCGACGTACACCCCGTCTTCTCGCCCATTGCGGTGCCGTGCTGCTGCTGCTGATATGAGGCCTATCACGTCGGCTTTCTTCAGCCACCATGTACTCCTGCATCCGGTGCGGCGTTGGCCTCTGCGGTTGATGACCGCCGCCTCCGCTACCGGCCCCTACGCCGTAATATGCATCATCGTCTGGCACTACAAACGTAGCATACCCCGACGATGGTGCGCCAACCGTCGGTTGTCTCCCGGTTATCCACCTAAATACGTTTCCTAGCTCGCCCATCCACCAGAGGGCAAACACAATGGTACTTATCGTCACCGGAAGAGCCACGACCCAGTACATCCACTGCGAGTATGGCAGGTCACGCACGTCGGCCGTATTCATGCCAAAGATGCTTGCAATGGCGCTGAGAGGCAGGAATACAATCGTCACCACGGTAAAGGCATATACCGCATTTTCTTGCCGGTCTTTGGTCCACTCCATCTTGTACGCGACGGCCCGCTCAAGATCATCAGCATAGTCTGCATATCGGCGGAACTCGTAGGCTTTTTGTTCCAGGAATCGTGCGCATTCGCTCAAAAAGAGGCCGCGGAACCCACTCTTCTCTGTAGGTGATAGCTTGGAATCCCACTCCAATTCGTCAAGAAGTCGGCCATCGAGCCCATCATCTCGGCCGGGTCGATCGTAGCGCACAATCTCATTGTGTGGCTGTTCATGTCGTCCAACAGGGCCCGCACGGCGGCCGCCAACCTCGTCATCTACTGGACGATAGAGCTCAATAAGTGCCTTGGGATGTACATCTTGTCGTAGAGATGCAATAATGTGTCTTTGCTGACCCACTGTCCTTCGAATAGCCGTCATTTCTTGGCGGACAAGATCGATGCGGTGCTGATAGGACCGATCCGATGGCTGTGTCGTAATTTCAGTGTCCTTTTGGGCTGTCAGCTCGGTTGCGGCAAATGTTTGACATGGAATTGCTTACAAGAGAATTGAGATACTGTGAATACGTCTCACTGATATCATCTGCCGTCCCTACTTGATCTTGCAGTAAGTTGAGGGCAGTAAGGGACGCCACCTCCAATGGCAGAACGGTGCAGCTATCTAACAGCTTATGCGTAGAGACGGACTGGATAACCCGCTGCATGCCATCGACCAATAAATTCAGCACCCGCGTAAAGTGGGTTGCCCATTCTCGGCGGCCTTGTTGGCAAAGAACCATGCCCGAGAGGACGTGCAGCCATGATGTAACAAACTGTCGAGGGGGCTCTATCTTCGCTCGCGTTCCGTCACTCATGAAAGACATGATGTCTTCAAAGCCTCGAATTTCTGACCACAAATCTTCCAGATGCGCTGCGAGACTCGTTACCCGGGCTCGTAATACATAATGATTCAAGGCCGCATTGTCCCCTCGGGCCTGCAAAGTTATTAGCTAAGAAAAAGACATTCGTAAGTATGCCAAAGACACGTACAGTACAGAAGTCCATCACAGCTCCCCAAAACTTTTTCACTGTCGGTCCTTCGAAATCTGCTGGCAGGAAGAGTTGAAAAAGGGAATCGGCCATATTAAAAAGGGCCAAATCCTGGTCGTGGCGTCGACGAAGGTCGTCATCTTTCTGCTCCTCTACGCGTGTACTCTCTGCTGCCAGTAACAGAACTATCTTGTCTCTTGTTGTTTCCCTGCAGCTCGCATAAGCTGTTTGGGTGGCGTATGGGGTCTGCTCTTGCAAGAATGTCTCAGCAGATGCCAGCTGGCTTGTTAGGTCGCTATCTGATTCGGTCTGCTTTGCTGTCTGGTTTGCTTTAAAGTTCACAAGTTCCAGCATTGCAGCTGGTCGAGGTGATGTCGTTGTGCTCTTAGTATCTTTAGATTCTAAAATCCCCTTTTCTTTTTTAGCATCCAAATTTGGCGGGTTTCGTGTCGGTGGCTCTGGGTGCCGTCTTAACATTGCGTTAGCTTCCGAGTAAAAAGATACGAAAATGTACATACATTACTGTCATTGTAAGCGTGACACTGGCGTGTCGGTTATTGTTTAGGTAGCTCAACAGCTTTGGCCAGTCTTTAGCTGCAATAACAATGTTGTTGCGCCTAAACTCGAGACTTTGTGGCCAAAATGCCACGAAACGCGAGATAAAATCCTACTTATAGTCAGATTCAGCGGGTCGGTGGGCAGATAGGAGCAGTACTTACAAACCATGTAGGACATTCTTCAGGTGTAAATATCCATTTTACGGCATCTGTATATCTAACAATGATTCTGCGCAGGCTGGTGCTGCCGAGAACGGTAGGCGAAGGCTCCGAATTCACTTTAACCGTATCTGCCTGTAGTTCACTTTTGGACATTGCCCCGCACGTAACTAGGAGACCTTTGAACGTTAGATTGTAGTTAGCGTGTAACATGTGCAACTACTCACCGTCGTCTAGTATTAAACACCAAAGTTGCGCAATATGAAAGCACTCTCCTTTGTTAGCTGTCCCCAGCTCGCAGACGGCTTGGCTCATGTCTCTTTGCTGTGTCGACCGTGAATACTGGGCTTGCAATAATGTCTGTGTTGGGAAAGCAGAAAGATTTGATCCGTCTAACAGGCCGGAATATTGCCGTAGCACGAAGTAGGGTAAGCAGATCCATTTGGCCGCCGGCGGTCGGTCATCGTGGATCGTGTCCGCCTTCTTATCTGACTTCTCTATAGTTGCTTCCATGTACCGGGGCTCCATATACCCGACTTTGTAGCCCTTAGAATTGTGTCGAGATTTGATACACTGCCTCTTCACGTCGGCGCGGAGCCGGCCAACGGCGACCCTCTCCTTCTCCGAAAGATGTACTTGGCGAGAAAGTTCAACCTTTTCTGCGTTAGCCAGATATTCTAATGCCGCATACAATGAAGCAGTTGTTTACCCAAAACTCGTCAAAGTTCATAACATCTTGTTGAATGTGGCTGTATATCATTAATCGTGTGTTAAGGGTCAGGAATTGTGCCAAACTTACAGCCACCTAAACAAGGGCCGGCCAATTCCTTTTGGGTTATGAATTGACGTTAGCAGCGCTTCGTGACGTCCTCCTAGCTCTGCGTCACCGCTGTAGCGTGACGTATATATGCCAGTTGCATTTGTGCCTTTTATAGTCTGCTTCTCATCCAGGGCAGCGGTGGATGTGTCTAATGAGGGCGTGTCGAAATCTGAAGCGTCTCCATTTTTGAACGGCTCAGGACGCGGGCATTCAAACTCGAAGCAGTCATACATATCCATGTCCTCTATCCCGGGGCCACGCATCCAGCCACGACTCCGGCTAGAGCTTCTACTCCGCGAACCCCCTCTCGCACCATCAGCCGCCCCCCGTTCATTGACGACAAATACTCGTGGGTGATCATCATAATCGTCCTCGTACGCAGAGTGATGGGCTGGTGGAGGTGGTGAGTCTCTGCGTTCCCTCTCCTCAACTTTAAAGGGAGCGACCCTTTCATTGCGGTCTTCATTGTAGAACCTTTGTTGAGGCTCTACATCTGGCTCGTTTGGTCCCTGTGGGTGGTTTGCAGAAAAACTGGTAGCTATCACAGGTTCAAAGTCAGGAACGCCATAGCCCGGCAGCCCTTGTTCGCTGATCCTGTATCTTTCTCCACGATTATGTCGGCGAGATGGTTCCAGGAAGGCAGGGCGTGGAGGGTGCCGTGGCATCAGATCATCGTAAGCAGCTAGCCTGGCTGGGTCCCGAAGAGGGCGTAGACGGGACAAGTTTTCATGAGAGTCACTTCTTGAAGGCCGAAATGAAGGCTTCAACATATGAGCAATGTCAGGTTAATCCGTTCATCGAGCGTAGTAGTAAGAAGCTGAATGCAATACTCACCACACGCCAATCAAAGCTTGTGCGCCGATCTGGGCGCCTCCTTTCGTCATTTCCGTAGTAGCGACTCATCGTGAGCTCAGCAAAACGCTCAACAATGAGAACACTGGTAGTTTAAAGAGAGAAAAGGCGTGTACAGCGCCAATCTGGGACCTGGTTTAGTGTTCTTCGGCGAGGCTGGTGTCGCTCTCAACGGTAAGCTGACGGGCCGGCCCATTAGTAGTCGAGGGAACAGGGGTCAATGCAGCGTCAGCTGTAAGCCATGTTCGATGGCGAATTGTAATACAAAGCTCTCAGCTTCCAGCTACAAATAGCGATATCGATTCGACAGCTTTGCAATTACGTAAAGTAGTAGGGAAACTTCGGTAATCTGTCTGCGCCAGAGTTAATATGGCACCTACCCGAGGTACTAGATAGTTCGTTATATAACTAACATCCCACATGAGATGTCTATTTCCCGTAGATGTAGGGACGGCGTTCTTAAATTTCGCCGATTGGCTATCATACAAAAACGATAAGATTCGGCTATGTATTCGCTCTCTTACACATATGGGTATTATTTCGACGAGGTATGCTTTATGTGCACTTCACACTCAGGATCATGTTATGTCCTATGTTGGATATTCCCCGCCAGCGCCGCCAGGCACACCGGTTGACGCGGGCTGCCCACCCGTGACGCCGCGTCTCAGCAGCTATCCATCAGCATGTTTGCCCCTCCACCACCTCTAGACAGCTCTAGCATTTCAACATCGTCCTATTGCATCGCCGCCACTAGATTTTAAAGCGTCGTTGCTTGACAGGCATCTACAATGTCGGGTGCGATATCTGTTAGCTCCAAGGAGCAGTTTGATGCCATTCTCCAGGACTCGCGCACAGTAGTGGCAAGTGGTACGTGTCGCTCAATCTCCCGGCCCAGCTGCATATCACCACTGCCCCTTGCTGGCCTGGGCTCGGCGCAACATTGAAAGATATCTCCATAAGCACTCTTGCGAACAATCTCTGCTAACACTCTGAGGTGCAGTCTTTTTGGGGTCCGCAGAGGGTAGCGAGCAAATCACCACCACAGTCGACTCTCTTTCGGAACAGCTCTCACGCAAAAAGACGCTGACGTTTGTCAAAGTCAATAACGATGCCAATACCGACATCTCGAGCGAGTATAAAATTACCGAATTTCCTACGTTTTTGATTTTTGAGAGCGGCAAACTCGTAGAGAAACTTCAAGGAGACGACTTGGAAGGTCTGCGGACGAAGGCCAGCAGGCTCTCCGGAATAGCTCGGCTGACCGAGACAATCGAAAAGCACCGTGAAAACTCGGCTCAAAATAAAGGCTCGTCGCATGCTGGAGGTGCGACGAGCTCCTCTGCGCCGGGTGCAACATGGCGTGGCGCTGAGTTGCCTCGAGGATACAACGACATTACCGACCAGGTTGACATCAGAGACTGCGAGGTGCTAAATGCTGATGATGACGCTGGAACAGTTAGGGTGCTGTTTGAGTCTTCCAAGCCAAGCGCTCTCAACAACGGCAAGGGCACCTCCAAAGACTGGGTGCAAAGCGGCTCAGATGATCAGCTTCTACTCTATGTTCCATTCCAATCCATAGTTAAGCTCCATACGCTTCAGGTAGGCACAAGTGCTGTTCTCTGTCCAGAGATTGTACTAACATCAAATACAGATCACATCCGTGCCATCTGCAGAAGATGAGGGCGAAGTCTCAAGACCGGGCGTTGTTCACCTCTTCATCAACCGACCACACAATATGGACTTTGCCGAGGCGGACGAGTCTGAGCCTACACAGGTCATCACATTGGGGGCTGATGACTGGAATTCTGAAGGCACTGCAGCCGTCAACTTGCGATTTGTCAAGTTTCAGAAAACCTCGTCACTCATTGTGTATGTTCAGCAGGGAGACGGCGAAGCAGATGCTGTTCGCGTGGACAGAGTACGACTGATTGGGGAGGCTGGCGCAAAGACGGATATGGGCAAGCTGAAACAAGCTGGAGACGAGGAATAGAGTAAAAAAGTCGCCAGGTTCTTTTACGCCAACACGTAGATCTTTCTGGCCATGTCACAAGGCCTTGGGGGCCACGACGCTGGCTGTCTGGAGCTGTACACGGGGGGATGCTTTTATAGAATAACATTGCGTCGCACGCAGTTCGAGTGGCATAGAGTGTTATAGTATCAATGAATGCGCAAATCTACTACTTTAGGGAGCACATCGCATCCCGTCACGAAAATTGAAGATCCAAGGTGAAAATTTGTCCGGTCTCCCTACCCATGGCTCTTGTCGAAGAGAATACAAGAACCAGGCGGATGAGGTGTGACAGGCGTGCAATTAAAATTACTCTGTGGCACAACTGACGCTCCGGTATCGTCCATTGAAAAGGGACTCGAGCAACACGGGTATAGATTTTCATGTCATGCCGCCGCACACCTTTCAAAGGAGAAAAGAAGCGTAGATTTCCGCAGCCGCTGGCGCAAATTTATGGCGGAGCGGCTGGACCCGCAACGGAAGCTTAGTCATGATTTTACTGCAGGGTAGACAGGCCTGGTACGAGCTTTAGAGGGTCGTTACCAGTATAATCTGGTAGAAAAGCAGAAAGTAAGATGCCGGATAAACAAATTAGAAGATCAGACGACATGTGTAAACTTGCTTGAGACTTATTCACTGTATTGAAAGGGCGTGGAGTGCAGCCAGGTGCCATAGCCAATACTGTCTTGCTATGTGCATTTGCTATAATGCATGACATAACACAGGAAGATGTAAAGGTATCTATATACACACGTTACGCAAATAAAATAAACTCACCTGATGAGTATGAAAAGAAGCCTATAAATAGCATATTTAAGCCCAACATCCCAGAAGCAGCGACAGCATAAACTAAAAACGTGATGTCACTATCGTGCCAACTTGCTGTTAGAATTTCCAAGATCTAGGCAACACTAGGCCTCAGCGACAGTGGGGCGATCACCGCCACCAGTGACGACTGCAAGCATGTGCAAACCCGCTCGAGTGCTAAGCTCCTTAAATACCACCACAATACAACCTAAAGTCGCAAATCCTGCAGCGTCATTTATTCCAAAAAGTATTCAAAATGAACTCCCAAGCGCCACCCAACTATTGTTCGTCACACCTTCTTTTCGCTGCTCAGCTGAAACGCCTATACTAACTCTATCTGCGCCACAGATGCCATCCTCGAAATACCGGAGGATGCCACCTTCGACCGCGTCCGAGATGCATACAAGAGGTACGTCGCATATAATAACCATGGATCCGATAATATGCTAACATGGCGCTTCAAGGGCCGCATTAAAAACACACCCAGATCGGGTTGCCGCAGATTCCCCCGAGCGCGCAGAACGTACGCGCAAGTTCCAGCTCGTCAATGACGCATACTACACACTTTCAGACCCGAAGAGGAGAAGCGAATACGATGCGCAGAGGAGGATGTTTAATCGACCACCTTCTGCTGATCCATTTGAAGAAGCCGACGAGGAGGTTCCACCGCAGACATCTGGCGAGAACCCGTATTCTTGGGCTTGGAACTTCTTCACCCGTGGTACAGGCGCACAAGGCGAGCGACAGGAGGCGGAGAATGAGCAGTTCCGAGATGTATTCGAGGAAATGATGCGTGATGAGGGCATGGCTGAGGATGGAACGAATCGACCGACGAGCAAATTCTGGAGCGTCATTGGCGGCTTGAGTGGCGGTGCCTTGGGCTTCATTGTCGCCAACGTGCCTGGAGCGCTAGCTGGTGCCGTCGCTGGTAACAGACTGGGAGCTGTTCGTGATGCTCGGGGGAAGAGTGTTTATGCTGTGTACCAGGTAGGCTCCAACACGAATTTTATCATCAATGTGGTTGCTAACCTTCATTCAGGAGTTACCTCAAGGTGATCGTACGAGGCTTCTAAGTCAGCTGGCGGCAAAGGTCTTTAGCCATGCGACGGGAATATAAATGGTCTGTCAGCTATAGAAATTAGTTAATTCGTTACTGCTAACGTGCTGTACTTTCTCGGTTGTTCTCAAGTTATATAGCAATCCAAAAACCAATGATACCCGACAATAGATGGCCAAATCCTGTACTGTGAGATGCAATAATTTCGTTTAGATAAGTCACTATTAAAATCATGTCAGGTAGCATGAGAACGTGCAACGTAGCTGCACAACAAAATTCATGGAATAAATGCAATGAAAAACGTTGAAATAGAAATTTACCCTGACACCGAAATTAAATCTCATAACTCCCTGACCGAGTCCCGTGATCTACTGCATAACCAGATATCCGCTTCTAGTAGAGGTATCATAACTTCCTTTCCAGCTCGTACCAATCCTAAGCGTTCAAGCCATATATGTATCTATCTTCGCGGAGGGGGGTTAAATCCAGGTGGCGCGCCACCGGGAGGAGGCTGGAATCCTGGGGGAGCGAAGCCTGGGCCGCCAGGGAATCCGCCAGGAGGAGGAGGTAGGCTGCCGGGGAATCCTGGAGGAGCTATATAACGGTTAGAAAAGCCACATCGGCGTCGATGGTTTGCATGGCACTTACCACCTCTGCCACCTTGACCAGGGAAGCCGGGAGGAGCACCGCCAGGGAAACCAGGGAAGCCCGGGGGCGGGCCAGAGCCACCGATACCAGCCGCAGGGCCCTGTTAACAGTGTTAGCAATATGTTCAGATATATCGTGACCAAGTGATGTTTTGCTTACAGCCAACGAAGGAGGGGCAGCACCTCTCCCTGCCGGCTTAGCAACGCCGGGGCCAGCGCTCAGAGCAGATGCAATTCCTCCAGGAGCACTCTTTCCTAGCCTAGCACTGGGGTCCGCGGGAGGAGGAGATTCGACTGAGAGGGATACAATGTACGCGCCGCGAACAATCGTGAGGCCCAAAGTTCGCTTCTCCTCTGATTCGACGACGGATCCTGATCCGGACTTATCTTGTCTTCTCTTAACGCGTCTGAATTCTTCGGTATCGGCGAGGACAAGGTTCATATGCTGATTCGCCACCATTAGCTTTGCAATTCTCGAAAATGTTGCTCGTCAATCTCTTACCTTGTCGAATGCCAACATCTGCCCCGTCATGGAACGGCCGTCGTTCAGAGTAACCCTCATCCGCCAGTTAATCTAGACATCCTTGTTAGCTAGGAACCCTATTAGAGCTGATTTCGAGCTGTGTATCGCTCCGACCGCCTTTGCGACCGCTTTGAAGGGGAACATACATAACCGGCCTAGGCAACAGAACGTTAGCATTTGACGCGAAAAGTCTGCGCGGGAAGAAACCATTGGACATACCATCTTGCCTTGTTTGTTAGACATCTTGGCTAATATGTGAGAGCTTGCTGTGGCAGCTGCTCAAGAGTTCCAAAAATTGTGTAGTTCGCGGAGCTCGTACGCGACCGCAGTGAACTTCAATGCTCCAAGCTTTTGAAGAGGATGCCGTTCAGTCCAAAATTTGCGGAGCCTGATTGGAGAGGCTGCAAAACGGTACATGCGCGATGTATCTTTTTTGGCACCAACCCCGTTTGGGACACAGCCCCACATATTTTTCGTCTTCCCACACACAGGGCAAGCAACCCTCAAATTTTCGCGGCTGCCAAAACCCAGTCTTTCTTACCATCGACAAACCTCCAATCCACGACAAACCACCCATAACCGTCGACAACAATCCGCAGCCATGGCATCCGAGAAGGCCTCCAACCCCATGAGGGAGCTTAAGATCCAGAAGCTCGTTCTGAACATCTCCGTCGGCGAGTCTGGTGACAGACTTACTCGTGCCGCCAAGGTGCTCGAGCAGCTTTCTGGTCAGACTCCTGTCTACAGTACGATTTTACCTCTTGCGATCTCTTTTGGGGCTACAGAATGTTGACCAATATCTGCAGGCAAGGCTCGTTACACTGTCCGTACTTTCGGTATCCGTCGTAACGAAAAGATCTCCGTCCACGTCACCGTCCGTGGCCCCAAGGTACATACGCCCGAATGAAGCGAAAAAAATAATGGACAGACGACCCTAACACAAGGAAACAGGCTGAGGAGATTCTCGAGCGTGGCCTCAAGGTCAAGGAGTACGAACTCCGCAAGCGCAACTTCTCCGAGACCGGCAACTTCGGCTTCGGTATCAGCGAGCACATCGATCTTGGTATCAAGTACGACCCTTCTATTGGTATCTACGGCATGGACTTCTACTGCTGCATGACCCGCCCCGGTGAGCGCGTCACCCGCCGTCGCCGCATGAAGAACACTATTGGTGCCAGCCACCGTATCAAGCGTGACGAGACTGTCCGCTGGTTCAAGCAGCGCTTCGATGGTATCGTCAGGTAGATAGGGGCTCTATCTTGTTTGTCTTTACGGAATGGTCCTGGCGAATCTTTGAGGGGAACAAAAATGGATGAAAGGCGAAATTATTGTATTTATGATGCCCTATGCATTAGCCACCTGCAATTCAGGCGAGCTCGGCCTTAGAGACCGACCGGCGTTGATGCCGGCTTCCTATCTCTCCGAATGTGATGAACACATTTCCTAACTTCCACTAATACTTCACGCTCTTTCCCCCATTAGTACGTTTCTACCGTTGCAGGAATGACTCTTGATGTCAGAGTAGCTTGTAGATTTGCAACGCGCAATTCGTTTGTCGTCTAGGGCGTTACCACCGCAACTCACTCCACACCGATATGTCGAAGGTATCCAGGGATCCTGTACGCAATCACCACAATACACCCAACTATGGACGATTCAGTCAGCTACGATTTGTATTAAGCAGACAACTTTACAGCATGGCTACGGTCAAAATACGCCTTTGATATAGTAGCAATGGTATCCTGAAACTCAGTTTCGCCGTCACTAGGTATAGGCACAGCGACGCACGTGACTTGGCAGGTTAAGACTCGAGCAGCTCTGCCTAGAATGCGATTGAGCCTGGAAACGAGTAAGCGAGTAAACGAGATAGTAGGTACAGAAGAACGGCGAGAGAGATTCTAAGCACTCGTTCCGTCTTACTGCGGACGTTGTTTGCCCATTGATTTAACAAAGATACTCTGCACAACGCCTAGCAATTGCGGTAGTTGACTGAATTATCGTAATTGACGGAATTGTCGTAATTGGCGGAACTGTCGTAATTGGCTGCATTATCGCAATTGGCTGCGTTGTCGTAGTTGGCTGCGTTGTCGTAGTTGGCTGCGTTGTCGTAGTTGGCTTGCGTTATTATAGTTGGCTGAATTATTATAATTAACGGAATTGTCGTAATTAGCTGCGTTATCGTAATTGGCTGCATTATCGCAATTGGCTGCGTTGTCGTAGTTGGCTGCGTTGTCGTAGTTGGCTGCGTTGTCGTAGTTGGCTGCGTTGTCGTAGTTGGCTGCGTTGTCGTAGTTGGCTGCGTTGTCGTAGTTGGCTGCGTTGTCGTAGTTGGCTTGCGTTATTATAGTTGGCTGAATTATTATAATTAACGGAATTGTCGTAATTAGCTGCGTTATCGTAATTGGCTGCATTATCGCAATTAGCTGCGTTGTCGTAGTTGGCTGCGTTGTCGTAGTTGGCTGCGTTGTCGTAGTTGGCTGCGTTGTCGTAGTTGGCTGCGTTGTCGTAGTTGGCTGCGTTGTCGTAGTTGGCTGCGTTGTCGGAGTTGGCTGCGTTGTCGTAGTTGGCTNGGAATTGTCGTAATTAGCTGCGTTATCGTAATTGGCTGCATTATCGCAATTGGCTGCGTTGTCGTAGTTGGCTGCGTTGTCGTAGTTGGCTGCGTTGTCGTAGTTGGCTTACGTCGTAGTTAGCTTCCGTTGTTGTAGTTGGCTTACGTTATTATAGTTGACTGAATTATTATAATTAACGGAATTGTCGCAATTAGCTGCGTTATCGTAATTAGCTGCGTTGTCGTAGTTGGCTTGCGTTATTATAGTTGACTGAATTGTACGGGTTTGGCTCCTTTACACGTCTCCCTCTAAGATCCCCGCATTCTGTGCTGATGCAGCGGAAACAATGAGATAAACATGTGAATGTTGTGCATGAGCTGTCTCATTCAGAAAACAAACTCTATTAGGTGCCAAAAATTAGAATGAGGATTAATATGAACTATTTCAGATCAAAGGGGTGCAAGGTATGCTCGCTAATAGGGCTACTTCAGTGCGATATGGGGCTTGATGCAGATGACGCTGGTGCCTCAGGACACCGAGGCGCCTTCATGAACGCCGAGGAATCCCGTTGCTACCTATATACGAGGAGACCGGCTTTCGTTGCCCGGAACCAGGCTCTGAAATGAGACCCGGGCGGGAATATTGTTTTCGCGGGTCGGGTTAAACCGCGCAGGTGCCCCTGATTGGTGCCTTAGGAGCTCCGCTCCACTACCTCCCTCACAGACACAGACAGACTCTGCTCCCGAAATTTGCTCTCACGCAAAGCGCAGCATCGCAACCCCAATCTCCCCTCTCCCCAATTGCACGTTGCTGCAATTGCTTCTCTTTCATCTTAGACCTCCAATCACCTCCATCAGCATGTTCCGCAACGCTCTTCGCCAGTCGACGCGCGCTGTCGGCGCTGTGTCTGCTGCTGGCAGAGTCGCAGCCGTGAGTCTCCTCTCGACATTCCCCCAGCCGCCCGACGGCCCATCGAAGCACGACGCAGAAACAGCCCGAATTCATCGAAAAAGTTTGTCAGAGTCCCAATTGGGTCTTTTTATAACGCCTACAACCGCTGGGAAAGCTTTTTTGAGCTGTTTTGCTACTGCATTGGGCCTCGGGGGGATTCGTGACGTTCGGGCTTCTGCTAACTTGTTTTTTCCGCCTAGACCCGAAATGCCGCACCCGCCGCTGTCAACGTTGCCTCGATGCAGGCCCGTACCTACGCCGATGCCAAGGCCACACCGACTGAGGTCTCTTCTATTCTCGAGCAGCGCATCCGTGGTGTCCAGGAGGAGTCTGGTCTCGCTGAGACCGGCCGTGTCCTCTCTGTCGGGTAGGTGGAGATATCCCGTGGCCTCCGCACTTGGCGAACTAGCATCGCACGGATAGATGGCAATGCCGTGATGCACTGCCACGAACATTAGGATGGCGGAATTTGTTGACTAACTTGCCACGTATAGTGACGGTATCGCCCGTGTCCACGGTTTGGCCAACGTCCAGGCCGAGGAGCTTGTCGAGTATGTCAATTGGATCAGCTGTACTTGTACTGCAAACAGCTTAACTAACAACTAATGTAGGTTCGCCTCTGGCGTCAAGGGCATGTGCATGAACCTCGAGGCCGGCCAGGTCGGTGTTGTGTTGTTCGGTTCCGACCGTCTCGTCAAGGAGGGTGAGACCGTCAAGCGTACTGGTCAAATTGTGAGTAAATCCGTGTCAGGTTTCGGATATTTTCTTAGAGCACGAAGCTAACTATCAAACAGGTTGACATTCCTGTCGGCCCTGAGATGCTTGGTCGTGTCATCGACGCTCTTGGTAACCCCATCGATGGCAAGGGACCCATCAACACCAAGGAGAGACGCCGTGCCCAGGTCAAGGCTCCTGGTATTCTGCCCCGCAAGTCTGTCAACCAGCCTGTGCAGACCGGTATGAAGTCCATTGACGCCATGGTTCCCATTGGTCGTGGTCAGCGTGAGTTGATCATCGGTGATCGTCAGACCGGCAAGACTGCCGTTGCCCTCGACACCATCCTCAACCAGAAGCGTTGGAACGATGGTCAAGACGAGTCCAAGAAGCTGTACTGTGTCTACGCTGCCATCGGTCAGAAGCGTTCCACCGTCGCTCAGCTTGTCAAGACCCTTGAGGAGAATGATGCTATGAAGTACTCTATCGTCGTTGCCGCCACTGCTTCCGAGGCTGCTCCTCTCCAGTTCCTTGCTCCTTTCACCGGTACGTTCTCTTCTCATTTCAGTCTACTGTGCTTTCTTGCTCTTCGGCGCTGTAATGTCTTTTCTACCCATCCCCTATCACTCACAATTCTCACAACCACGACAAATTTAATTGACTACGACAATTCAGTCAACTATCGACAATTCAGTCAACTATCAGTCAACTATCGACAATCCACTCAACTATCGTCAATTCAGTCAACTATCGACAACCCACTCAACTACCACAATTTACCCAACTACCACAATTTACCCAACTACCACAATTCACCCAACTACCACAATTCACCAACCACAATACATTACCATCGTTTCCATATGCACTTAGCATTTAATACTAACTGTCTAATAAGCGGCGTCTGTCGGAGAGTGGTTCATGAACAATGGAAAGCACTCTCTCCTCATCTTCGACGATCTTTCCAAGCAGGCCGTTGCTTACCGTCAGATGTCTCTGCTTCTTCGTCGTCCTCCTGGCCGTGAGGCTTACCCTGGTGACGTTTTCTACCTGCACTCGCGTCTTCTCGAGCGTGCTGCCAAGCTCAACGAACACCACGGTAACGGTTCCATGACTGCCCTGCCCATCATTGAGACCCAGGGTGGTGACGTCTCTGCTTACATTCCCACCAACGTCATTTCCATTACTGACGGTCAGATCTTCCTGGAGTCCGAGCTCTTCTACAAGGGTATCCGTCCTGCCATTAACGTCGGTCTTTCCGTCTCTCGTGTCGGTTCCGCTGCCCAGCTCAAGGCCATGAAGCAGGTCGCTGGTTCCCTGAAGCTTTTCCTGGCCCAGTACCGTGAGGTCGCTGCTTTCGCTCAGTTCGGTTCTGATCTTGATGCCGCCACCAAGCAGACCTTGAACCGTGGTGAACGTGTAAGTAGTCTCAGTTTGCAGGGTTGTGATTAAAGTGCAAAAGATGCTAACTTACCCTATTAGTTGACCGAGCTCCTCAAGCAGAAGCAGTACTCCCCCATGGCCGTCAACGAGATGGTTCCCCTCATCTACGCTGGTATTAATGGCCATCTTGACAAGATCCCTGTTCCCCGCATTCTCGAGTTCGAGGCGAGCTTCCTCTCCCACCTCAAGTCCAACGAGTCTGACCTGATGAACACCATTGATAAGGAGGGTGCCCTCAGCAAGGATCTCGAGGCCAAGCTCAAGGAGGCCACTGTCTCGTTTGTCAAGAGCTTCGTTGAGTAAGCAATAATCTAGAAGTGCTCTCTGGCAGATAAAGAGTAGGGCTGTTGGGGCTGTTGCTGTCTATACCGAATCTTTGTAGTCTTTGTTTCTCTCTAAGCGGAGGGAATTTCCGAGGGGTTGCGCCTGGACGGAGCGATGGAGGATTGGAAGGAGATTCGCCAGTCGTACTACCACTTGTAAAATAGAGCTCATAACTCAATAAACGCCCTCGATTTCCTTTTGTTCTTTTACAACAGTTTCCGTATCTGATGTGTGTC
Organism: Lecanicillium sp. LEC01; assembly: GCA_002242745.2. Classification (NCBI taxonomy): domain Eukaryota; kingdom Fungi; phylum Ascomycota; class Sordariomycetes; order Hypocreales; family Cordycipitaceae; genus Lecanicillium; species Lecanicillium sp. LEC01. Next base: position 1,065,931 of record NIWZ02000003.1, read on the forward strand.
AGCTCAACATCGTAGACGTCCCCAGGTGTGCAGGCAAGGCCAGGTGATGTGCGTCATTGCTCCAATGAGTGTCGAGGTATCGTCATTGTTATTGGTGTGTGTATGTGTGTATCATTTGTATATGTGCTCTGTGTGTGAGTGTGCACGCGAGTTATAGGCTGTGAGTATTTAAACTATTTGAACTAAGCTAGGTGTTTTAGCTAATCTTATTATTTTCCTTATCTCAGCGATTTTGCCTACTATAACTATTTGCATATTCTATATTATGATTCTAGTTACTCTAGCTGTTCTAGTTTTTTTGTTCATCTAATTCTTATTTAATACTTTATACCAAGTTTTAGATGGTAATATGATAAGCACGCGCTTTTCTTTCTCTTCTCGGTGTTTGGGTTTGCGCAGGTGTTTCGCGACGAGTATGCCGGCGTTCAATCATCCTGCCCAAGCGCAACGCTGCGTGCAAGGCGAGACGAAGAATATAGTCGTTGAAATGAAAAATATTATAAACTGAAGGCTTCATTTTCTTGCTATTTTACCGTTTGAAGGGCCACCTTTGGCACTCTTAGTCTGTAGAATGAGGGTTCAATCAGCTACTGTGAGCTGTTCAAGAGAGTTCTATTCTGGCATTACAGTTTGTTGCGCAATAGTCGTTGATTGTACCTCTATACTGGTCTAAAATGCATTTTCTTGTGCATTCAGCGTTGCTTTTATAAATTGACTACGATTCTGCAGATATATAAAAAAATGTGTTATTTGGGTTCACTTGGGCGCGGCGCCGTGCTACCGCTGTAGCTGTGGTGAGATGCATTACAATGTAGTGACATCACGTCGATCAAGTGGGGGGCCCAACTCTCTACCAACGTCATTGGACTTTTCATCTCGACAACGTACGCAAAGCGTTTTCAATTCGCCAATTTCCGGAAGTCATTTTTAAATTAGCCAAAGATCCCAAGTATAGCCTATTCAGGCCACTCTACCGACCGTGGTTTACTACTATATCGCAAAAAGAGCGCTCAATTCGAGCGGCAATGACGACTACCGATCAAGGACCAGTCATGTCCGCCACGACCCGAGAAGCCCTCAACAAGGTGCGGAGGATGGTTCCGCCAATGCTAGAAAAGTTTCATAAAGGTAAGTAAACTTGAACATGTCTTGAAACCATTTGGCCGCTGTGTGGATTCAAACCAACGACGGCAATACAGGTCAACTCGGGCGAGTCGGAGTTCTAGGTGGAAGCAAAGACTACACGGGAGCGCCGTACTTTTCCGCCATGGCTAGCGCTCGGTTAGGATGCGACATGGTAAGTGATATCTCCCAAGAGACCTACTTGCACATATACTAACTGAGAGACCACGGTAGTCTCACGTCATCTGCACACCAGAAGCCGGCGCAGTGGTCAAAACCTACTCGCCAAACCTCATGGTTCACCCACTCATGCGCCAGTCGCCATCGCAAAACCAGGAGCAAAAGCCTTCAGAGGATGAAACGAACCCGGACTCGATTGCTTCTCCCATCATTGAGATGCTCGCCCGGCTGCACGTTCTCGTCATCGGGCCAGGTCTCGGCAGAGATCCGCTGATGCAAGATACCGTTGCGCGAGTGATTCGCGCCGCCAAAGACAAGGACATGCCTCTTGTTTTGGATGCAGATGCGCTTCAGCTTGTGCAAAACGACCCGGATATTGTAAAGGGATACCCAGGGGCCATTCTCACGCCAAATGTCGTCGAGTTTGGGCGCCTGTGCAAGGCCGCCAACATTGACGTTGACTCGGAAAGCAACGAGACGCAGCGGGTAGAGAAACTCGCAAAAGCTTTGGGCGGCGTGACTATTATTCAAAAGGGACCAAAGGACTTCATCTCGAATGGCGAGACGACGCTGGTCTGCGACGTACAGGGCGGCAAGAAGAGGAGTGGCGGACAGGGAGATACGCTGACGGGGAGCGTTGCTACATTCTTGGGCTGGAGAAAGGCGTATATGGATAAGCTTTGGGAAGATCCAGAAGGACATACGCTGGGAGAGCATGAGATGATTGGGCTTGCTGCGTTTGGAGGGAGTGCTATTACAAGGGTGAGTTACCTGTGAGATTGGGGGAAATATCTTTGCGTTTGGGGAAGTGTTTGGACAGTGCTGACTTTTTTTATAAATTACAGGAGTGTTCCCGGTTGGCTTTTATCAAAAAGGGACGCAGTTTGCAGGCTGGTGATCTTACTGACGAGGTTCACAATGCGTTTATGGGCTTCTTTGGCGATGTTGACGGCGATGCTGGATCGAAGCTGTAAGCTTTTGTAGAGAGGGGAAGCTTGAGTAGCAAGATGATGTGCATTTGAAAGTATAACTGCTTGATTTAGAAAAATAAATGTAACCAGAAGATTTGGGCAAACAGACGGTCGACAACGGCTTCCCCCCGAGTGATTGGTGCCATGGAGTCACTGTAAAATTGTCTACAACGTAGTAGATTTCTCTGGGGGTAGGTACTGTGCCGAGACAAGGACGTGAATCATCTTTAGCAACTGCATAGAAAAGGGAAAAATCTACTCTGGTATCGTATCTCAAGTTCGTTGGATGTGAAATGTTCCAGAATTCCCGTGTAATCCAACCTGCAAGTCTGTAACAACAGTTTCAGCCGCCAACCGAACAGTCGGGTAGAAGAAAAAAAAAAAGCGGCAAGTTGTGAAAATGCAGCTGAAGTAAAACTAGTAACACAGGCCGTAAGTCTATCGAAAAGGGTAAGAAAATAAAACAGAGTATAAGGGGCCTCGTCGTGTAACGCAGCGGTCGTCGTTTGTGATACGGTATATCAGATCACCTGCGATCTCCCGTCTAGGACAAAATCTCAGACGGCTAGCCCGTACTTTGCATGAAAAAAAGAAAAAGGAGGTTACACAAGAAACGCATTAGTGTTTACCGTTTTTTTACGTTGAACGTTTGCTATGTGTGACGCGGGACGGGTAGTTGCGTGTGACAGTTTCAAGGCACCAAGACTTGCAGATGCGGGTTTGTTGCGAAGTCGGGCGATGAAGTGACTCTTTCGTGTTTTGCTGTTGAACACTACAGGATCAGATTTTTTTTTAGACGAGAATCAGTTCATGTTGATGCAGTTTTTAAGAGATTTGTTATTAAAGTTATCTATATGCAGTGCAGGTATCGGAAAGTGTTAGATGCATAGTTTGTCGGCTTAGACGTGACACTAACACAGTGCCCATTGGTAAACGGCGTGGACGGGTCTAACACATACATTTGAAAAGACAATTCACTGCTTACATCTTCGTCAGATACGAGGTTGTAACAAACAAGGACAGTTGATGCAATCGGGAAGGGGGGGGGACCTTCACCATCGAATACTCCGTATCGGCTATTAGAGCGGGGGGCGCAGGCTAACAAGCATCTGTGCGCAGGTCGCATCGTCTACTTTCTTTAATGCTGATGCAAGTAATAATCGACGTCGAGAGCATGGGGGCTTATAGCTGATTGCAGGTGGGGTATTATATAGTAGTTGATTCTATTCTTTTAAAATTCTGCTTCAAGTGGTGCTGCTTCATGTGGTGCTGCTACAAGGGAGACTGCGACATGTAGCTCTACTATACAGACTACGCCTTGTTAGTATAGTCAATGAGCAAAATTGTGTATAATTTATAAAAGTATTCTACTTAATTTAGCAAGTCATCTTTCTTCTTCTTTTCTCACTCTCCCAAATACATACCCGGGGTGCACACACCACCCACCGTTTCTTTTTATCGGCGACCAGGTTCCTGCACACACGGGCCGTCCGTGTGGGATGGCTGCAGGTCTCATGGCTCACAGGACAAGGCTTTTTTTTTTTTTTTTACTTATTGATCGGCCCTCGCTTGCGGAGACTTTGATTGGCGCAAGGGTTATTGCGTAGCCTTGCAGCTTTGGTTAGGTGACTGTACTGCACGGTATAATAGACTCGAGCTATTAATAAGGAAATAGAGTGCGTCTGTGTGGTAATAGTATAAGAAAAATCAATATATTGAAAGGGTTCTTTTTAGGCAATTGGACAAGAAAGACGCAGTCACGTTATCAGCCGTTGCGCACAGTCTCTCATCTATCTGCGACGGACGAGACGAGTGTTTAATTTAATTTTAAGAAAAGACGGCGTATATATTAAAAATGTTGGACTAAAAAAACGTAATTAATTACGGAAAAAAAAGAAAGAGAATCAAGGGAAATTTAACCCTTTAACTTTGTCTCTAGTGGCTGTAGTGGTGGTGGTGGTGGTGGTGGTGTGGTGGTGTAATAGTCTCTAACGCTGGGCTTCTTGGGCAAGTACAAAAAGGAAAAAATTGATGCCGTGGGATATCGGACGACCGGGATTCTGGAACATGAGATCTGATGATTTTGCCACTAGACGACAACGACACAGAAAAAGAAGTAAAGAAAAGAAGACGAAGACCACAGGGGAGGAGACATGTGGCAGCCATTATTTAGGAAAAGGCCACGTCTGGGGGAAGTGCCTTTTTTTTTTCTTTTTTCTTCTTTTTTTTCTTCTTTGCTTTATGCGCCTTTTAAAGTGTGGCGATGCTTCTTGCCGTGCAGTCAGTGTCATGTAGTAGTAGACGAAACCCCCCCCGATGAAAACAGTGTTTTATTTGTACGTGATATTCACTCTGGTACATAAATTAATACATACGCACGGCCGGTTTACTCTCTCTCTCTCTCTCTCTTTCTTTCTGTTTCATAAACTGTTTGGGCTTGTATCGTAATGTACAGGTCCTCATTGATATTACTAACATAGCCCCCCAGAGTATGTCACTCATCCACAACTCGACCGCCACGAAAGCGAAAAGCTGGTTGGGGGTTTTTCTTCCCTTAGAAAAAAAAAAAAAGGCTTTAATAATACAAGAGCAAAACGGGCAATGGGCTCACTAAAAAAAAAAAAAAAAAAAAAAAAA